>BLSH010312008.1:381406-402767 GCA_018402905.1 Glandirana rugosa
ATATTCTCTGTCCCTCCTGAGGCGAGAGTCCTCGTCCAGCTCCATTCGATGGCAGCGTTACGGAGAGACGGAGAGACGGCGTCATTGCGGTCATGTCCCCGGTGGTCAAACCACTTTTGGGCTCCTCAGTTCCGATCTGGCTTTCCCTCACGGTGCTTAACCATTACCTCCAGGGGGTGGCGTTTCGCTTCTTTTGCGACTACGGCCCCCGTCTACCCTTGTACCTCTATGCACAGGGACTATAGGTCTCTACGGTCCTTCAGGGGGACTACCTCCCGCCAGTGATGGCTCGTTTGTCTAAGGTAGGCCTTAAAGGCGCGAAAAAGTTCAGCACTCTACCCCCAGACAGGTTCTTCCCATCGAACTTGAGACTCCCGCAGGGGCGTCGGGAGGCCCTCTTCGGAGCTGTTCAGGCACTCTCCGTCCAGGGGGTGAGCGTGCCAGTACCTCAAGTGGAGAGGTTTCTACTCAAACCTGTTTGTGGTCTCCAAAAAAGGAGAGGGGGTCAGGCCAGTTCTGGACCTCAAGGCCCTGAACCGCTATGTAAAAGCGCGGAAATTCCGGATGGAATCTGTTTGCTCGGTAGTGACCGCCCTCCATCAGGGGGACTTCCTGGCATCTCTGGATATCAGGGACACGTATCTCCATGTTCCCATCTGCCCCCGGCATCAGCGTTTTCTTCGCTTTGCGGTGGGGGACCTCCATTACCAATTCGTGGCACTCCCTTTCGGTCTAGCCTTGACTCCTCGGGTTTTCACCAAACTGGTGGCCCCTGTACTGGCGTTACTGCGGCAGAGAGGCAGAGAGGCATTGCGACGGTAGCTTACCTCGACCTGCTCCTGAGAGCGGAGTCCTCCTCTGCTCTGGAGGGGAACGTGAGGATCACCATGGCTTCATTGAGGGACTTCGGCTGGTTAATCAATCTGCAAAAGTCGACAGTGTCTCCGTCCCATCGCCTGGAGTACCTGGGTCTGATTCTGGACACAGAGCAGGCGAAGGTGTTCTTACCTCCGACCAAGTTGCTGTCGCTGCAGACAGCGGTGTGAACCTTACTGTCACACCGGAAGTCGTCATTACGTTTTTGAATGCGGGTGCTGGGGCTCATGGTCTCAACCTTCGAGGCGGTACCTTACGCCCAGAGACACACTCGACTTCTCCAGTGAGTGATTCTGTCTCTGTGGGACAGGTCTCCACGGTCCTTGGATCTCACGATCCGCTTGAATCCTCAGGCCAGGGGTTCGCTGGCCTGGTGGCTTCGGGACCGGCCCTGACTCTGGGGAAGTCATTCCTGCCCCTTCACTGGTTGATCATCACGACAGACGCCAGCCTGATTGGCTGGGGAGGGGTCCTGGGGCAGCTGTCTGCCCAGGGCCGTTGGTCTGCGCAGGAAGCGCGCCTCCCGATCATTGTGCTGGAGCTGAGGGCGATCAGGCTATGCCTATCTCACTGGACGGGGAAGTTATGAGGACGCCCGATTCGGGTTCAGTCGGACAATGCCAGGGCAGTGGCGTATGTGAACCATCAGGGCGGCACGAGGAGCTCGGCAGCTGCTGCGGAAGCAGCTCTGATTCTGCGTTGGGCAGAACTTCACATACCGGCAATCTCCGCCATTTACATTCCAGGCGTGGAGAACTGGCAGGCGGACTTTCTCAGTCGCCAGACGCTGGATCAGGGAGAGTGGTCTCTCCATCCAGAAGTGTTCAGCCAGATTTGCCGCAAGTGGGGGACGCCGGATGTGGACCTCATGGCGTCTCGGTTCAATCACAAAGTGAAGACCTTTGTGTGCAGGGCGAGAGATCCGTTGGCGGTTGCCACGGATGCTCTCGTGGCCCCTTGGGGCCAGTATCACCTACTGTATACCTTGCCTCCAATCAAGCTGCTTTCGCGGTTGCTACGCAGGGTAGAAGCGGAGGGAATTCCAATGATCCTGGTGGCTCCAGATTGGCCTCGGAGTCTGTGGTACGCCGACGTGGTGCGAATGGTAGCGGACGTTCCCTGGCGGCTCCCGCTGCGAGACGATCTACTGTCTCAAGGGCCCATCTTGCACCCTGCTTTACCCTTGCTGACTTTGACGGCCTGGCTATTGAGTCCCAGGTGCTAAGGGACAGGGATGTCGCTGACTCTGTGATCCCTACCATGTTAAAAGCATGCAAGTGCACTTCTCACAAGATTTATCACCGCACCTGGAAGGCTTACATCGCATGGTGTGAGGCGGAGGGTTGCAACCCTCGCTCTTACGTGGTGTCCAGGGTCCTGACCTTTTTTACAGCAAGGCCTGAACAAGGAGCTGGCCTTGAGTACTCTCAAGGGCCAGATATCTGCTCTGGCGATTATTTTTCAAAGACCTCTGGCGTCACATTCGTTGATTCGTACCTTTGTACAAGGTGTGCGCCATGTGGCGCCTCGGGTAAGGTCCCCTATGGCACCATGGGATTTGAATCTGGTGCTTTCTGTGCTTCAGAAACCGACATATGAAAAGATCAGGGAGATTCACTTACAACTGCTGTCGCAGAAGGTGGCTTTCTTGGTAGCCATTACATCCGCTAGGCGGGTGTCCGAGTTGGCTGCATTGTCCTGCAAGTCTCCCTATCTGGTCCTGCACAAGGACAAGGCGGTCTTGCGCCCACCACCTTCGTTTCTTCCAAAGGTGGTTTCTTCCTTTCACATTAATGAAGATATTGTTCTTCCTTCGTTGTGCCCGCGTCCCTCGCATCCTAAGGAATTTGAGTTGCATTCCTTGGACGTCGTAAGGGCCTTGCGAGTGTATCTGAATACTACAGCTTCCTTCCGGAAGTCTGATTCTTTGTACTGACGGATGGTCCGCGCAAGGGTTTGGCGGCCTCGTCGGCTACTGTTTCCCGTTGGATCAGACAAACCGTGACTCATACTTATTCTGTTCGGGGCAAGGTCTCCCCTTTTCCGGTCACGGCTCATTCTACCAGGGCTGTTAGCACTTTCCGGGTGTTCAGACACCAGGCTTCGGTGTCACAGGTGTGCAAGGTGGTTACTTGGGCCTTGGTGCACACCTTCACTAAGTTTTATAAGATTGATGTGTCAGCATCCTCGGGTGCTGCTTTTGGCCGTAAGGTTCTGTTGGGTACCCCTCTTTTTGACACTTTGGGACATCCCCACATGTCATGAAGTGCTGCGTCTGTCAGTGAACGTAGGAGAAAAAGGGATTTTATTAAAACTTACCGTAAAATCCTTTTCTCCGAGTTCACTAACAGACGCAGCACCCACCCCTCTGCGCTCCGTTTCGGTACGGCTTGTTACGAACTGATGGGCTAAGCAGAGTAGGAGGTTTATGTGGGAAGAGAGGACAGCCCTGTGGGAGGGGCCAGCTTGCTTTCTTTCCCTGCCTAGTTAACTCCTAATAGGACAAGCATAAACCACATGTCATGAAGGGCTGCATCTGTCAGTGAACTCGGAGAAAAGGATTTTACAGTAAGTTTTAATAAAATCCTTTTTTTTTAACCACTTCGGCCCCAGGAGGATTTCCCAGTTTAGGACCAGAGCACTTTTTGCGATTCGGCACTGCGTCGCTTTAACTGACAATTGCGCAGTCGTGCAACATTGTACCCAAACAAAATTTGCGTCCTTTTTTTTCCACAAACCGCTTTCTTTTGGTGGTATTTGATCCCCTCTGCGTCATTTCTGATCACTGCTATAAACAAAAAAAAAAGCGACAATTTTGAAAAAAACATTTCTTTTTGCTAAAATACAAATCCAAAAAAAAAAATAAACATTTTTTTCATCGGTTTTGCCCGATTTATATTCTTCCTCATATTTTTGGTAAAAAAGAATCGCAATCGGCGTTTGATTGGTTTGCGCAAAAGTTTCCGCGTTTACAAATTATGAGAATTCATTTATGGGGTTTTTACATTTTTTTTTTTTTTTTCATATTAAACTAGTAATGGTGGCGATCTGCAATTTTTATCAGGACTGCGATATTGCAGCGGACATGTCGGACCATTTTAACACTTTTTTGGGACCATTGGCATTTATACAGCGATCAGTGCTATGAAAATGCAGTGATTACTGTGTAAATGCCATTGGCAGTGAAGGGGTTAACCTGGAGGGGGCGCTCTAAGGGTTAACTGTGTTACCTTAGTGTTTTCTAACTGTATGGAGGCTGGACTGGCTGGAGGAGGGGAGTGATCACATCCCATCCCCCTCTGTCAGAACGGAGATCCGTGTTTACATACATGGACCTCCGTTCTCTCACTGCGGGGGGTGAACGCGGGTAGCCGGCGGACATTGAGTCCTCCCTGGCCCCCCCCCCCCGGTACACAGTGCGCACGCCAGCGCACGCTCACAATACTCGTTCTTGCAGCCGCCGTCAGGTGACGTCACTTCGTGATAACGAGCCAAGTTGCCGCTGTCAAGCCGCGGCGGTCGGTCGCCAACTGGTTAAGCATGTGTGCAAAAACACAAAAACTGCTCTGGCGCCAAAAGGGTTATACTTTCTATACCGGTTTTCCTGGGTCCCCACTGGCAAGACTTGCCTTTTCTATTTGACCTAACAACTATTGTCACCTGGGTGGAAAGTAAATGGAAATCCAAAATTTCTCCTATCGTTAACTGACAGACGCAGCTCTCCATTATGTGTGGGGTTTATGCTTGTCCCACCAGGAGTTAACTAGGCAGGTAAAAGAAACAGCTGGACCCTCCCATGGGGGCCGTCCTCTCTTCCCACATAAACCCCCTCATAGCATTAGCTCTTCAGTCTAAATGCCTAGTTTGCAAGGAGTTGACCTGGCTTCCCTGTAGGGGAATTGTGGTCTTGTTTGTGACCATTCTTTTATTTGAATTTTTTGTCTTCTATCAAGATCGATCTGCTATCAAGAAGCCGGTCGGGGCATAGAGAGTCCATGGGCTCTGTGCTTTCCCCGACCTGGCCAACTGATGCGAGCCAGTCCCGCCGCATCGTGCCCGTTCCGTTCGGGCGGCTTGGGGGGATCCCCCCTTGCGCCCAGCCCCGGATGCGATTCGGGAAGGGCGATTTTCTGACCTGCAGCATACCGCCCAAGAAGGGGCGGAAGGTCTGCGACTGGGTGGCTACCCACGGCGCTCATCAGAGTGGTGAGTGAGAGTTCCTGCCTTCCCCACCCCCCTTTTTTAGGGGCGGAAAGGGGGACCGACAACCAAAAAAAAAAAAAAATTTTTTTTCTTGCTGGGTAGCCGCTGGTGGGGCACTTGGAGCTCCTGTTCACACACCCCCCCCCCCCCCGCACCACACCGATCGTCTAGTGCCTTCGTACTGTTTTTCGCCGCCATGTGGCGATCGGCTGCCATTTTGCGGCGGACCACCGCCATTTTGCCGTAGCCGCAGATATATTGGGCCTATGGGGCTTTCCCTCTCAAAGCGGCCGTTTGCGGTACTGCACGTTCCCTGAAGGTGTTTTTCAGCCTCTAGTGTTTAACAGCGGCCATTTTGACTGCATGCCTCTGCAATACACGTGTGTGCAGCGTTTTCCCTTCTCTGTGGAATGGTGGAGATCTGGCGGCGCGTCTCTTCTGACGATCCTCCAGGGTTGCAGGCAGCGGAACAGCAAGTATAGCTGGGCTCCCCTTGTGGGTGCTGGTGGCGGTGGGTGCAGTCCTCCTGGGTTCCCTGGTGTACTGTGGGGCGGTGGTGTGCGGCAGTGTGGGGGTGCCTCATCTTTTTTAGTATCACCTAGTGTCACGAGGGGAGATGGCAGATTACACTGCTGAGCCTGCTGAGGAGGCGCAATCTGCGCAAGGGGCATTTTTGGACCAGCTGCGGGCGGTCTTTAGTGAATTTCTCCCCCGGGCGGATGTCGCCCCACAGGCCCCCAAAAAGCGTCCCCCTCCTCCCCTTTATTCATCAGGGGAGGATTCTGATCCGGAAATGGTCTCAGGGGTGTCAGGGACCCCAGTGGTTGCTACTATTATCACTGGCATTCGCACTAAGCTGCGACTGGGTCAGGATGGCGAATTGCAGTCTGCTGCGTATGTGTGTGGGTCCTCTAGACCCCCTAGGGTCCCCAAGGCTTACCCCTACAATGACTTTTTTGATCATTTTCTTTATCGTGAATGGCAGCGTCCGCAGCACTCTTCTTCGCTGTCAAAACGGTTTGCTGCTCGCTATCCCTTTGAGGCAAGCTTTTTGAAAAAATGGGAATCGCCTGTGGAGGACCCACCGATAGCCCGCCTTAATAAGGCGACGACCATTCCTCTGGAAGGGACTCCTTCCTTTAAGGATCCCGCTGATATAAAAACAGAAGCGCTTTTAAAGTTGTTGTTCCTGGTGGCAGGTTCTGCCCTGCGGCCAGCCCTGGCGTCCGCCATGGCGGCACAACATCTGTCTGAGCGTATGGAAGAGCTCCAGAAGGATCTGGAAAACTGTCGCCTCATGGATGCTCCGCAGAGGGCTGAGTTTTTGCGCCAAGGGTTCAAGTACCTTTGTGATGCGGCCGTTGATTTACTGCCGATGTTATCCAGAATAACGTCATACTCAGACGGATACTTTGGTTGCGTTCTTGGTCCGGTGACCATGCTTCCAAAAAGGGGCTTGCTGACCTCCCTTTTCAGGGTGGACGTCTATTTGGTCCACGTTTGGATGAGATTATTAAGGACTTCACGGGAGGTAAGAGTACCTTCCTTCCAGAGCCCCGCAGGCGTGAGTTTCACCATAGACAGGGTCAGAAGAGGTTTTTTCGCGCCCTGGGCGCAGCAGGTAAAGGGACCCGCCCCGGTAAGGTCGCTGCAGGGGCCGAAAGACGGCAGAGGCAGCGCAAAACCGAAAAGGCAGAGGACAAGTCCTCAGCCTGATGGGTTGCCCCCACCCGGGATTCAGGTGGGGGGACGTCTTCTGGGGTTCGCAGGCCGGTGGCTGGCTCACATTCCCGATCGTTGGGTCCGGGAAGTGGTGTCCACCGGGTACAGGATAGCGTTCAACACTGTACCCCCAGACAGGTTCTTCCCATCAGACTTGGGGCTCCCGCAGGACCGCCGGGAGGCCCTTTTTGGGGCTGTCCAAGCACTTTCGGACCAGGGGGTGATCGTGCCAGTGCCTCCAGAAGAGAGGTTTCGAGATTTCTACTCCAATCTATTCGTAGTCCCCAAAAAAGGGGGGGGTTCGGCCAGTACTGGACCTGAAGGCCCTGAACCGGTATGTCAGGGCGCGGAAATTCCGGATGCAATGGCCGCCCTTCATCTGGGAATTTTTTGGCGTCCCTGGACATCAGGGATGCGTACCTCCCATGTACCCATTCGTCCACGGCATCATCGCTTCCTGCGCTTTGCAGTGGGAGACCTCCATTTTCAATTTGTGGCACTCCCCTTCGGCCTGGCCTCAGCACCTCGAGTTTTCACAAAGCTGCTAGCCCCGGTGTTGGCGTTGCTCCCACAAAAGGCATTGCGGTGGTAGCCTACCTAGACGACCTGCTCCTGCGAGGAGAATGTGAAAATCACAATGACATTGCTGCAGGACTTCGGCTGGTTACTCAACCTGCAGAAGTCGTCGGTCTCTCCATCCCGTCGCCTGGAGTATCTGGGTCTAATTCTGGACACAGAACAGGCGAAGGTGTTCCTCCCTCCAGCCAAGTTGCTGTCTCTGCAGTCGGCAGTGCGAACTCTCCTGTCGCACCGTCGGTCTTCATTACGGTTCTGTATGCGGGTGCTGGGGCTCATGGTCTCGCCGCTCGAGGCGATCCCATTCGCCCAGAGTCACACTCGTCTCCTTCAGCGAGCAATTCTGGCTCGGTGGGACAGGTCCCTTCGGTCCTTGGACCTTCGTATCCGTCTGAGCTCCCAAACCAGGGCGTCTCTGACTTGGTGGCTTCGGGACTCGACCCTGACTCAGGGGAAGTTGTTCCTGCCCCTTCAGTGGGTGATCATCACCACGGATGCCAGTCTTTCAGGCTGGGGAGGAATCCTGGGGCAGCTGTCTGCCCAGGGCCGTTGGTCGGCATAGGAGGCTCACCTCCCCATCAATGTACTGGAGCTGAGAGCAATCGGATTGTGCCTTTTTCACTGGACAGTGAGATTGCAGGATTGTCCGATTCAAATTCAATCGGACAATGCCACAGCAGTGGCTTATGTGAACCATCAGGGCGGCACAAGGAGTCCAGCGGCGGAGGCAGCTCTGATACTACATTGGGCGGAACGTCAGGTTCCGGCAATCTCCGCCATTTACATTCCAGGTGTGGAGAACTGGCAGGCGAACTTTCTCCGTCGCCAGACACTGGACCAGGGTCTCTCCACCCGGAGGTGTTCAATCAGATTTGCCGCAGATGGGGGACACCGGACATGGATCTCATGGCGTCTCGATTCAATCACAAGGTGACCTTTGTGTCCAGAACGAAGGATCCGTTGGCAGTGGCCATGGACGCTCTGGTGGCCCCCTGGGGCCATTACCGCCTTCTGTACGCTTTCTCTCCGATAAAACTGCTTCCGCAATTGATACGCAGGATAGTGGCGTAGGGGATACCAATAATCCTGGTGGCTCCAGATTGGCCTCGGCGCACTTGGTACGCCGATGTGGTGCACATGGTGGCAGACGCCCCTTGGCGGCTCCCGCTGCGAGACGACCTTCTGTCTCAGGGGCCCATCTTGCACCCTGCTTTACCCTCGCTGGCTTTGACGGCTTGGCTATTGAGTCCCAGGTGCTAAGAGACAGGGGAGTCGCTGACTCAGTGATCCCTACTTTGTTGAAGGCTCGCAAGTGTACTTCCCGCAAGATTTACCACCGCACCTGGAAGGCTTATATAGCTTGGTGCGAGGCGGAGGGTCATAACCCTCGCTCTTATGTTGTGTCCAGGGTCCTGACTTTTTTGCAGCAAGGCCTGAACAAAAAACTGTCTTTGAGCACTCTCAAGGGCCAGATATCGGCTCTGGCGATTCTTTTTCAGAGACCTTTGGCTTTGCACTCGTTGATTCGGACCTTTGTACAAGGTGTGCAACATGTGGCACCTCGGGTGAAGGCTCCGATGGCTCCATGGGATCTGAATTTGGTGCTTTCTGTACTTCAGAAACCGCCATATGAGAATATCAGGGAGATTCCTTACAATTGCTGTCGCAGAAGGTGGCCTTTTTAGTTGCCATCACTTCCGCCAGACGGGTGTCTGAATTAGCAGCACTATTGTGCAAGTCTCCCTACCTGGTCCTACATTGGGACAAGGCGGTCTTGCGACCCTCTCCTTCATTCCTTCCGAAGGTGGTTTCTTCCTTTCACATTAATGAAGATATTGTTCTTCCTTCATTGTGCCCTCGTCCCTCGCACCCAAAAGAGATTGAGTTGCATACTTTGGACGTAGTGAGGGCCTTACGAGTGTACTTGGCTGCTACAGCTTATTTTCGAAAAGCTGATGCCTTGTTTGTGCTGTCAGAGGGTCCGCGCAAAGGGTTGGCGGCCTCTTCGGCTACGATTTCTCGGATCAGACAGACCGTGACCCATTGCGTATTCTGTTCGGGGCAACGTTCCCCCTTTTCCGGTCACAGCTCATTCTACCCGGGCTGTTAGCACTTCCTGGGCTTTTAGACACCAGGCTTCGGTGTCACAGGTGTGCAAGGCGGGCACTTGGGCCTCGGTTCACACTTTCACTGAGTTTTATAAAGTTGATGTGTTTGCATCTTCGGATGCTGCTTTTGGCCGCAAAGTTTTGCAGGCGGCAGTGTCGGCGCGTCTGGCGCCTCCTTAGAGGTTCAGTTGGGTACTGTTAGCGTTTACCCACCCCTCTTTTTGGCACAGCTTGGGGACGTCCCCACATGTCATGATGAGCTGCGTCTGCCAGTGAACGATAGGAGAAAAAGGGATTTTATTAAAACTTACCGTAAAATCCTTTTCTCCGAGTTCACTGACAGACGCAGCACCCACCCCTCTGTGCTCTGTTTCTTGTACAGCTTGTGTAGGAACTGAAGAGCTAATGCTATGAGGGGGTTTATGTGGGAAGAGAGGACGACCCCCATGGGCGGGACCAGCTGTTTCTTTTCCCTGCCTAGTCAACTCCTGGTGGGACAAGCATAAACCCCACACGTCATGATGAGCTGCGTCTGTCAGTGAACTCGGAGAAAAGGATTTTACGGTAAGTTTTAATAAAATCCCTTTTTTAGGTTATTGGCTGAACTGGAATGGAGAGGAAAATCTTTCGGTGGGGACGTTTGTTTCGGTGTCGACTGCATAAGGAACAGTTTTTCTCTTTGTAGAGATTTCTTCTCACACTTCTGATGCATCAGCAGAACGGGATCTAAATTGGGTAATTATGTTTGTGTGCCCTAAAATTAACTGCCTGCCAACCATATACAGTGGCAAGGTGGCTCTCCTGCGCAAGAGCATGTACTGAGTACATGATGCGTGTGCTGGGCTAGGGAGTGCCCCAGCTGTGCTGTGATTGGTTCGTGCTGCAGCCAATCAGTGGGTGCCGATTGGTTGCTGGCATCCGATGATCGGCTCCGTGCATTACCAGAGAGAGCCCCGTGCATGTAAAAAAAAAAAAAAGTTTTGACTTTATATATGCTTTAAAAGGGTGGTGAGCTCAGGTTGAGTGTCCAAACTGCTGTGGGATGTTCATTAGTAATCCACAAGCTGACAGGAGGAGGGGCAGTGACTCGGCCACCTACCTGAGCTGTGGTTTTGGCATGAGGAAAGCTTGGAGGAAGTTGTCTTAAAACAGAATCGCTCAGTGACGCTGGAGATCTTACAGCTCTCTAGCAGCCCCTACAGAATGGCCATCTATCACATTCAGCACACATTAAAGCAGTGCGGTCTGTTTTAGTTACCCATTAAACGTTATTCCTGTAAAACGGTTCTCCCCATGGTGTGCCGGCGTTGCCTGACAGAGGGGAGGTACTCTGTGCCGCATGGAGCTGCTTTTTCCACGCAAACCATCCGTCATCTGTCAACAGCCGGACAAGCAGATAAGATCACCAGAAACTGCATCAATATGCGATTTACTCCCTGAACACTTCAAATCAGCTTTATTAATGGGGTGATTTAATTGTTCATCAAGTACATGAATGGCACCATATGGGTGATTAGGAACATAAGGCGAGTATGTAAAAGCATGCGCTAGTTCCCTTATGTGTTCCATGAAATGTTTTTTGCTGGTACATTTATTTGAAATCTGTGTCTATAGTGACCAGGTATAATCAGGCTTACGGTAGGGGGAAAAAAAAAAAAAAATCCCTAAACAAAATATGTAGGAGAGGGAGATGTGTAGATGGAAAGAGTCTGTGGTTATGGCACTGAACTTACAACTCAGGTCATGTTTTCCTCAGAAATGATAGAATTTGGTGCCAATCGGCTACGCATTTAGGGGTTTAAAATGATCCTAAAGGTTGATATTTAGAGAAAAAAAAAAAAAACAAAACAAATGTACTTCTGCTCTGTGCGATGGTTTTGCACAGCAACCACAAGTACCCTAATGGCACTCCTGGCTCCTCCCCTCTTTCCGCTTGCCTCTAATAGCAAGCCTCTTGCTATGGGGGCACTCCTGTGAATGGACATTGCTTTCCATTCTGAACATGCTAGACGAATGAGGGTAGCACCGAGAGTCATTGGAGCATCCTACAAGAGGGCCACTGCACCTGAGCCAAAACAGCCTAGCCTTGAGTTTGACCTTCAGGGTCAGGTAGTCAACCTGTGATGTTTCCTACCTGGGGCATACCTCCAGGAATAGCTCCAGGGGTAGAAATCACTCACAGGTTTAGGTGCAACTGTCAGATGCAGTCTGCCTGTCACTGTGTATACCTGGAATGCTCATGCCTGATGTTTTGCCAAGGATACCAATATATGTTTTACTATGGCAAAACTGCATTCACCTGAAAATTGATGTACACCACCTTCATGACATTGTCTGCTTGGATCCAGATGGTATACCCTTACACTAAGGTATAATACTTTAGGGTCAGTCAAACAGCCCAGAACTTCTGGATGTTACCTTGGGAAACAAGATGCTAAAGACAACCAAGCCCCTTGATATGAAGGGTGTCCGTTTCTTCCCCAGGATGATTCATTTCTGTGGTGTCCTTCCATGGAGATTCCTTAAAACTGAAAGAGAAGACTTCTTGGACAAGAGCCAGACCCCTGAGCCACAGCAATAGGGAAATCACCTGACCAAAGACTAAGTCAACTTGTCCTGAGCTGTGAGCAGGGCCATCCTGATATTCCCAAGGTGAGTCGGTTCCAGCGACAATCTCTGAATCCTCTGAGCCTATTCAAATGACTGGAATATCTGAAGGACCATGTCAGATTGCTCGATAGAGCTTGCACCAATTACTCCCCATCTAAGGATCTCTCCATGAGAATATTTCAGAAAGGCAATAAGACTAGTATTGGGTCCAGCATCCTAATACACGAGGTGCTGACCAATAGATGAGGCACAATATCCCGGATTGGTAGTGCATGAGTCCTATACCAAGGCACAGGTATTGGGATATGAACATTATCCTTTATGCCCACCAAGCCAGAAAGTGTCCCAGACGAAGGGAGGCAATGCAAATTTTGTATTTCTCTTTCGTTCGTCGACAGGCACAGCGACTCTTAGGGCTAGGTGGGTTATACTGCCCTCTTCAGGAGTTTACTAGGCAGAACAGGCAGTTCTAACAGCAAAAAGAACAGTAACAGACACAGCCCCTCCCAGGGGGCAGTCCCCACTGGCAGATAACCCCACACCCAGCTCTGCTAGCTCAGTTTTTTTCTGCCTAGTGCTAAGTGTTAGACCTAGGCTCCCTGTTGGGATCTGTGGTACCTCTCTGGGTCCACTTCGGCTGTCCTGGAGGACAGCCTAACAGATGAAGACTGCAATCAAGTAGCCGTGCTGGGTGACAGGCTGGGTTTTAGACCCAGGTAGTCTCCACAGCCGGCCATCGAGCGCACGCAGACCTTAGCTCCACGCTGGGTCGGCCGCGACAGGCCCTGTACCGGACGGTGTGGCCCCACGGGTTTAACGCCCTGCCGGTGCACATATGACCGGGCTCCTGAGTCCATGTCACAGTGTTACCATGGCCTACAGCTCCCCCCCGGCCTGACGGGTGAGGCAGATCTGTCTCGGGTGGGATACCTGCTCTGCCTGACTGGATGGGTAAGTACCCCCCCCCTCTCCCACCAGGATTTGGGGAGCAGGCAGTTTTCCCCCCTGGGGTATTAGGCTGGCGGGTTGGTCCTCCCTCCTTCGCTTCACACCCCCTCCCTCCAGTGCTGTGCTGTCGCTGTGCCCCCTCCCCCCGGGGCTCCCAGGGGGCTGTCCAGGGCCTTAGCTGTCCCCCTCCTTGCCTCATGCTGCTGGGCGGTCGGAGATCGATTGGCGGCCAATTTCCCGTGGTCCGGCAGCCATTTTCCTGTGGCCGGCCGCATGGTTCAGCCTCTGGGGCGTCCGGCGGCCATTTTGGTGTAGCCGCGGCGTTCCTGACTGGGGGTATGGCCTCTAGTGTGCAGCGGTGGCCATTTTCTTGTGGCCTATGCACGTGTGCCGACCTGTGAGTGTGGGGGGCGGTCCCTGTGGATTCTGGCGCAGTTTTACCCCCCACACAGTGCGGAGAGCTCTCCTGTGGGACAGAAGCAGTGGCAAGTGTGAAGGATGGGCGGGCAAGGCAGCGGCGGACAGCAGCAGGCACAGCTCCTCTCCTGGACAGTTGAGCGGGCAAGTGGCGAGTCCCTCCGGGGTTACCCTCCTGTAGTAAGTCCTGCGCAGCGTTTTGGGTGGGGGGTGCCTGGTCTCCTGGTACCTAGATCTCAGGTGGCGTGTTACCAGGGTGGATGTCGCAATGGCAGCCGATGTGGGTGCTTCCCCACCAGACCTCTCTGTGGTTGCAGCCAGTGCCTCAGGGACTGTGATCCCTATTGACGCTCTGTCAGCAGTCCTGGAGTCCTTCGTCTCCCAGGTAGAGACAGCATGCGGGCGTAAGGCGACAGAAAAGCGGCCCCTACCTCCCCCCTCTTCTGGTGAGGACTCGGACCCTGACGGGGGCTCCACCATGACGGGGAACCCCCTTGAGCTGTCGGATGGTGAGGCCCCGGATTCTACTAATAGTGAGGAGGAATCTACGGCGGCCACTGCTGCGCACGAGAAGGCACTAGTCAGCACCCTGATCACAGCGATGCGTGAAACCCTGAAGTTGGATCATACAGCGGGACCCTCGCAGGAGGTCCCCGTCCCCTTTGGGTCGCATAAACCGGCCTGCGGGGCTAAGGTTTTCCCCTATGTGTCTTACCTGGATAAATTTGTCTACAGAGACTGGGAACGGCCTCAGAGCTCCCTTCCCATACCCAAACGTTTCTCTGCGCTATCCCTTCGACGACAGCCTGTTAAAAAAGTGGGCATCACCCCCCCCGTGGTTGATCCCCCTGTGTCTCCTGAACAAGGCGACCACGATCCCGGTGGAAGGTACGCCATCCTTTAAGGACCCGGTGGACAGGAAGGCTGAGACCATTGTCAGATCCATGTTTGTTCTGGCAGGGTCGGCCATGCGGCCGGTTGTGGTCTCTGCTCTGGTGTCACAGACGCTCACAGAATGGGCGAAGCTGTTCCACCACGAAATGAGCGATGCTAAGGTTCCCCCTGCTTGTGTGTCCAGGGGCTTAAGTATCTGTGCGATGCAGTCCTGGGTACGACCCCCCCTGATCTCCAAATTGTCCGTGTCTTCGGTGGTGGTCAGACGTTTGCTCTGACTGAAATGTTGGTCGGCGGACCAAACATCTAAGAAGGCCCTGACGGACTTGCCTTTTCAGGCTGGGCGGCTCTTTGGAGCCTCCTTGGATGAGATTATTAAGGATCTCACGGGAGGGAAGAGTACCTTTCTCCCGGAGTCCAGGAAGAGTATGGTGTCCCGTCACAAACCGGGTCCCTCCTTTACGGCCCACAAGCGGCTTTTTCGTCCCTTCCGCTCCTCAGACAAGGGCTCGAGGCCCGCCAAGGCCCCCGCGGGTGGACAGAAGAGTCCCTGGAAGCATAAGCGCGACAAGCTGGAGGACAAGTCCTCCGCGTCACGGGCTGCCCCCACCCGCACTTCGGGTGGGGGGACGTCTCCTGGGGTTTGCGGACTGGTGGACTTCCCGCATTTCGGACGGCTGGGTGCACGAGGTGATCTCGTCGGGGTACAGAATAGAATTTCGTTCCCATCCTCCGGACAGGTTCTTTGCCTCCATCTTGCAACTGCTCACTGGCAGGCTGCAGGCCCTGTTTGGGGTGGTGCAGGACCTACTCTGTCAAGGCGTAGTGGTCACGCGGAACGTTTCCATGGGTTTTACTCCAACCTGTTTGTGGTCCCGAAGGATGGGGTCCGCCCGATTCTGGACCTGAAGGCCCTCAACTGCTTCGTGCGTGTACGAAGGTTCAGGATGGAGTCTATCCGCCTGTGGTAGCAGCTCTGCATCAGGGCGATTTCATGGCATCCCTCGACATCAAAGATGCATACCTGCATGTTCCCATATGCGCTCAGCACCAGCGCTTCCTGCGCTTTGCGGTCGGGGAACATCACTATCAGTTTGTGGATTTCCCGTTTGGCCTGGCCTCTGCCCCTTGGGGCTTCACCAAGCTGTTAGCCCCGGTTTTGGCTCTGCTGAGACAGAGGGGCATTGCAGTGGTGGCGTTTCTGGACGACCTTCTCTTGCGAGCAGAGTCGGCTCCAGCTCTCAGGGACAATGTGACGATCGCCTTGCACACTCTGCAGGAGTTTGGCTGAGTGATCAATCGCCCGAAGTCGGTAATGACTCCGTCTCACCGCTTGGAGTATCTGGGTCTGATTCTGGATGCGGCCCAGGCGAAGGTCTTCCTTCCGCCATCCAAGCAACAGATACTTCAGTCTGCGGTTTGGTCCCTGCTGTCCCAGAGGTGGTCCTCCCTACGCTTTTGCATGCGGATCTTGGGCCTCATGGTGTCCACCTTTGAGGCGGTCCCATACGTAGAGTGCCACACCTGTGTTCTGCAGCGAGAGATTCTGTGAAAGTGGGACAAGTCCCCCTCATCCCTGGATCGGTTGATCAGGGTGGACCACCGAACCAGGACTTCGCTACTGGTGGATGCGGGCTCTGGCCCTGCGGATGGGGAAGTCATTCCTCCCCCTCCATTGGATGGTGGTCACGATGGACGCCAGCCTGATCGGCTGGGGAGGCGTCCTGGAGCTGTTGTCCCAGGGACGGTGGTCTCCGGAGGAGTCTCGTCTCCCGATCAATGTCCTGATGGACGAGGAGGCTGCACGGATGCCCTGCCCGGATTCAGGCGGACAATGCCACGGCCGTGGCATACGTGAATGACCAGGGCGGGACAAGAAGCTCGGCTGTGGCCTCAGAAGTAGCTCACATTCTGCGGTGGGCAGAACTCCACGTACCGGCAATCTCCACCGTCCACATTCCAGGAGTAGAGAATTGGCAGACTGAGTACCTCAATCGTCAGGGATTGGACTAGGGTGAGTGGTCCCAGCACCCGGACGTGCTCCATCAGATTTGTCTGAGGTGTGTTACTCCAGACGTGGACCTTCTAGCGCAGTGGTTCTCAACTCCGGTCCTCGGGACCCACTAACAGGCCAGATTTTCGTTTCAACAAGTTTTATAGTTTTATTGTTTTTTTTCAAGAAATGAGTAACATTCCAGTACAGTCACCAGGCCAGGTTTTAAGTATTGCCTTGGGGAAATGCAGACTAGAATACTGCAATCACTGAACAGCAAGCCCTGATCTGTTTCGGTATCTCGGGTTCTGGCTTTTCTGCAGAAGGGTCTCGACCAGAAGCTGGCGTTGAGTACGATCAAGGGTCAGGTTTCCGCCCTGGCGATCTTTTTTTCAGCGATCTTTGGCGACGCATTCTTTGATTGCGTACTTTCATGCAGGGGTTTTGACATGTCGCCCCCCCAGGTACGGTCGGCTCTGGTGCCATGGGACCTCAATTTGGTACTCTCGGTCCTTCAGAAGCTGCCCTTTGAGAATATCAGGGAGATATTGCTACAATTGCTTTCGCAAAAGGTGGCTTTCCTGGTAGCTATCACATCTGCTTGGCTGGTGTCTGAGTGGCGGCTCTATCATTTAGGTCTCCATATCTGGTCCTACACAAAGATAAGGCGGTTCTGCAACCTTCACCTTCTTTTCTGCCGAAGGTGGTGTCATTTTTCCATATCAATGAGGACTTTGTCCTTCCTTCGCTCTGCCTGCGTCCCTCTCATCCTAGGGAGGTTGCCTTGCACTCCCTGGATGTTGTTCGGGCCTGCGGGTGTATCTGGCAACCACGGCCTCTTTTCGGAGGTCGGATGCACTTTCTGTAGTAGTGGATGGCCCACGCAAGGGTCTGGAGGCCTCGTCGGCCACGATTTCACGTTGGATTAGACAGACTGTGACCCGAGCCTATGCTGTTCGGGGTCTGGAGCCTCATTTCCCAGTCACAGCCCACTCTACCAGGGCGATTAGCACTTCCTGGGCTTTTCGACATCATATGTCTGTGTCTCAAGTGTGCAAAGCGGCTACTTGGTCCTCTGTGCACACCTTCTCAAAGTTTTACAAATTTGATGTTTTAGCATCCTCGGATGCTGCGTTTGGCCGTAAAGTTTTGCAGGCGGCCGTGTGAGACACGCGTGGTTCCTCACTGAGGGTTCAGTTGGGTGTAGTTCTGTTACCCACCCCTCATTTTTGGCACTGCTTTTGGACATCCCACTTAGTCCTCAGAGTCGCTGGGCCTGTCGACGAACAAAAGAGAAAACTGGATTTTTTGACTTACCGTAAAATCCCTTTCTCTGAGTTCGTCGACAGGCACAGCACCCGCCCCTCTGGATGTTGCACTGATTGTTACGAACTGAGCTAGCAGAGCTGGGTGTGGGGTTATCTGCCAGTGGGGACTGCCCCCTGGGAGGGGCTGTGTCTGTTACTGTTCTTTTTGCTGTTAGAACTCCCTGTTCTGCCTAGTAAACTCCTGAAGAGGGCAGTATAACCCACTTAGTCCTAAGAGTCAGCTGTGCCTGTTGACGAACTCAGAGAAAGGGATTTTACGGTAAGTCAAAAGAATCCTGTTTTTCTATGGAAAACTTGCATCTGAGCTCAGCTCTTTAAAGTGGCAAGATGCATACCAGGTAATGCCATAGGCTTTTGGATAGTGAACTGTTTGCCACCACAATTGGGGCAGAAACACCTTGACACAGAAATCTTCAGAGGATATGCAGAGACCACAAGTGGAGAAAAGATGCATCCTAACAAGTAGAAAGCGAAAAAGACCTTGCAATCTGTACTATAGTCTTCTTCCGCTGGTAATGACAGGTGTTCAAGTTCAGCCGCATCTTTACTGCCGTTGACCTGGGCTGTCTCAAAGAGAACCTGTCCCTGGAAGGCCATGCAGGCTACTACTTCCGACTGAGGAAATGCTGTAGCAAGTTTCTTACCTGGCTCCTTTTGGTTCTTCTCCATTCATGATAAACTTACCTACCATAAAGGAAAATGGCCAGCAAGGGCAAAGCCTCAGGCTGAACATAAAGTAACAGCTTATCTCTGTTCTTCCTTGCCAGCAGTTGGCCTGCTCTCTGCTGAGGGAGGCTTTATGCAGTTAGTAGCAACAGTATTGAAATGCAGCTTGAATTATTCATAATAACTTGGATTTGGCAACTTTACCCAGGGCACACAGAAATCCTTTGCAGCTATGAATAGTGGGCAGAAGAGTACCTGCCACCCTCTTTAAGGCAATCTTGACACATTATTTACTTTATTAATGCAGCTCCACCCAGGATTCAAAGCATTTTCTTGTAGCTAAGCATAATGGGCTGCCTTTTTAAGGAAGTCCTGACACACTCTTCAGGCCACAGTGTTGGCATTTGCAGTGTGGAAGAGGATATTCTATACCTTGGACTGGATTTCTTGTGCTCCTCTCACACCTATTCCTGTCATTTGGGACAGGCTGGGCTCCTTAGCTGAGGGAGAGGCCAGTTAGCACCGAAGTGCACTTTTTTTTTTTTAGCAGCAAATTACCTACCTGGTCAGATAACTCTTACCTATAGGAACCGTGTGGGTCTTTGTTATGCAGTGAGCTCATACTGCAGGGCAACTGGAACACGGACATTTAGTCAGGTATAATAATAATGCCACACTAATACATGAGCAAGGGCATACCTATCCACTAGTAGGCAGGAAATGACCCTTGACACTGGGTTTGCAGCTGTGGGCATGCTGACATGCAGTCTTATTTACTTTAAAATCTTTGATCAACCTCTTCACTGCCTTCTACTATACTGAAATAAGCAGTGCAACCTTGGAAATCATACTCAGGCACCACATTTGGAGATAATGTTGCTTCAGGTACTGGATCCTGCTTGAGTGCTCACCTTGGCACTTAGTGCAAAGCATAAAGTTAGCTGCAGTGTGCTATTTGGGGCCATGGTTCATTCCTATGGTTCCCATATCCTGAAGATGGAGATGTACCAGTGACGGGCAAAGCTTGATCCATACAGAGACCAGCTAAGAGGAAAGAGAGCAAATTCTTCCTGTTATTGGACTGTTACTCTAGCCTTATAGCAAGTATTAGACTTGATATCTGCACTACTTGCAATACTTTTTATTAGTGCCTCTTGAAATAATATACGGTACACAGGAAACTGGGAATTTGTGTTGAACTTTGTAAAAAATGTTACCATTCAGACCTTGGTCTCAGGTGGATGACCAAAGGTTACATCACACCACAGGTTCCCCAGAGCCCTTATAAAGTACTCGTCACTTCCTCCTTTCCTTTTGCCATGAAGACTTCGCTATAGGATGGTCGAACCTGGGTCACTGTGTATCCTTCTTCGGAGACACGCTTACCCCTACTTCGCAAACTACTCTGTGAATACTCTACAGAGGAATACCCTCAGTGATAGCAATGGCAGAAACCTCGGCAAAATCTTAGGAAACCATTTGCATTGCTGATGTAGCAGCACATTATTTTAACACCGGTCTCTGCCCCTGATTTCTAGCTCTATCTCAGGCTCACACCAAGCGACCTATTTGACCAAGGCATCGTTCTCTGCAAATATGTTAGAATTTCTTGGACAGCTAAAGGCCTCAATTCAGCCATGACTGTAAAGAGCCTAAAAGCGGCTTTTCCGCCTTCTCCAGTGGAGTTGGACGTGGAACTACTTCCCTTAGAAGAGGAAGACCTGGAAAACTTTGGAGAAGTCCCAAAGGCGGTGTTCAAAGAGGCCCCATAAGATTTCTCACCCCCCAGCCCCTCATATAACTGATGCTATGGTTTCATGAAATATGATTGCTAATGAAGATATGCTTACTTTTTCTGTGCGCAAAAGCCTTGGTATAGTTGCACTTGATTCTCCTCAGTCTCACCGAGCCCCTATGTGCACTAAGAGACCAGAAACTTCATGAAAGGCATTTCCCATTCATGAACAAGTAGAATGGACAATTTATGGCAATTTGAGGTTTCTCCTGAAAAGGTTTTCACCCCTCCTCGAATCATTCACAAGCCATTTCCAGTGGAAAAATAATACACTTAAAAGTTAACTGTTCCAGTAGTAGACCCTGCTGTCTGTCTTTAAACCTCTATCTGCCTACATAGAAGATGTTTGTTCATTAAGGATTCTGCAGAGAGAAAATGTAAAAGCTTTTAAAGGCTTTCTCTACCCATGCAGGTCCAGCTCTACAGGTAGCTATTGCTGACATTTTATTTATCAAACTGCAGCAAATTGGACTAGGGCAATGAACACTCAACAAGATCCTGTCTTTAAGGACCAAACTCTGAATACTTAGAAACACTGCCTTCCGCCTTACTTTTCAGTGTTGAGGCCCTACAACACTTCATGAAACAATCGCTGCAATCAGACAACGCCATGACAGTGGCCTATATCAATCTTGGGGGAGAACAGAGGTCAGGCAGCCTTGAAGAAAGTGAGTTGGATCATCTGCTGGATTGAGAAGCACTGCCTGGGGGGCAGCTACAGGCACAACCACTTACTTGTTTGTGACTGCCTTCCTTCGGGATTGGGGTGTGCATGTGTCCCCTGCTAATCCGTGCTATGATAGGACACAGCATGAGCTTGGTAGCAGATTTCAGCAAATGATTTTGGCTGAAACGCAGAACTTTGTGTACAGGGAACAGTGATCTAGCGGTCTCTTCTCCCTAAAAAGCAGGGAGAAAAAACAGCCAGGTCAGAAAGTAAAAGTAGCACACAATACACAAATTACACGTTGTTAGGCTCACTAGATTACCCTTAGATGTTAATCCCCTCCCAGTCAGTGTCATTAGTACAATGCCCATGTACAGTATTATCACCGATCAATACATCAGTGTCACGAACGTTAGTGACCCCCCCCCCCAGCCAGTGTCTGTTAGCGCCAGATTGCCTGCCACCCTATCGCAGTCCCACTATAAGTCACTGATCACCACCATTACAGTAAAGCGTCTCTAGCTACTTTTTTTTTTTTTTTTTTTTTTTTTTTTTTTT
>BLSH010312008.1:402777-413685 GCA_018402905.1 Glandirana rugosa
CTCACAACGTATTTTTAATGTGTCTAACACTAATCCTGTTAATGAAATAATACATTTTGGCCTAAATTTATGAAGAAATGAAATGTTTTCTTTATTGGATATGTTTTATAACAGAAAGTAGAAAACAGGTTTTTTTTTTTTTCAAAAATGTTGCTCTTTTCATTTATATAATAAATTAAAAAAAAAAAACAGCGGTAATTAAATACCACCTAAATAAAGCTGATAAACGATATACATTTAATTTGGGTACAGTGTTGCATGACCGTGCAATTGCCAGTCATTAAGGTGGTAAAACCTTTTCAGGGGTTAAGTGGCTAAAGTATTCACATTTCTTCATCATTCATTGAAGGACATAGGCAAACATGGTTGTGACTCTGGCTAAAGTAATTGTCCTAATCACAATCTGTGTAATTTTTATGCAACACTCTTCAAAAGACTCAAATAGTCCTCACGTGCTGCCAGCTCAACACTATATGGTAATGCTACAACACCGTTCAGTCTAAATGATAACAAAATCAGTGTAGCACAACAAATATATATATATATATATATATCTCAATATAAAAGCAAATGCAAACAAAATATGGGACTGTGAATATATCTTTATAAAAATACCAAAAATAAAAAAGAATTGCAAAAATAATAACGAAGAATAGTCGAGTTTTCACAAATGAAAAGAAAAAGCACCAAGTGTCTTCACTTCTTCTTCGTGCATCTGTGCATCTCCACCACCATGTGAAAAACCTGCTTACCTTAATTCTATATAAACAAATGCTCTTCAATATTATCCCAGTGGTGCTGCTCCTTAGGAAACGCCTCCTCAATACTCCGCACATTCATGATAACCATAACTTTTGAAGTGCTCATCGCATGGAACAAAAAGGCACAAACACTCCAGACACTCATCAGCCTGCTCACCAGTGTGCATTGGCAAGACAGTGGTGTGACATCATTTGTTTGGCTCCTTTCCACTAATTTTGTTATCATTTAGACTCTGGCAAAAGTGTTGGGTTGTGGAGCCAGCAATGAAAATTACCTGCTTTTCATGCCCTTTGCGGGACAATGTGTTTTTAGAGCTACCCTTGACACCCTTATGAACGATAAGGGAAAAATTGCCCATCTGCCCCAGGAGAAGAGCTCAGCTTTGAAAGGCTCACTCTTCCTCATAGACCAAAAAGTACTCTTAGACTTCAACCTTCAAAGCCAAACCCAAGGCTAGCTCCTAACCTGTACACAAAACTTTAGACTGCCAAGTCCCCCAAACTCTTATATACATTTCTTTAGCATGAGGGCATGCCCCTACTTTCCAATATGAGGGGACATCTGGAAGCCTTTGTGGACATTTGGATAACCAACATCTCAGTTTGGGTGAGGAAGGTGGTTTCCAGTGCCTACAAACTTTGCTCCCAGACCCTCTTGGTTCATATCTTCCAACCTGCTTGTGTCACCGCACAGATTAGCAAACCTCCATGCCACTGAGTCATCCCCCCAGTTCCTGTGGCAGAATAATTCCAAGGGGGTTCTACTCTAGCCTGTTTACAGGTCCCAAACCAATAGGAGGCATCTGCCCCATCTTGGATCCCAAGGCCCCAATTATCCTTATTCAGGCCCCAAAATTCTACATGAGATAGAATAGGTCTATCATCGCTTCTCTCCATCAGGAAGATTTTCTGGCTTCTGTGGATATAAAGCATGCGTACCTGCATATCTCCATTTTTTCACATCAGTGATTACTTTGCTATTCTGTGGGTTCCCAGCACTTCCAGATTGTGGCCTTGTCATTCAGCCTGTTTTCTGCCCCTCAAATAAATTAACCCAGATGTTGGCTCCTGTGCTAACCTTACTGCACTCACAGCGCCTTCCCGTTGTGAGTTATCTGGAAGATCTCCAGTTGAGTAAACACTTGGTGCAGGTTTTGACTGGAACTGTCCAGATCTTGGGCTGGGCCCTGAACCATCAGAAGTCTGCACTGCAAATGACTCATCACTTGGAATATCTGTGTATTATTCTAGATACAGCCCAAGCCAGATTTTTTGTTCCCCCAGGAGAAGATTCAATCTCTCCATTCCCAGACTTCGAGCCCTCAGTCCTGGAGTCACCCAACTTATTTTCTTCTGCGTGAGAGTTCTGGGGATGATCTTAGCTTGTTTGCTCAGTTCCATTCCAGACCCCTGCAATACAACATCCGGTCATCCTTAAAATGAATCGTATGGCACTGAAAACTAGTTTGTCCCTGACCTGGATCCTATTTTTGAAATGTGGAAGTCATTCCTTTTGGTCTCATGGAAGACCCTCAAAACAAATGCTAGCCTGTTAGGCTAGGGAGGAATCTTAACCACTCTACCAGTGCAGGAGTTTGTTTTCTGATCAACATCCTGGAGCTATAAGGAATTAGTGTGGACACTTTTACTGCAGGATCTTCAAATCAGCTCAACGGCAGTGGCATACATCAATCAGGGAGGAAGCAGAAGTCGTGCTGTCTACCTTGTCTACCATTTAAATCCCAGGCGTGGACAATTGACAAGCAGACACCCTTAGCCAGCAGTCCCTAGACACTCCAGGTTCAGCAAAAAAATATCTGTGTCCTTTTATTAGTTATCTCAATCACATAGCTTTATCGCTTCATCATCCATTGAGGGACACAACAATTCAGAAACAGACAGGTTTTACTGAAACTTTCAGAAGCCGCTATCTGGGTTTCCTCGACATTAGCTTCAGAGGCTATAACCTGACCTTGCTGGACTGAACACGTGGGGTCAGTCTGGAATGCGACCTTTGGGCAGTGGACTCTGCATTGTGGCACTTTGTGGTCCACATTGTGGAGTTTAGCTGCAGAGCACTTTGTGGGTTCCCGAAGCATGGCACAGCCTCAGATGTGACTTTAAAGACTCAGTGAGTAAAGCTGGTCTGAAGTACCAGGAGCTACCTCACCCCTGGGTGCCCTGTGCTCACTGTGTGCTCACCAATGATCCACGATAAGAGATACCACTAAAAGGGTCAAAGGTGTCCTCACCTTTTGGGAGTTCACTGAGAGGAAGATTAATTCTCTTCTCAAATCTCAGTCTGTATATTGGGGGTGGGGGGGGGGGAGATTTGGGACTTTGAGTGAGACATGCGGGTATGTGCATGTCTCCATCCCTATTTGGTAAAAAGAGGGGGGAAGTGTGGGACTTTGAATGAGGTAAGTATAAGTGGCTAGAAGGATGAGTCAGTAATAAGAGTATAAAAAATGTTTATTACAAAAACATGAAACATACATGGCACATAGGCATGGCATTCATGAATGGTAAAACATATGTAAATGCAATCAAAAACATGATGACATAACATTGGTATAGTAAAAAAACTCATGTCGCTTTGTAAGGCCATTAAAAGAACCATTGATAAACACACACCGGTTGTCTGCTTGAAATTATAAAATGTGGTGCATCTAAAAAGTCTGACACGTTTCGTGGTCTCCACCACTCATCAGGGGCGTAGGCGCTAACTGCTATAGAATGAAGATATGAATAATAATGTTGTACTCATGAGATGTCAGGTTCAAGGAGCTATATATAGGGGAAAAGGCAACACTTATCCCCATTGCATACTTGCAATCTTAGTCTGACCTAACCATCCTATGTTGGCAGTAACATTGATCTCTCAAACTGTGTCAGAATAGGTAGAATTCCATAAAAATGATTCTCTACCACTGGTTTACATTCCTGTTTCAAAGGGAGGTCTGTGCTTTATTAGGAATGGCTTGTTACAAACCTCTAAACCGGTGTCTCACATGGGACATATGTCTGTACAAATGCGTAGAGCACTCTGGCTACATGTGTGGGATACCGATGAGATGTCCAAGGAACAACGGATTTATTTACCCTTTAAGGAATGTTGTCTCTTTGGATCTGCTCTTGACACTGTCCTTGGCAATGCGATGAACTATCAATGTGTTCCTGAATTAATATGTGAAAGTAAGGCGCAGACCTAGATCTAAAATAACATAATAGATATATACAACATGATTATGTAATAAGTCCATCAAAAAGTCCATATATCAACAATGGTTCATGCAAGGTGATCCCACAACCAGTGCACAAAAGGATTCTTCTAATCCCTTCCTTGTGACGTGATTCCACCAACGTGCAGCTAACGGAATAAGGTGGCAACTCACCAGATGGTTTGACCCCCTTTTCACGGGAAGGTCAAAAACGCCTTTGAAACCAATGTTTCCTTTTAAGATAAAACGTCTTCACCCCCTTGGTTACCGTCTGGTCCATCATCAGCTGTTTGCCCCACAGGCTCACGAGCTACATGCCGGTTACATCCAGTGCCGGGACCAGGCACAGGAAAACGTGAGTGTGACAGATTTTAATGTTTTTACCTGTTTTGAATAAACTACTACACTATGGATTCTTTTCACCTTGTCCCTGGTGGAGTAATTTTACCCTTTTAGCTGGCTCAGACGGTAACCAAGGGGGTGAAGACGTTTTATCTTAAAAGGAAACATTGGTTTCAAAGGCGTTTTTGACCTTCCCGTGAAAAGAGGGTCAAAACATCTGGTGAGTTGCCACCTTATTCCGTTAGCTGCACGTTGGTGGAATCATGTCACAGGGAAGGGATTAGAAGAATCCTTTTTTGTGCACTGGTTGTGGGATCACCTTGCATGAACCATTGTTGATATATGGACTTTTTGGTGGACTTATTACATGATCATGTTGTATATATCTATTATGTAATTTTAGATCTAGGTCTGTGCCTTACTTTCACATATTAATTCATTGCTTCCTTTATGGTCTTAAAGGGGCAGCGACCACAATAATCATTTTTTTTGCTATTTATTCACCTTTTAGGGCGATGGTTCTCTACATTTGCTTATCAATCAATGTGTTCCTGCCTGAATGCAGGAGATCTGTGAAAGAGTCAGAGGAACGCCATCATTCTACTTCATCTGCTATGGCAATAAGTACACATAGACCCTCTGTCAGGGCTGTGCTCAGCCCTCCCTTCTCAGAGCTCAGCTGTCAGTTAATTGTCAGCACTCATTGTTCCACAGTGACTCACCTGGTGATCATTTCCTGCTCATCAGCCAGCCCCTTTTAAAGCTATTTAAACTGCCTGGTTCATCTCTTCTGTGCCTTCGCCTTGGTCAAACCGATCTGGAAATTCTCTGCTGTGTTCCTGTTAAAGACTTGCCTGGCTGACGTCTCTTCTGGTTCCTGATCCTGTTTGCTGCTTCTGGATAGATATCACAAAACTCAACCTATACTGTTGAGCTTTATTGGGCAGTATTCAAGTGCCTGGAATGGTTATCAGGGCTTGGTCTGTGGCGCATGACCCATGGAAGAGGAACTTGCTGGGAAGATATACCTTGGTTAGCTGATATATCTAATTCTTGCATGTGGTACAAGCTGTATCAAAGATAACAACATATGTCTGAGCTGAAGATACCAGACCAAAGCAACCTAAGCTACCTCTACTATTTTCTGTGTCATAGCCAACAGTCTGGAGTTATCCATATCACAGAACAGTGTTATCTGGAGTAACCTTTGGACAGACACTGCAACTTATAAGTGAATGCTTTACTTAAAGGGCACCTATCACCCCCCATATACAGTGCCTTGAAAAAGTATTCATACCCCTTGAGATTTTCTACATTTTGTCATGTTACAACCAAAAATGTAAATGTATTTTTTTGGGATTTTAAGTGATAGACCGACACAAAGTGGCACATAATTGTGAAGTGGAAGGAAAATGATAAATGGTTTTCAAATTTTTTTATAACTAAATATGTAAAAAGTGTGGGGTACATTTGTATTCAGCCCCCCTGAGTCAATACTTTGTAGAACCGCCTTTCCCTGCAATTACAGCTGAAAGTCTTTTTGGGGAAGTCTCTACCAGCTTTGCCCATATAGAGAGGACATTTCTGCCCATTCTTCTTTGAAAAACAGCTCAAGCTCTGTCAGATTGGATGGAGAGCGTCTGTGATCAGCAATTTTCAAGTCTTGCCAGATTCTCAATTGGATTTAGGTCTGGACTTTGACTGGGCCATTCTAACACATGAATATGCTTTGACCTAAACCATTCCATTGTAGCTCTGGCTGTATGTTTAGGGTCGTTGTCCTGCTGGAAGGTGAACCTCCGCCGCCCAGTCTCAAGCCTTTTGCTAGCCAAACACCTGTCGAAAAATCGTTCGAACGAGTTTTTGGAAAACAAACACATGGTCGTGAGAACAAACGATTTTGCCATCATGTAATGACCAAAATTTGATCGATAAATCATTCAACTGACAAATGAATCCATTTTTCCTTTGTTTTGTCACACAAGCCCAGTGAAAACTGTGCGGGCGAGAAACACATTAACCATTCAATTTATCGTCCAAACTTTTCTTTCGATTTTTCTGCTGAAAAACGTCATAACTGATTTTTGATATGTGCCCATTAACTAGACAATAAACAAACGAACTGTCCAAATGACAGATTTTTCGTCTAGTGTATGGCCACCATAACAGGGTTTCTTCTAAGATTGCCCTGTATTTGGCTCCATCCATCTTCCTATCAACTCTGACCAGCTTCCCTGTCCTTGCTGAAGAAAAGCATCCCCACAACATGATGCTGCCACCACCATGTTTCACAGTGGGGATGGTGTGTTCAGGGTGATGAGCAGTGTTAGTTTTCCGCCACACATAGTGTTTTGCTTTTAGACCAAAAAGTTCAATTTTGTTCTCATCTGACCAGAGCACCTTCTTCCACATGTTTGCTGTGTCCCCCACATGGCTTCTCGCAAACTGCAAACAGGACTTCTTATGGCTTTTTTTCAACAATGGCTTTCTACTTGCCACTCTTTCATAAAGGCCAGATTTGTGGAGAGCACGACTAATAGTTGTCCTGTGGACAGATTCTCCCACCTGAGCTGTGGATCTCTGCAGCTCCTCCAGAGTTACCATGGGCCTCTTGGCTGCTTCTCTGGTTAATGCTCTCCTTGCCCGGCCTGTCAGTTTAGGTGGGCGGCCATGTCTTGGTAGGTGTGCAGTTGTGCCATACTCTTTCCATTTTCGGATGATGGATTGAACAGAGCTCCGTGAGATGTTCAAAGCTTGGGATATTTTTTCATAATCTAACCCTGCTTTAAACTTCTCCACAACTTTATCCCTGACCTGTCTGGTGTGTTCCTTGGCCTTCATGATGCTGTTTGTCAGATTGGATGGAGAGCGTCTGTGAACAGCAATTTTCAAGTCTTGCCACAGATTCTCAATTGGATTTAGGCCTGGATTTTGACTGGGCCATTCTAACACATGAATATGCTTTGCTCTAAACCATTCCATTGTAGCTCTGGCTGTATGTTTAGGGTCGTTGTCCTGCTGGAAGGTGAACTTCCGCCCCAGTCTCAAGTCTTTTGCAGGCTATAACTGGTTTTCTTCTAAGATTGCCCTGTATTTGGCTCCACCCATCTTCCCATCAACTCGACCAGCTTCACTGTCGCTGCTGAAGAAAATAATCCCCACAACATGATGCTGCCACCACCATGTTTTACAGTGGGGGTGGTGTGTTCAGGGTGATGTGCAGTGTGAGTTTTCCGCCACACATAGTGTTTTGCTTTTAGACCAAAAAGTTAAATTTTGGTCTCATCTGACCAGAGCACCTTCTTCCACATGTTTGCTGTGTCCCCCACATGGCTTCTCACAAACTGCAAACGGGACTTCTTATGGCTTTTTTTCTACAATGGCTTTCTTCTTGCCACTCTTCCATAAAGACCAGATTTGTGGAGAGCATGACTAATAGTTGTCCTGTGGACAGATTCTCCTGCCTGAGCTGTGGATCTCTGCAGCTCCTCCAGAGTTACCATGGGCCTCTTGGCTGCTTCTCTGATTAATGCTCTCCTTGCCCGGCCGGTTAGTTTAGGTGGACGGCCATGTCTTGGTAGGTTTGCAGTTGTGCCATACTCTTTCCATTTTTGTTTGATGGATTGAACAGAGCTCCATGAGATGTTCCAAGCTTGGGATATTTTTTTTATAATCTAACCCTGCCTCAAACTTCACAACTTTATCCCTGACCTGTCTGGTGTGTTCCTTGGCCTTCATGATGCTGTTTGTTCACTAAGGTTCTCTAACAAACCTCTGAGGGTTTCACAGAACAGCTGTATTTATACTGATATTTACTAATTGGGTGAATTCTGAAGACAATTGGTTCCACTAGATTTTAGTTAGGGGCATCAGAGTAAAGGGGGCTGAATACAAATGCCCCCCACTCTTTTCAGATATTTTTTTGTAACAAATTTTGAAAACCATTTATCATTTTCCTTCCACTTCACAATTATGTGAC
Organism: Glandirana rugosa; assembly: GCA_018402905.1. NCBI lineage: Eukaryota > Metazoa > Chordata > Amphibia > Anura > Ranidae > Glandirana > Glandirana rugosa. Next base: position 411,081 of record BLSH010312008.1, read on the forward strand.
ACTTTGTGTTGGTCAATCACATAAAATCCCAATAAAATACATTTACATTTCTGGTTGTAACATGACAAAATGTGGAACATTTCAAGGGGTATGAATACTTTTTCAAGGCTCTGTGTTTTTCATGCACAGTAATGTGTTATTGTAAAAAGGTCAGGTATCTCTTACATCTCAGATCTCAGTACTCCTCCCTGACCATTCGCTTTTCCCTCCAGAGGGATGGATCCATCTTTGTTCAAGCATCATCCGGGGTCACTATCTACTGTCTGGATGGAGATGTCAGGCAAAGATGACAAATTCATGTAATCCTGGTGCCTGCCACACAGGCATAACTACAGGGGTAGCAACTGTGAGCCGCCCTCATGCTCCAGGGGACCCGTGTGGGCCCTCCTGTACACCTGGATAGGAGGGTCGGCATATAGAGGAACTTGCTCCTGAAGCTGATAAAAGCCAGCTTCTCCTCCTCTCCCTTCCGCAGGCATTCAGTGGGTGCTTCCTCCTCTTTCTGCTGCCCCCTCGCCCCCCTGTAGCTCTGCTGGCTTCCCCTCCTCCCCTCTTCTGTTGACTGCAAGGGATGTGTCAGGATGGAGAGTGAGGAAGGGGCATACATCATTCACCAACCCCTTCCTTTTCTGAATGGACAGATTCAGTGATTTGTAGCGATCACTGATCTTGTCCATTCATAACCGAAGCATAGTAAACTGTGTTTGAGTAGATTGTGTCGTAGGAGTAGATTGAGAAAATGCTGACTCCTTCCTAGAGCACATTGATGACATCATCTCAGCCTAGGAACAGTCATGGGACTAGAGTTTGATGGATTTATAGAGATTAATTGTATCGCTGTTGCTGTGTCTTGTACAAAGCTTTCACAGCTGTCCCTTGACCCTCTGTTGATAACACCATCTTATATTCAGCATCTGCTGGGCTCTAGGTTTCCCATCATTTCTCATTGGGCGGGTGTCTATAATGTAACCCCTGTGCAAATGAATAGGAGTCACGTGGTGCCCAGGACCCAGCTGCATTCCTAGCATCTTTTGTTTTTTAATTAAATATATGTTTATTTATGCAAGGCGTGGCACAACAAGAAATGCATACCAACAGTACAGCTGTGGCCAAAAGTTTTGAGAATGACACAAATATTAATTTTCACAAAGTCTGTTGCCTCTGTTTTTATGCTGGCAATTTGCATAAACTCCAGAATGGTATGAAGAGGGGTCATGTGAATTGCAATTCATTGCAAAGTCCCTCTTTGCCATGAAAATGAACTTAATCCCAAAAAAAGAATTTGACTGCATTTGTGAAGAAGGCTTCAGGGCTCCTAAGAAAGTCCAGCAAGCGCCAGGAGCGTCTTCTACAGTTGATTCAGCTGGGGGATTGGGGCACCACCAGGGCAGAGCTTGCTCAGCCGTGGCAGCAGGCAGGTGTGAGGGCATCGGCACGCAAAGTGAGGAGAAGACTTTTGGAGGATGGCCTGGTGTCAAGAAGAGCAGCAAAGAAGCCGCTTCTCTCCCAGAAAAAAACATCAGGGAGAGACTCGTATTCTGCAAAAGGTACAGGGATTGGACTGCTGAGGACCGGGGGAAAGTCATTTTCCCTGATGAATCCCCTTTCCAATTGTTTGGGGCATTTGAAAAAAAACCTTGTCTGGAGAAGAAAAGGTGAGCGCTACCATCAGTCCTGTGTCATGCCAACAGTGAAGCATCCTGAGACCATTCATGTGTGGGGTTGCTTCAAAGGGAGTGGGGGGCTCACTCACAAGAACACAGCCATGAATAATGAACGGTACAAAAACATCCTCTGAGAACAACTTCTCCCAACCATCCAAGAACAGTGTGGTGAGGAACAATGCCTTTTCCAGCATGATGGAGCACCTCGCCATAAGGCTAAAGTGATAACTAAGTGGCTTGGGGAACAAAACATCAGAATTTTGGGTCCATGGCCAGGAAACCCCCCAGACCTTAATCCCATTGAGAACTTGTGGTCAATCCTCAAGAGGCGGGTGAACAAAAAAAACCCACAAATTCTGACAAACTCCAAGCATTGATTATGCAAGAATTGGCTGCCCTCAGTCAGGATGTGGCCCAGAAGTTAATTGGCAGCATGCCAGGGAGAATTGCAGAGGTCTTGAAAAAGAGGGGTCAACACTGCAAATATTGACTCTTTGCATAAACTTCATGTCATTGTCAATAAAAGCCTTTGACACTTATGAAATGCTTGTAAATATACTTCAGTATTTCATAGTAACATCTGACAAAAAGATATAAAAACACTGAAGATGCAGACTTTGTGAAAATTAATATTTGTGTCATTCTCAGAACTTTTGGCCACGGCTGTATAGAATGTAATAGGCAATAACAAATCCAAACTGATAAGATGACTATAAAGTAACAATGGGTATTATTGACTAAGTTGTCAAAGTTCTGCTACATGTTATGACAGTAATAATAATTATAAAAAGAAAAATGGAACATTAGGTGAGAGATGATAGACAAAAGCGTGTGTGACTCAATTGCCCAAGTAGTTCAATGTCTCACAATTGGAGGCTAAAAAAAAAAAAAAAGGAAAAGAAAAGTGGGAGGAGGAGGAGTCCGGGGGGGGGGGGGGGTTT
>BLSH010312008.1:428462-439881 GCA_018402905.1 Glandirana rugosa
GTCCCTCGTTTCCTGAAAATTGGGAAGACAGTAACTTTACGTCAGAAATAAATCCTTGAAACCGAGAACGACTCTAGAACTAAATCGTGCTCAAGTCTAAGTTTGTGGTTTGTCACGCCGTCCCTCCTACTTTAGGTGTCCATCGACCGGTTATCGCTCACTAATCAACCGTAGTGGACATGTCGATGACAAGTGTCCGATTTCTCTAGACTCAAGAAAGGAATCGTTACTGTGACACGTCTACGGGTCTCTCAAACTTAACCGTCTACTGGTAGAGACTTATAACTCCTTTACAAAATCAACACACCCACTGCTGACTGCTGGATCCAAGGGCAGCATTGCACGCACCAAAAGGGCCATAAGTTGGGTGCCAGGCCTACATCTCCAAAAACACCAAGTATTTGAGTTGATGCCAGAGATGGTCATCTGCCAATTCAAACTCTCTGGGCATCTGCACAGTGTCATTGCTAAGGAAAGAACTCAGATCTCTTTAGCCTGTGAACAGTAGCTGTACAGGTGATGCCAACTAATCACTCGCTATTGGCCAGCTACCTGTGGATTTCATCCTCCCTGCCGCACTGTTTGGTGTTTGAATCTGAACTCGTGCTAAATCAAGATCTCAGCAAGAGCCAAAGTTCCTAAATAAAGACTGCATTTCAATGACAGAAGGGTTAAAAGTCCTTTGCTCCCTGATTTAAATACTAAGAGGCTGGAGAGAACAAGTAAACCCAAATCTGTATTATTAAATTTGATGCAACTCACTCTTTATGACTATTGTAAAAAAGTCTCTCTAATTATCTACCACAAATCAAAATAGCCAAAGCTGTAAAAGAAGTGGCTGCTGCTGCCCAGACCAAATTCCTCATTACAGGACTCGGGTGATGTGGAGGCCAAAGTTTGATCACCACCCCCCCCCCCCCATTTTGAGGGGTCTGTTCCCAGGGAACAAGTGCCCCTGGAGTTATTTCCAGCTAGGGTAGGGTGCCGCAGGTCCCCACTACATGACCAACATCAGGTACAGCGGATGTACATAGATACAATAAGTGGACTTTAGGGGGTTTATGGTGTGCACTGGTTGAGATTTGCACTAGGGGGGATTTGGGGAAGAGATCTCTGTATTTGGAGGTGGTAGTTTTTGGTTCTACTGTGGACACAGGTACGTTACATGTTGCTGGCATGTTGCCATGCATTACACTACGCACTTCTGACCCCTACAATGTATGCTACACACTCCTTATCCCTGCATTCTGTCATTACATTCTCCTTATCTGTGTCATCTGTGTTACACTCATCCGATCCCTGCACACTGTGCTTTACACATTTATCATCCCTGCACACTAATGACCCCTACACTGTGTGTGTTACACACTCATCCCTGCACTCTGTCACATTCTTCTTCTTCTCTCTACAAATCTGTGTGTTACACCCATCCCATCCCTGTACTCTGTGCTTTACACATTTATCATTCCTGCATACTAATGACCCTTGTGTTCTTTGTGTTACACGCTCCTGACCCCTGCATTCAATGCGTCGCACATGTCCGGCATTGCATGCTGCGTGTTATACACTCCAGATCCCTTACACTGTGTGGATTACATACTGTTGATCCCTGCATACTGCACCATGCACTACAGACCCTTTTGTTCTGGGTTACACATGGCTGACCCCTGTGCTCTATGCATTACACACTCCAGACCCCTGCATTCAATGCGTTGCACACTTCTGACCATTGCATGCTGCGTGTTACACACTCCTGACCCCTGCACTCTGTGCGTTACACACTCCAGACCCCTGCATTCAATGCATTACACACTCATGACCATTGCATGCTGTATGTTACACACTCCTGACCCCTTGCATTCAATGCGTTACACACTCCTGACCCCTGCACTCTGTGGATTACATACTGTTGATCCCTACATACTGCACCATGCACTCCAGACCCTTTTGTTCTGGGTTACACATGGCTGACCCCTGCGCTCTGTGCATTACACACTCCTGGCCCCTGCACTCAAAACGTTACGCACCCTTGCATGCTGTCAGTTACACACTTCAGACCCCTGCATTCAGTGCATTACACACTCCTGACCATTGCATGCTTTGTGTTGACATTGCAAGAGTCTGTGACCAATTGTTTCAGGGTGTGTTAAAAGTGTGAGAGTAGCTACAGGTGTGGGTATGGTTTTGTGGGTGAGGTTAAAAGTATGCGTCCCTAGATTGCATTTTTTAAAAAAAAATGGTAATAGTAGACCAGGAGAAGCAACACTTTCGGGTTTCCAGAATAACAATCACTCCCAGAAGTGGCAGTTTCATTTCAAATTTCAGCCTGGAATTTCTTGTTAACGGATCAGGGTTCTGGCAGCATGGGCAGCGGGAAAGGTAAGTATCCAAAAGCTCTTTTTTTTGTTTTTTTAACAGGTTTGGCTACTGTGAATTGTGATAATGACAGGTGGACAGATGCTACAATCCAAAACTGGCTAAAGCTCTTCCTGCTTAGAAGTAAGTACTTCTAGAGGTATAGATTTCCTGACTCCCCCAACCACCCCTGCACTATAGGACACAATAGTGCTGGTGACAAGAACCACTCGCTTCCTATGAGTATTCAGGCAGCTATTCCTCTGCATTACAGCAGTGTAGCGGACATCTGACCTCATTGGCCCTTCGAGGTGATGTCACAGGTTTCTAGATAGTTGATAGGTTGCACTAAGATGAAACCACAAGATGGTGATCTCCATTACGCACAAGTGACAGGTACACTTTGATGGCTTATGAATTACATAACGAAAATAGCAGAAATGTATAGTAAATCAATAACAAAAGAGACAATATGACAACAACTATAAGAGCAAAATAATTAGGTCCCCACAGCACTGGCAGTTGTGTCGCTGCCTACATCAACAAGCCACACCCCATGAGAGCAACTACTGACTCGCCAATGTCAACACCGCCTCATGAGAGCAGCTACCGACCCACCATGTCAACTCCACCGCACGAGAGCAGCTAGGGACCCATCTATATCAACTCCACCCCATGAGAGCAGCTACCAACTCGCCCATGCCAACTCCACCCCACGAGAGCAGCTACGGACCGGCCTATGTCAACTCCACCCCATGAGAGCAGCTACCAACTCGCCCATGCCAACTCCACCCCACGAGAGCAGCTACGGACCGGCCTATGTCAACTCCACCCCATGAGAGCAGCTACAAACTCGCCCATGAGAGCAGCTACTGACCCATCTATGTCAACTCTGCTCCACTGAGCACATCTACTGACCAGCCCATGTTATCTCCACCTCATGAGAGCAGCTACTGACCCACCAAAGTCAACTCAACAAGAGCAGCTAATGACCCACCCATGTCCCCTCACCCCATGAGAGCAACTACTGACCCACCCATGTCATCTCCACCCCATGATAGCAACTACTGACCCACCCATGTCATGTCCACCCCATGAGAGCGACTACTGACCCACCCATGTCATGTCCACCCCATGAGAGCGACTATTGACCCACCCATGTCAACTCTGCCCCATGGTGTTCTGACTAACTTCTGAAGGATCAGGATTATTCACTAAGGCAAAGAGCAAACTGTAATAATGAATCATCTGACTGCAGTAACTGAAATGTGATTGGCAGGTTTCCTCCCTCTTTATCATTAAACATAAAGCATCAGGGAAACTAAAGCTTAAAGTGTCTCTAAAGTCAAAACTTTTTTTTTCATTTTGTATAAAGTAAGGAATGGTTAAACTCCTGTTAGGGATTTTTTGCAATTTGTGTACCGAACTTCCCTTCATTTCCTGTCTGGTAGTCATAACAGGAAGTGAGAGGAAATCTCTCCAAAGTGGGAAAGTGGGGCAAAGTCCTCTCTTAGTTGTCACCAGGCGAAAAGACCACAATGTGCCCTACCCCCATGAGCTGTGAACTACTTTACTACCATAGCTCGCAGTTTCTGCTCATTTTGGGTCCCCCTTCCAAAACATCCACAGTGGTCAATATTTCTGCCTACTTCTTGGCCCAGCGCCAAGTTCTTGTTTTGGATTCAACTCAAGATTTTCCCTCACTCACAGTTCTGGTGACAAATATAGGGGTGGAGCTTCCCAGCAGGGATGTGGACAGCAATGATAACCTGACGGGTTCTAAACTCTCATCGCTCTATCAGCAGCTAATAAAATAAACATTTACAGCTTCATTATTATAATTATTATTTAGATATCATCTTTAGATATTTTTAAATTGTACTCCAACCAATTTTAAAGCCTGGATCTTGCTACCCTTTAAGTTAATATGAATACTTATGTGCTAGCAGTTTCTGGGGGCCTCTTGGGCTCCTGATAAGGGGTCGGCTCCTTTGTCAAGGGGGGGTTATAAGTGCATTTAACATATTGCATGCATGTTATTAACCTGTAAACGCTTCGGTTGTGTAGACATTTTAAAACAATAAATTGAATAAAGAGAAGAATGGGGTTTGGGTTTTTTTTCAGATTCATACTTATCTAGGTGGATGCAGCATCTGTCCCCGCCGGTTCTAACACCAAGAACTGACCGATCAAACACGCCGATTTCTCGGTTCTCACAGCTCGGTAAGTAGAGAGCTGATGACTGTCAGTCACCGCTCTCTGCTCTGCCCCCCTCACTGGAGCACTGGGCTGAGCCAGGTGCTGGTTCAGGTATGTGGGCGGATCCCGACCATTTGGTCACAAGCCTTCCTGAGCCTGGACCGGCTTAGTGACATTAGCCTGCTGTCTGCTGAAAATGGGTCACAGGAGTGCAGAACGTACTGCACTCTTGTAATCCATAGGAGTACAGCCAAACAAGCTTTGGCTGTACTTCTCCTTTAACCACTTGCCGACCGCCTCGTGTACATTTACTGCAGCAAGTTGGCTCCGCTACGCAGATTGCCACGGGTCGGGAGAACACAATGTCCGCCGGTGACCCCCCGATGTCCGCCGGCGACCCGCGATCACCTTCTAGAGAGGAAGAACAGGGAACTGCCAATGTAAACATGGCAGTTCCCCGTACTGTCAGTGGGCAGGACAGTGATCTACTGATCCCTGTCATTGGGATCTGTCATGCCCCTGCCAGCCCAGCTCCCACACAGTTAGAACACAGTGAGGGAACACATTTAACCCCTTGATCGCCCCCTAGTGTTAACCCCTTCCCTGCCAGTGACATTTACACAGTAATCAGTGGCTATTTTTAGCTGTGATCGCTGTACAAATGTCAATGGTCCCAAAATAGTGTAGAAAATGTCCGATCTGTCTCCCACAATATCGCAGTCCTGATAAAAAAAAAAAAAAAATTTGCAGATCGCTGCCATTACCAGTAAAAAAACCCCCCAAAAAAACAGTAAACGCCATAAATGAATTCTCATCATCCGTAAACACGGCAACTTTTGCGCAAACCAATCAATAAACGCTTTTTGCGATTTTATTTATCAAAAATATGTAGACTAATATATCGACCAAAACTGATGAATAAATTTGTTTTATATATTTTTTTTTTTGGGATATTTATTATAGCAAAAAAAAATTTTTTTTTTCCAAAATTGTCGCTCTTTTCTTGGCGCAAAAAATAAAAACCGCAGAGGTGATCAAATACCACCAAAAGAAAGCTCTATTTGTGGGGAAAAAAAGGATGTCAATTTAATTTTGGGTACAGCGTCGCACGACCGTGCAATTGTCAGTTAAAGCGACGCAGTGTCGAATTGCAAAAACTGCTCTGGTCAGGAAGGAGGTAAATCCTTCTGGGGCTGAAGTGGTTAAAGAGACTGCTGCTGGGTGCTGCCATCTTGGATGTGATGTCAGTCGCTCCAGCAGACTTTCTATCAGAGACACTCTGTTCCCTTTCACTCCTTCCCTGCAGCTACATAAAAGATTACATAGGAAGATAAGAGGAGGGGCAGAGGAGCCGGGTCAGTATAGATCCTCTCAGAAGGCAGAGGGTTGCATGGGAGGGGGGTGTGCTAGAGTAGTCAAATTTTCTAGCAAGTTCAAAGGCACATTGCAATCACATGATTTTTTTTTTTTTTAAATGGAAAATGCAAATAAACAGTTAAAATACTTGATTTTTCTGTGCTTTTACCTGCAAGTTGGCGACAGGGTATCTACAAATTATTTTGCCCCATCCTCCCACCATCCTCTATACTCTGAGGCTGATGCTTTTCTTATGCACAAAACACCAAGGAGTACTAGTGCCAAATCACAGTGCCTAAAACTCCAGACCTGGAAAAGGGGGGGGTAAATAAAACAGGTTGGGGTGAATTGAAGCTTTAGGTCCAGTTTAGGTCAGTCCATTTGTTTCAGCTCTACTTTGCTATATCCTGGAGATATTCAAGCTATTTCTTGGTCCTACTCCCTGTTTCTGTTAGGCAGATCCCCTTGTAGTCTTCTGGACTCAGAGCATACGTTGAGAGGGCGTTCAGGAAGTCCTCCAGCGGGCACAGGCCGGCCCTACAACCTTTTACCACCTGTTCCTGCAAATGAAGAGAAGGATTATATTAACGGGAGGATTCAAAGGCATTCATCTGTGTGATTTTATAGAATATACACACATAAAAACCTGTCAAAAGTACACAAGGCGTTTGTATGTCCTGTCCTTCTTCCCCACCAATGACAACCCCCCCCCCCACATACACACACACACGGGTACAGCTGCTGCATTTACAAAGCAAATTCAGGCTGTCATTTTGACAGCCGGGATTTGCTGTGTGAGGCTCGGTTCACACAGGGGCGACTTGCGCTTTGACTTGTGTCGCCCCAAGTCGCCTGACATCTTAAAAATAAATAAATGGTAAAATAAACAATAAAAAAAAATTAAAGCACCCCCATCCCTGCATGCTTGCGCACAGAAGCGAACGCATACGTAAGTCGTACCCACTTATGTAAACAATGTTCAAACCACACATGTGAGGTATCGCCTCGTGTGTTAGAGCGAGAGCAACAATTCTAGTGCAAGACCTCCTCTGTAACTCTAAACACGTAACCTGTAAAAAAATTTAAAGCGGCGCCTATGGAGATTTTTTTAAGTACCAAAATTTGGCGCCATTCCACGAGTGTGCGCAATTTTAAAGCGTGACATGTTAGGTATCTCTTTACTTGGCATAACATCATCTTTTACACTGTACAAAAAAATTGGGCTAACTTTACTCTTTTGTTTTTTTTTTTTAATTCATGAAACAGTTCTTTTTGGTGGCTGTTGCAATTTTTTATGCCTCACGGTTTTTGCTCAGCGGTTTTTCAAACATATTTTTGGGAAAAGATACACAAAAAAAAACAAAAGAAAAAAAACATATATACCCCGATTTTTGTGTAGAATATGAAAGATGAGGTTATGCTGAGTAAATAGTTACCGAACATGTCACGCTTTTAAATTATGCACGCTTGTGGAATGGCACCAAACTACAGTACTTATAAATCTCCATAGGCGACACTTTAAAAATGTTTACAGGTTACCAGTTTAGAGTTACAGAGGAGGTCTAGTGGTAGAATTATTACTCTCAGTCAGAGGTTTGCGGCGATACCTCACATGTTTACATATGTGACCATGACCTATGTATGCGTTCATTACTGCATGTGAGCACTTGGGGACAGGGGCGCGGTTTTTTTTTTTTTTTTTTAATTCAATTTTTTTAAATTTTACACTGTCCCATTAAAAAAAAAATTTTGATCACTTTTATTGCGATTGCAAGGAATGCAAACATCCCTTGTGATAACATACAGCATGACAGGTCCTCTTTCTAGAGAGATCTGGGGTCTTAAAGATCCCAGATCTCTCCTCTACCCTTTAAAGCAAGAGATCACTTATGGCCACTCGCATACGCTATGCCATCACTGTGACGAGGAGCAGCTGCGGGATGGGGTAAGGGATGTTTTTCATGTTGTTTTTCTTTTTGATTGTTGGTTTGTATCTTTTTATACTGTTTGTATATTTTTAGCACCTTTTTGGTGCACTGTTTGTACTTTTATTACGAAAAAGCTCAATTAAAAAGAATTGCAAAAGAAAAGAAGAAAAAAAATAAAATAAAAAATAAAAAAGGTATACACTGTCACCCTATTATACCGATCTAGGTATGCACTGTTACCCTATATTACTGATCCAGCACTGCTGTCCCTATCCTTCAACGCCTTACATGATGTGTTCAGAAATTTGCACAAAAGAAAAAATATACAGAGGGCGAGAAACATTTTCTAGTGTATTATTAAAGAATGTACCTTTAAAGTATAACTAAAGGCAAAACTTTTTTTTTTTTTTAGCTTTGGACAGAGTGGAGAGGGATTAGAGCCCCTGTCAGAACAGCCTTATGGACCTTGCTTTGTGCACTGGTCCAAATCATTTGGTAGAGGGGAGATTATGGTGTGGGGGTGCTTTTCAGGGGTTGGGTTTGGCCCCTTAGTTCCAGTGAAGGGAACTCTTAAGGAGTCAGCATACCAAGACATTTTGGACAATTTCATGCTCCCAACTTTGTGGGGACAGTTTGGGGATGGCCCCTTCCTGTTCCAACATGACTGTGCACCAGCGCACAAAGCAAGGTGCATAAAGACACGGATGAGCAAATTTGGGGTGGAGGAACTTGACTGGCCTGCACAGAGTCCTGACCTCAACCCAATAGAACACCTTTGGAATGAATTAGAGCAGAGACTGCAAGCCAGGCCTTCTCGTCCAACATCAGTGCCAAATGCGCTTTTGGAAGAATGGTCAAACATTCCCATAGACACTCCTAAACCTTGTGGACAGCCTTCCCAGAAGAGTTGAAGCTGTTATAGCTGCAAAGGGTGGGCCAACTCAATATTGAACCCTATGGACTAAGACTGGGATGCCATTAACCACTTCAGCCACGGAAGGATTTCCCACTTTAGGACCAGAGCACTTTTTACGATTCGGCACTGCGTCGCTTTAACTGACAATTGCGCGGTCGTGCAACGTTGTACCCAAATGAAATTGACATCCTTTTTTCCCCACAAATAGAGCTTTCTTTTGGTGGCATTTGATCCCCTCTGCGTCATTTCTGATCGCCTCTATAAACAAACAAAGAGCGACAATTTTGAAAAAAAATATATATATATTTTTTACTTTTTGCTATAATAAATGTCCAAAAAAATATATAAAAAAACAAATTTATTCATAAGTTTTGATATATATTCTTCTACATATTTGTCATAAAAAAAAAAAAAAAAAAACGCAATCGACGTATATTGATTGGTTTGTGCAAAAGTTGCCGCATTTATAAACCATGAAAATTCATTTATGGCGTTTTTACTATTATTTTTTTTTACTGGTAATGGCGGCAATTTGCGATTTTTATCAGGACTGCGACATTGCGGTGGAAATGTCGGACATTTTTGACACTTTTTTGGGACCAATGACATTTATACAGCGATCAGATTTTGAAATATCCACTGATTACTGTATAAATGTCATTGGCAGTGAAGGGGTTAACCTGCAGGGGGGGAGCAATCTAAGGGTTAACTGTGTTCCCTAGGCGTGTTCTAACTGTGAGAGGGCTGGCCTGTCAGGGGCATAAGAGATCTAACTGATCCGGAATACAGGGATCAGTAGATCACGGTCATGCTGCCGGAAACCGCCGTATTTACATCAGCGGTTCCCCGCTTTTCTGCTGTATCAGACGATCGCGGATCGCCGGCGGACATCAAGTCTGCCAGATCCGCGGCCTCACTCAGGGAGCGTGCAGCGGGCATGCACGAATCACCGTTTATAGATGGCGATTTGCGTTACGCTGCCACTCTGCAGCAGTGAATGTACGTGAGTCGGTCTATGTGTTTGTAAAGGCAGGTGTCCCAAGACTTTTGGTAATATAGCGCAGTGTTTTTCAACTCTAGTCCTCAAGGCACACCAACAGGTCATGTTTTCAGGATTTCCATGAGTTTGCACAGGTGATTTGATCAGTTTCACTGCCTTAGTAATTACCACAGCTGTTTCATCTGAGGGAAATCCTGAAAACATGACCCGTTGGTGTGCCTTGAGGACTGGAGTTGAAAAACACTGATATAGCGTATGCTACGAAAACTTCTTTGTTTAACCTGAGTAGTTCAATCAGATTTGTGTGTTTTTTTTTATTATTCTGGCTAGCCTGAAAGTGTTCTGGGGAACCCCTTTGTACTGTTTTATTAAAAAGATTATCCTCAGCATCCCAATAAATGTCCACGCACCCTGCAGGCCGATGCTGCCAAGCACAGAGCCCCTACCCATTTAAAGGGATGTTCTGGGATTCCCTCTTTGATTGATCACCATATGCAAGGATATGTACCGTCTAGACGCAGGTGGAAGGAAATAGAAGAACATATTAAAACAACAACAGGAGCATTTAGGATGGCAGCAGAACTCTAAGAAAACTGATGGGAAAATGTAGTAAAGGATGAAAGTACTTGCAAACTTGCTTTATTTGCTGTAAATGACCTGGCAGTCTGGCCATAATGCAGTGCAGTCAGTACAGGCCCGGCGGTCACTGGGAAGCTGCACTGACTTTATTTATAGGCCGAACAGTACAATGAGTCCTAATAAGCCACAGGGAAGGGCAGATAGTTTAATTCAATGTAAAAATCAATAACGAGAGACGCAAGGAAGCAATGTTCTGAGTTTAATCACTAAACAGATCTCCCAAGTCTGACCGCGGGATTTCATACAATCCTCCAAACACAAGCCATAAAACTGACTCCCACATTCATTATGGGATCCCAAAGTCATTTCATGCACACGGCACATATGAGAAGGTGTGCTCGCTAAGTGCTGACAGATTAATCTGCCACAGCGATAATCGCAGGAGGTTAATGGTCAGTTAAGACTTTGTGATTGTTCTGGAGCCATTCATTTATCTGGGTTGTTCGAGGTGCACAGATGTTCCTTAAAGATGAACTCCAGCTTTCCCTTCAGTCTGTCACACTTGTACAGGCTCCTCCTGCACAGAAATTGCTTACTCTGATTCCCCTGCACACTGTGAGTATCTCATAGTTTGCATTAGGAGCTGTAGCGAATCAGAGGGAGCCCGTCTTATTTTATGGCTGGAGAAACTTCAGCATCATCTAGTCCAGGGGTCAGCAACCTTTTTCCACTTGGGGCCGGATTCAATGTATGTGAATGCATGGAGGGCCACATTCACCTGCTAAGAAATGAAAATAATAATCTGGACCCCTTTACATTACACAGCCCCCGCACTTCTGGACCCCTTTACTACACAGCTCCTGCACCTCTGGATCTCTTTACATTACACAGCCCCTGCACCTCTGAAACCCTTTACATTACACAGCCCCTGCACCTCTGGACCCCTTTACATTACACAGCCCCAGCACTTCTGGACCCCTTTACATTACACAGCCCCTGCACTTCTGGACCCCTTTACATTACACAGCCCCTGCACTTCTGGACCCCTTTACATTACACAGCCTCCTGCACCTCTGGACCACTTTA
>BLSH010312008.1:452414-470408 GCA_018402905.1 Glandirana rugosa
CCATAACGGGGCCGGTGCAAAAAAATTTTAGGGGGTGATCGACAGTGTCGCCCCTAGCCCCTCCACACCCCCTCCCGTCAGGCAAGCATTTTACAATGTGGGATTTATACCCACATTATACATTGTACAATACTTTCCACTTGAAGAGGAATTTCACCTACGTTTGGGTGGTGGGTGGGTCATATTTGATTACTGTGTCATAAATAAATAAAGTCCATGAATATATCGCGACAGTTAAATGCGTCGCGAAATGTATATGTCCCACCCGGTAAATATATCTATGTGGAATTATTTTACCCTTACCAACCACTATAATTGAAGGACAAATGAAAAGTTTCCCCCCTCACATATACTAATGTGCCACAAACAGGAAGTTAATATCACCAACCATTCCCATTTTATTAAGGTGTATCTATATAAATGGCCCACCCTGTATATGTAAAGCGCTGCGTAAATTGACAGCGCTATATAAGTACCTGAAATAAATAAATACTGTGTCATTAGTTTATACTGGGTGGGTGGTGGGTTTGCATCCACTTTAAGGAGAAGTTCACCTTTCATAACATGTTACATATTACACCCATATTTAGGGTGTAACATTTTACGAACGGACTGCCCTCCCCCACACCTCCCCGATCCCCGCTGTGACAGCTAGTGGGGGATTTTAAAAAAACGTGGCCGGGGCAATACCCGCCCGTCCGCGCCACTCATTCATAGTGTCCTGTGAATGGAAAACGACAAGGTCCAGTGGCCTTAGCGGCTGCCAGCTTGTAGTTTTCAATGAACTACAGCGGCACTGTGGAGCCCCACGGTAGTTCATTCTCTCCTCCTGTCAGATTGTATCTACCTACCCATACAGGATGCAGTAGCGTAGCTATGGGGTATGCGGCCCTCAACAGGTGACACCCGCCAGAGGGGCGGTCTCTATCACTCCCCAGTCAGTGAAACTGTCCATCGGGGATCTCCGATATCAGCTGAGTTGGTGGGCGGTGTGGCTGCCTCCTCCACTCCTCCCACAGACTCCTTCATTCTAGCTGGACCCGTGGCTGAAGAAGGAGAAAGAGGCGAGGACACAGCAGCCACGCCCGGGTGTATTCAATTACAGGCAAGTGACTGAACACACTGTCACTACAACCTACCCTATGCCTATACCACCCCAAAACTGCCCTATACCACCTCAACCTGCCCTAGGCCACCCCAAACTGCCCTATACCACCTCAACCTGCCTTGTACCACCCAAACCTGCCCTAAGCCACCCCAAACTGCCCTATGCCACCTCAACCTGCCACTATACCACCCAAACTGCCCTATAACACCCAACCTGCCCTATACCACCCTAAACTGCCACTATACGACACCAGAATGTCAATATACCACCCTATACTATAATTTATAGGAGCCGGTTTGGGGTGCGCCCTGTGACCGTGCACTGCCTGCAGGGTGCTAGGCAGCCTAGACAGGGGGGGGGGTGACACCATGCTTTACTGCACCACGTGACACAAACTGTAGTGACGCCACTGACAGGGTGTACAGGCACACAGATACACTGGCTGATCTGAAAGAGACCTGCATGATCGCTGGTGCAACTCTTTATAGGCTCCAAAAAAATAAATGCTCATTTTATTACCTGCAAAAAAATGTGCATTTATTATTTGTTTTCTAAAAAATGAACTTATCCTTCAAGTGGTTCTAAAGGTTTTTTAACTTAATGCAGTCTCTGCATTAAGAATAAAAAAAAACTTCTGCACTTTCTCACAGACTCCCCATTTACAGACACAGCAGAGGGAGCCATTGACTTCTCCTGCTGTCAATCACAGCTAGTGAAGAGGGATGTGGGGGGGCGAGGCCCAGCTATGCTCTGTGTGTCAATGGACACAGAGAGCTGGGCTCGGGAGCTAGCACTCACAAGCGGTTTGTTATGGGGGAACTTG
The DNA here is from genome assembly GCA_018402905.1 of Glandirana rugosa. Lineage (NCBI taxonomy): Eukaryota > Metazoa > Chordata > Amphibia > Anura > Ranidae > Glandirana > Glandirana rugosa. The sequence continues at coordinate 454,346 of BLSH010312008.1, forward strand.
GCGGGGGGGTGGGAGGGAGAGCCAGGAGCACCATCGGGGGACCCAAGAAGAGGATCAGGGCTGCTCTGTGCAAAACTATTACATGAATAACATGTTTGCTATTTTAATATAAAAAAATAATTGAGCGAAAAAGAACGGGGAACTCTCCTACACATTTGGTGGGACTGCGTAGAGATCCAGCCGTACTGGAAGGCAGTTTTTGAAATAATCCAAAAAACCACAACACTCCCTGTAGAATTTACACCGGCACAATTTCTCTTGCACCTTTCCCCACTGCCCAAAAAACGTTACTTTAAATCACTTCCCATGCACATGATAAACGCGGCCAGGATGTGTGTCCCGAGACATTGGAGATCAACAACTCCCCCCTCACTAGCAGAATGGGTACATCGTTTAAACTTTGTTGAGAGCATGGAAGAACTAATCCACATTGAACAAGACAAAATACCCCAATTCTCTAGGACTTGGTCGCAGTGGACTGACTTTCGCAATTCTGATGCATACCGATCCTTAATACCTAATCAACTGAGTTAAGCCGTTACCTGAGATCATCCAAACGTAGAGGCAATCGCAATAAGAGGAAGGAAGGGGGTTGTTGGTGGTAAACCCACCCCCTCTTCACCCCAATTTACAGGCCCAACACATTAGACTCAACCTATACACCCTAGCATACTTGTGGGAAACTCACTGCCCCCCTTCTCACCCCCCCCGGGTGTTTTTTTTTTTTTTTCTCTCTCCCTCCCCCCCCCATTCTTCTCCCTCTCCCTCGTGCCCCTGCTCCCCCCCTCCTCTCTCTTTTACTTCTTTCTTAATCCTCCCCCCCCCCTTTTTTATCTATCCTTCAAATGCAATGTGTTGAAAGAGATAATATAAAACATGCATGAATGACATACCATAGCAGGTACCTACCTGTAAAGTTGAACACATCAAGCAAACTATATATGTAATCTAATATATTCATGTGATGCTAATATAGAAATGACGTTTAATTGAATTTAACATGAACAATACCAACATGAAAACGTTTGATTTATGTTACATGTAATGCAACTTAAATAAATAAAAATTATATGTTTAAAAAAAAAAAAAAATAATTGAGCATTTACAAGACATAAAGACATAGGGGTTGATTTACTAAAAGGCAAATAGACTGTGCACTTTGCAATGTGCAGTTGCTCCAGAGCTTAGTAAATGAGCTGAAGCTCTGCTAACTTCCATCAAGCAATCATGTGCAAGCAAAAATGCATTTTGTGATTGGGTACTCTTTAAGCTGGGTTCACACTGCAGCGATGCGGGAACCCTGCGAATTCACTGCGGGTTACCGCATCGCATGTCTCTGAAGGGCAGTTCACACTGCCATATGCGAACTCTGGGGAGTGTCAATACAATGTTAATGACACCCCAAAATCAGTTCGCACATCGCACTGCAAACTGGCACAGGAATCGGATCGCATGGTGTGAACCGCCATGCGATCCGATTCTGACCCTGCGAAAAAAAAGGGTCCTGTGCGAGTTTGCTACGGTTGCAATGCGAATTCAGCCATACAATCTCTATGGCTGATTTTGCATCGCACAGAGATCGCATATGGTTCACACTGCAGTGCGGTGCGGTGCGAATCATATGCGATCTCTGAGATCACTGCAGTGTGAACCCAGCCTTACAATGTGAAGATTTACTTCAATTATTAAGCTCTGGAGCAACTGCGCTCTGCAGTCTATCTGCCTTTAGTAAATCAACCCCATAATCTCCTTTTTGCAAAATAGTTGTAAATGCAGCAGCATTGATATAATGATCAATGTGCATTTACTGTTTGTTTTTTTTTTTTTTTGTTTTTTTGCAATGGAGCCTGCAGATCAACTGTGATCAATGCATCACAGATATGAAGGTTTCCCCCCCCCCAGCCTCAGAGCATATGGAGGAATGGACCTGATGGAGAAAGTGTGGTATTCTGCCACCAGAAGATTTCCACATTTTGTCATGTTACAGCCAAAAACGTAAATGTATTTTATTGGGATTTTATGTGATAGACCAACACAAAGTGGCACATAATTGTGAAGTGGAAGGAAAATGATAAATGGTTTTCAAAAATGTTCACACACATTATACTGTATGTGAAAAGCGTGGAGGGCATTTGTATTCAGTCCCCGTTACTCTGATACCCCTAAGGCCACTTTCACACTGAGGCGTTTTTCAGGCACTTTTGCTCATCGAAAATGCACACTGGGGCCGTGTGCTTGCAGGATGTTAGGAAAAGTCCTGCAAGCAGCAACTTTGGGGCGATGCGGTGAGCGGTGTATACACCACTCCTACACCGCCCCCTCCATTGTAATCAATGGGCAGCGCTTCAGAAGCGGCTGACCACCAATTCGGAAGCGATGCACGCCGGCACTTTTAACCCCATGTGGTGGGTTAAAAGCTCCCCGCTCCCGCCTGCATAAACCGTAGAAAAACCGCTGATTTACCGCTACCGCCACCCCCCAGGGTTAGGTTATAAAAAGTATTCCAAGCTTTGAACATCTCACGGAGCACTGTTCAATCCATCATCCTAAAATGGAGAGTATGGCACAACTGCAAACCTACCAAGACATGGTCGTCCACCTAAACTGACCGGCCGGGCAAGGAGAACATTAATCAGAGAAGCAGCCAAGAGGCCAAGGGTAATTCTGGAGAGATCCACAGCTCAGGTGAGAGAATCTGTCCACAGGACAACTATTAGTCGTGCTCTCCACAAATCTGTCCTTTATGGAAGAGTGGCAAGAAGAAAGCCGTTGTTGAAAGAAAGTCATAAGAAGTCCCGTTTGCAGTTTGCGAGAAGCCATGTGGGGGACACAGCAAACATGTGGAAGAAGGTGCTCTGGTCAGATGAGACCAAAATTGAACTTATTGGCCTAAAAGCAAAACGCTATGTGTAGCGGAAAACTAGCACTACACATCACCCTGAACACACCCTCCCCACTGTGAAACATGGTGGTGGCAGCATCATGTTGTGGGGATGCTTTTCTTCAGCAGGGACAGGGAAGCTGGTCAGAGTTGATGGGAAGATGGATGAAGCCAAATACAGGGCAATCTTAGAAGAATACCTGTTCTAGTCTGCAAAAGACTTGAGACTGGGGCAGAAGTTCACCTTCCAGCAGGACGACCCAAAACATAGAGCCAGAGCAACAATGGAATGGTTTAGATCAAAGCATATTCATGTGTTAGAATGGCCCAGTCAAAGTCCAGACCTAAATCCAATTGAGAATCTGTGGCAAGACTTGAAAATTGCTGTTCACAGACGCTCTCCATCCAATCTGACAGAGCTTGAGCTATTTTGCAAAGAAGAATGGGCAGAAATGTCCTCTCTAGATGGGCAAAGCTGGTAGAGACATCCCCAAAAAGACGTACAGCTGTAATTGCAGTGAAAGGCGGTTCTACAAAGTATTGACTCAGGGGGCTGAATACAAATGTACCCCACACTTTTCACATATTTATTTGTAAAAAAATGTTGAAAACAATTTATCATTTTCCTTCCACTTCACAATTAGGTGGCACTTTGTGTCGGTCTATCACATAAAATCCCAATAAAATACATTTACGTTTTTGGTTGTAAGATGACAAAATGTGGAGAATTTCAAGGAGTATGAATACTTTTTCAAGGCACTGTATAAAAAGCCTGAATCTATTACTCTGCACAACAAATTCACAAGACCTAATCATTTATTTGAATTACCAAAGTAACAATTCCCCCAACATCTATGAAGGAAGTTTATCTCACCTGTTATTAGGTCCCACTATATATGAGACAATGTTGAGGGCTCTTTGCTCCGACTTCTGCAGATGGCTTTTATATTTCACAGAGAAGGGAAATCCGTGCACCTAAAGAGAGAAAACAGTAAAAAATGATTGCACGGTAACTGTATCTATGCTATACACCATAAAATCACACACACAAAGACTTGAAATGGAAACTCTGAGCACACTACCCGCTGAGCGCCCCCTTCTGGGCTTGATGTGGTGTACAGCAGTCATGCCCAGTGTTACAGAGCCATTTATATTTGACTGTTTCTTTTTCTTCAGCGAAATGGGGATTTTGTATTGCAAACTGCACTACAACCATAAGCCAAGCATTTGGCTCATTGTTGCAGTGTAGCCCAATTGATTTCCATGGGCAAGTTTTACAGACTGTACTGCCTGTCAAATTTGTATTGCGTGTGTGCAGTCTCCTCTGGCTGCATGTTATGTTTTAGGTGGACGGTCGAAAGGTGGTAAAAATGAGTCTCAACCACCTGTTTTTAGTGCCCCCTGGCCACCCCTGTGAAAGAAGCCTAATAATGATATCCCAAATGGTCCGCTTGTTGGAAAGCTGGACCATATGGTTTTTGTTTGCACTTCCACATACAGCACCAATACATATGAAGCTGAAGGATTACAGAAGGAATGATGTTGATAGGCTTTAGTATCACACTCAGGGATGGATAATTAAAGCAGAATTTTATCTGCCACTGCTCCATAGGCGTGCACAGGGGGTGTGCCTGGGTACACCCTAATCCCTATGTGCGGTGCTGATTCCCCCTGCTGCCTGGGCACCCACCCCGCAGTGTTGCTGGTTTCACTCCTTTCCCCCCCCCCCCCCGGGTGCTGCGGGGGATGTTTCAGGAAGGCAAGCGGAGGTAGGGGCTAGTAAATATGTAATTTACCAGTGGAAGACGAGGGGGGTAAGTATCACCAGTGGAAGGTGGGTGGAATAAGTATCACCAGTGGAAGGCGAGGCGGGGTAAGTATCACCAGTGGAAGGCGGGCAGGGTAAGTATCACCAGTGGAAGGCGAGGCTGGGTAAGTATCACCAGTGGAAGGCGAGGCTGGGTAAGTATCACCAGTGGAAGGCGGGCAGGGTAAGTATCACCAGTGGAAGGTGAGGCGGGGTAAGTATCACCAGTGGAAGGCGAGGAGAGGTAAGTATCACCAATGGAAGGCGAGGCGGAGTAAGAATCACCAGTGGAAGGCGAGGTGGCTGGGTATCACCAGGGGAAGGAAACTTGTTACATTGCTCTGAGTGGGGACACATTTATAATCACCCGGGTAAAGAAATGACAATAGTGTTGCTCACAACAGCCAATCAGAATCCTGCTTTCATTTTTTTCATGTGTAGGAAAAGAGCAGCAGCTGAAATCTGATCTGTTGTTCAAACAATCTGCATATTTATCCACGATCAGCATCTTCCGGCCTCACCTGTTCAGCCAGCAGGTTGTCAAGCAGTAAGAAGAAATCCACTTCCTCTTTGTTATCAATATCCAAATCCCGCTGGAGCTTTTTCAGCTCGTCTTTCATTCCTGGCTGGTTGGAGGCGTCAGACATCCGGCCACTGCAACATCAAAACATCAGCTAAGCATTATCCAAACTGAACAACAAAAATGTAATACACTGCAGCTTTCCTGTCCTTAGATGTGGTGGGCGCATTAGGCTACATTCACACCGGCGATTTAGGCCAGTGCGGATTGTAGCGACAGGAATCTTCTGATATCTGCTGTGGCTAGGTGCATCCCTCGGCCCCATTCACTATGACAGGTCGCTGGCAGCCGCAGCTATTCGCGCCTCTCTGCACAGCCAGCAATTACCTGCGGTGATTACTGCTCCCACTACAATTTTCACCGGCCAGTGTGAATGTAGTCTTAGTTTTCTTTTTCCCCCCTTTATAATCACCTGGTGACTCTGCCCATTACACAGAATGGAAACTCCTCCTACAAGCTTTAACCAGACACTGATAGAAGTCACAAGACTGCTATATACTGCTGATGAGAAAGGTGTTTAGCAGTTTATATTTACTTAAATAATTGCATTTCCATGCTCTGTGTACTGTGGGAGAACAGATATAGGGAATGCAGGGTCCTGGGTATAGTAACACTTTAAAAGCCAGCTACAGGCAACTAAAAAATTATCCCTTTCAATGGGACAGCGCCGGAACTGCGAGGATTAATTGCTTGTTTAGGTCTACAGGAAAAAAAAGATGGTTTACTTAACTGATCCCCCGCTCCTCCCCACAGCCTCTTCTCTCCCCCATGTTCTATCGGTCTAGGATCCTGACATCATCAAGACTTAAGCAGGTTCCATAGGCCTACATTGGATGTGTTGACGCTGAGAGACAGTCCACCACCAGAGCACGGGAGGGGGGGTTGACGGATCAGGCAAGTGAAAGTGTTTCTCCTCTCCCTTAGACAAAATGAGCAATTACCCCTCGCAGTATGATCACAGCCCTACTGCAAGGGGCCATTAAAATTGTTTCTGGAATTGGGCTTTAAAAGTGCAACACAAAGTTATAGGATGATAAGATTTCTGACAGAATCAAAAGGGTTTTGCCAGCAATCTAGTCACCCTACTACCCCACCGCAAAGTGAAATGCTAATTTTGGCCTAGGGCAGTGATTCTCAGTCCTCCGGTTCCCCCTAACAGGCCATGTTTGCAGGCTTTCCTTTATCTTGCACAGGTGCTTTAAATCAGAGTCAATGGCTTGGTATTTTGGACAGCTATTTTATCTAAGAGAAATTCCCAAAACATGGTCTGTTGGGTGTACTTGAGGTTAAGAACCACTGGTCTATGGTACCAATAAAAAAAGTTTATCTCTCTCTTCCTCGGCACCTGGTGCTTTCCTCTTGCTTCCAACGCTCCGAGCTGTATGCAGGCCCTTGGTGTCCTTGATTACAGTGCAGGACTGCTGGTCTTGCATTGTACGTGAAGACGTCAGAGCTGCGACCGTTGGACAAAGCAGCAAAGAGAAGTAGCTTTGGGGGTCCGGTTACATGGAGAAGAGGAGCCTAAGAGAGTAACTAGACATGTTCAATTAATTTTGCTCCGATTGTGAATTGGGACAAATTTTTGGTTATTCGGAGATTCCAATGTATCTCCAAATGAATTAGTAACCAACTTTGGTGGAATTCATTTAATTTAATTTTATTTATTTGTTTTCTAACAAATTTAAAATTTTCGGAACAATTCAAATTCCTTGTCACCCTTGTGACATCATCGACTGGGGGCATGCTGGGTCAATGACATCAAAAGGGACGGGGTCACCCGCTGACGTCATCGGGTGACTCCGCCCCTTTAAGACATGTCAGTCAGCAGGAGAATTCGACGAGGCCGGAGGTTTATTTTTATTTTTTTGGTCGGGTGGTGGAGGCCAACGTAGTGATTTATGGATCTACATCAGGGGACATTTTTTTTTTTTAATAAAGGAATTGTCAAAAACGTAGTGTCTTTACTCACTTTTTTGGTGAACAGCTAGGGGAACTATGTACCCCATACTCATTCACATGGGGGGGGGGCGGGATCTGAGGACTTCCAGATTCCAATAAGCCCCCGACCCACAGATCCCCACAACCACAGCCCAGGGTTGTGGGGAAGAGGCCCTTGTCCCCATCAACATGCGCCCGCTCGCTTGTTCCCCCTTTACCTGGTCTGCTGGGTTGCATGCTCAGATTAGGGTCTGGTATGGACTTTGGGAAGGAGCCCACACCTTTTTTTTTTTTTTTTTTTCTTTTAACTTGGCGTGGAGTTCCCCTAAAAATCCATACCAGACCTGACTGGCTTCCCAGCCCCCTCCTTAACAACCAACTATTCTTCACAGAATTTGAATCATTTTTCGACCGACCTGAATTCCAATCGTTCTGAAAATTTGGAATTCGTTAGAAAATGAATAAACAAAACCAAATTAAACGAAATAAATTCTGAAACAAATCCACAAAACAAAATTAGTAAAATAAATTTATCCAAAACAAATTTTCTGCGTTCCGCACGTGTCTAGAGTAAACCTCCTTCTTAATGGTATCCTAAACCAAGGATGCTCAACCCGTGGGCGCCAAGCCCTCTGATGTGGCCCGCAACCAAACCAGGATAGAGCCTGCCCATGTTCTGGGATGGCGGGCCGGCAAATCCAAATCGCGATCAATGGGTTGCAGACCTGCCATTCCAGAGTGCATGGAACCGGCAGAGGAGAAAGCAGGCTGCTATGGAGGGAGCAAGAGCCCTATAAGCCGATGCTTCCTCCTAGTGATCTGAAAATGAAAGTGTCTTGTTGTTATAGCACAGATATCACGAGTAATGTCTAGTATGGCCACAGTCTATATCTTCAGCAAGAAGAAGGAAGAAGAGGCATTGTTGTGGTTTCATCTTCTAAACTACACAAACAGGCCTGCGGTTATACTTATTACTCTAATACCCACATCCTATCTATATCACACCCTTCACCGCAGTGTGGATCCAGCGATTTCCGCCTTCACTTAGCTGCAGAGAAGGCCAAAGATCTGCCATGAAGAATGTGTGTGTAGGGTGAAGAAAAATGTGGAGTTTCAGTGATATCCTTTACTGGTTAGCCCTGGTTCACACCAGTGTGGCTTTAAAATTAGGCTACTTCAGCGCTATTTCAAAGCTGCAGATCAGTGCGATTCAATCTCCACTTTCATTGCGGCTTGCGACTTCATTTAACAGAATTCAATGCAAGTCGCAATGAAATCGCAAGAGAGTAGTGCAGGAACCTTTTTCAAAGTCGCTGCAACTTGAGTCACAACGATTTGAACTGTCAAATAGCATAACAAATTGCACTGGTGTGAGCCAGGGCTAAATGTAAAGCCGATTGGTATGCAAGTTTTACAAAGTTACATTGGTCCAGGTTGGAGCAATGTTAAAGCCCAACTCTGGATAAAAAATTCAGGGGGCTGTGCCCGCACTGCATGGGTTAACTGCTTATTTTGTCTAGAGGTGAACACAGAGCCTATATACTCTCCTTCAATCCTCCAGAAAACGACGTTCCTTCATGTTCAGCAGTGTACTGTCCCTGATGGGCGTGATGACATCAGGAACTGTCCATCGCACAAGACCACTAAACAATGGGGGGGCAGGAGCCCCAGGGACTGGTTTTGGGCTGGAAGGATCAGAGGATTAGGTGAGCATATCTCAGTTTTTTAATCCCCCAGACAAAAATAAGCAGTTAACCCATGCAGTGCAGGCACAGCCCTACTGCGTAGAAAAAAAAAAATTGCCGGAGTTCAGCTTTAACCACTTCAGCCCCAGAAGGATTTACTCCTTTAATGGCCAGAGCACTTTTTGCGATTCGGCACTGCGTCATTTTAACTGACAATTGAGCGGTCATGCGACGTTGTACCCAAACAAAATTGATGCCCTTTTTTTCCCCACAAATAGAGCTTTCTTTTGGGTGGTATTTGATCACCTCTGCGTCATTTCTGATCACTGTTATAAACAAAAAAAAAAAGAGCGACAATATTGAAAATAAAACAATATTTTTTACTATAATAAATGTCCAAAAAAATATAAAAAAAAACAAAATGTATTCATCAGTTTAGGCCAATATATATTCTTCTACATATTTGTGGTAATAAAAAAAAAGAAAAAAAAAATCGCAATCAGCGTTTATTGATTGGTTTGTGCAAAAGTTGCCATATTTACAAACCATGAGTATTTATGACGTTTTTACTGTTTTTTTATTTTTTTACTAGTACGGGACTGCGATATTGCAGCGGACAGATCGGACATTTCTGACACTTTTTTGGGACCAATGACATTTATACAGCGATCAGATCTAAAAATAGCCACTGATTACTGTATAAATTGGCAGGGAATGGGGGTTAACCTGCAGGGGGCGATCAAGGGGTTAACTGTGTTCCCTAGGCATGTTCTGTGTGGGGGCTGGGCTGGCAGGGGCAGTAGATCACGGTCATGCCGCCTGACAGAGCGGGGAACCGCCGGGTTTACATCGGCGGTTCTCCGCTTTTCTTCTGTGGTAGGCCATCATCGAGTCCGCCCAACCCGCGGCCCCACTCAGGGAGTGTGCGGCAGGCACGAGAGCGCACCCCTTAGCTGCGCGTGCATGGATCGCCTTTTATAGATGGCGATCTGCGCTGTGCTGCCAACTTGCCGCAATAATTGTACGCGAGCCAGTCGGCAACCGGTTAAAGTGTTACTAAACCCAGGACCGTGCAGTCACTATATCTGGGTCTCCCACAGTACACGGAAATGCAATAGTTTTAGTAAACAAACTGCTAAATACCTTTTCTCATTAGCAGTACAGTCAGGTCCATAAATATTGGGACACCTACACAATTCTAATCTTTTTGGCTCTATACACCACCACAATGGATTTGAAATGCAACAAACAAGATGTGCTTCAACTGCAGACCCATGTTACAAGCAACCATTGGAGATGGTACTGTTTGCACTAAAATTAAAAATATGCAGCATACATGTGCAAAATGTGACAGTGAATTAACCACTTCAGCCCGGAAGGATTTCCCTTGTTAGGACCAGAGCACTTTTTGCGATTCGGCACTGCGTCGCTTTCGCTGACAATTGCGCAGTCGAGCGACGTTGTACCCAAACTAAATTTGTGTCCTTGATTTCGCACAAATAGAGCTTTCTTTTGGTGGTATTTTATCACCTCTGCCCCATTTCTGATCGCCGCTATAATAAAAAAAAAGCGACAATTTTGCAAAAAACAGTTTAACTTACTTTTTGCTAAAATACAAAGCCAAAAAAATATATAAAAAAACATTTTTTTCATCGATTTTGGCCGATTTATATTCTTCCTCATATTTTTGGTAAAAAAAAAAAATCACAATGATGGGTTTGCACAAAAGTTGCCGCGTTTACGGATGATGAGAATAAATTTCTGGGTTGTTTGTGTTTTTTTTACTAGTAATGGCGGTGATCTGTAATTTTTAGCGGTACTGCGATATTGCAGCAGACATGTCGGACCATTTTGACACTTTTTTGGAACCATTGGCATTTATACAGCGATCAGTGGTATAAAATTGCACTGATTATTGTATAAATGTCATTGGCAGTGAAGGGGTTAACCTGCAGGGGGCAGTGAAGGGGCTAACAGTGTTCCCTAGGCGTGTTCAAACTGTGGGGGGGCTGGGCTACCTTGGGCATACAGTCAGGTCCATAAATATTGTGACATCGACACAATTCTAATCTTTTTGGCTCTATACACCACCACAATGGATTTGAAATGAAACAAACAAGATGTGCTTTAACTGCAGACTTTCAGCTTTAATTTGAGGGTATTTACATCCAAATCAGGTGAATGGTGTGGGAATTACAACAGTTTGTATATGTGCCTACCACTTATTAAGGGACCAAAAGTAATGGGACAGATTAACAATCATAAATCAAACTTTCACTTTTTAATACTTGGTTGCAAATCCTTTGCAGTCAATTACAACCTGAAGTCTGGAACGCATAGACATCACCAGACGCTGGGTTTCATCCCTGGTGATGCTCTGCCAGGCCTTTACTCAACTGTCTTCAGTTCCTGCTTGTTCTTGGGGCATTTACCCTTCAGTTTTGTCTTCAGCAAGTGAAATGCATGCTCAATCGGATTCAGGTCAGGTGATTGACTTGGCCATTGCATAACATTCCCCTTCTTTCCCTTAAAAAACTCTTTGGTTGCTATCGCAGTATGCTTCGGGTCATTGTCCATCTGCACTGTGAAGCGCCGTCCAATGAGTTCTGAAGCATTTGGCTGAATATGAGCAGATAATATTGCCTGAAACCCTTCAGAATTCATCCTGCTGCTTTTGTCAGCAGTCACATCATCAATAAATACAAGAGAAGCAGTTCCATTGGCAGCCATACATGTCCACGCCATGACACTACCACCACCATGCTTCACTGATGAGGTGGTATGCTTTGGATCATGAGCAGTTCCTTTCCTTCTCCATAAACTTCTCTTCCCATCACCCTGGTACAAGTTGATCTTGGTCTCATCTGTCCATAGGATGTTGTTCCAGAACTGTGAAGGCTTTTTTAGATGTTGTTTGGCAAACTCTAATCTGGCCTTCCTATTTTTGAGGCTCACCAATGGTTTACATCTTGTGGTGAACCCTCTGTATTCACTCTGGTGAAGTCTTCTCTTGATTGTTGACTTTGACACACATACACCTACCTCCTGGAGAGTGTTCTTGATCTGGCCAACTGTTGTGAAGGGTGTTTTCTTCACCAGGGAAAGAATTCTTCGGTCATCCACCACAGTTGTTTTCTGTGGTCTTCCGGGTCTTTTGGTGTTGCTGAGCTCACCGGTGCGTTCTTTCTTATTAAGGATGTTCCAAACAGTTGATTTGGTCACATGTTTTTGCTATCTCTCTGATGGGTTTGTTTTGTTTTTTTCAGCCTAATGATGGCTTGCTTCACTGATAGTGACAGCTCTTTGGATCTCATATAGAGAGTTGACAGCAACAGATTCCAAATGCAAATAGTTCACTTGAAATGAACTCTGGAGCTTTTATCTACTCCTTGTAAATGGGATAATGAGGGAATAACGCACACCTGGCCATAGAACAGCTGAGCAGCCAATTGTCCCATTACTTTTGGTCCCTTAAAAAGTGGGAGACCCATATACTGTTGTAATTCCTACACCGTTCACCTGATTTGGATGTAAATACCCTCAAATTAAAGCTGAAAGTCTGCAGTTAAAGCACATCTTGTTCGTTTCATTTCAAATCCATTGTGGTGGGGTATAGACCCAAAAAGATTATAATTGTGTCGATGTCCCAATATTTATGGACCTGACTGTATATAGCAGTCTTGTGACTTCTATCAGTGTCTGGTTAAAGCTTGTAGGAGGAGTTTTCATTCTCCTCTGACTGTCCTATGAGGCTGCAGGACCCCTGGCCCTCTGTCTGGACAGTGCTGATTGCCCGTGCTGATCACATGCACCCTCCCAAGAAAAAAAAACATCTCTAGCATTACACACCTAACTGAGCATGTGCAGAGTGCCCTCAAAGGCTCTGTCTTATCAAGAGATGGATTGGCAACAGTGGAAGCATGGGAGGATCAGAGAAGACAGGATCAAACAGCCTTTTTACAAAATGCACGGGATTAACCCCTTAGGTTCCAAAGTGATTATAACAAGCATGCTTTACTGCATATACAGACTGATTTTACTGTTGTGGGTTTAGTAACACTTTAAAGGAGTTGTAAGGGCAGAAGGTTTTTTATTATATTTGCATTAAGATAAAAAACCTTCTGTGTGTAGCAGTCCCCCCAGCAACCCCCTAATTACTTACCTGAGCACCATCTCTATGCAGCGATGTCCACGAGCGTCTTAGCTGTCCCAGACACTCCTCTTGATTGGCTGACACACAGCAGCGGCGTCATTGGCTCCAGTGGCTGTCAACCAAAATCGGTCAGCCAATCAGGGGAGAGGGGGTGGGGCCACGTCGGGGCTCCGTGTCTGAATGGATACACAGAGCTCTGACTCAGCTCGGGTGCCCCCATAGATAGCTGCTGGCTGAGGGGGCACTCACCAGAGGGAGGGGTGAGGAGAAGCGAAGAGGGACCCGAGAAGAGGAGGATCTGGGCTGCTCTGTGCAAAAAAAAAAAAAGCCTTTACAATCACTTTAACCACTTGCCGACGGCAAAGTGGCTCTGTAAGGCGAATCGCCGTCATATGACGGCGGCCACCAGATCGCGCACAGTGTGTCCGGAGAGGGCCAGGGAGCGGGTGCGGCGGAGTCAATCTCCGCCGACCACCCGCGATGCCCCCCCCCCCGGAGTGAAAGAACGGAGGTCCGTGTAAGTAAACACGGACCTCCGTTCTGTGAAGGGGGAAGGGCTGTGATCACAGCCTTCCTGTACATGGAGGCTGTGACCACTTCCCTTCCCCAGCTAGGGCAGTCCCCATACAGTTAGAACACGCCCAGGGAACATAGTTAACCCTTAGAGCGCCCCCTGCAGGTTAACCCCTTCACTGCCAATGGCATTTACACAGTAATCAGTGCATTTTTATAGCACTGATCGCTGTATAAATGCCAATGCTGCCAAAAAAGTGTCAAAATGGTCCGACATGTCCGCTGAAATATCGCAGTACCGCTAAAAATCGCAGATCGCCGCCGTTAATAGTAAAAAATAAAAAAAATTTAAAAAACCCCAAAAATGAATTCTCATCATCCGTAAACGCGACCACTTTTGCGCAAACCAATCAATAAACGCCGATTGCGATTTTTTTTATCACAAATATGAGGAAGAATATAAATCGGCCAAAACCGATGAAAAAAAATGTTTTTTTTATATTTTTTTTTTGGATTTGTATTTTAGCAAAAAGTAAGAAATTTGTGTTTTTTTGCAAAATTGTCGCTCTTCTTTTGTTTATAGCGGCGATCAGAAATGACGCAGCGGTGATCAAATACCACCAAAAGAAAGCTCTATTTGTGGGAAAAAAAGGACGCAAATTTCGTTTGGGTACAACGTCGCACGACCGCGCAATTTTCAGTTAAAGCGACACAGTGCCGAATCGCAAAAAGGGCTCCGGTCCTAAAGCTGGAAAACCTTCCGGGGCTGAAGTGGTTAAGTATGTACAGTGAATTTAAAAAGTCTATACACCCCTGTTAAAATGTCAGGTTTCTGTGATGTAAAAAAATGAGACAAAGATAAATAATTTCAGAACTTTTTCCACCTATAATGTGACCTATAAACTGCACAATTCAATTGAAAAACAACCTGAACTCTTTTAGGGAGTGGAAGTAAAAATAAAAAAACTAAAATAATGTGGTTGCATAAGTGTCCACACCCTCTTATAACTGTGGATGTAGCTGTGTTCAGAATTAAGCGATCACATTCAAACTTGTGTTAAATAGGAGTCAGTACACATGTCATCATTTAAACAGTTTACTGATATTATTCAATTTTATTCTGTATTCCATAGGCTAATTTTTTTTTTAACATGTGACCAGTAGCAGAGGAATAGAAGCTCCTCCTGCTTATGTTTCCCTGCAGACAGGCTGGGAGAGAGCTGGGTCATGTGACAACTGTATATCCATTAGGAAAATGGTGTTTTGATTTTTTTTAAATAAAATAATTACAGTGCCATCATCCACATACAGAAACAGAAGGGACAATGTACATTAAACAGTGTGTGTTTAGTATCACTTTAAGTTTAAAATTTTACACATATACAGACAAAACATGCAACAAATGCCATTACAAAAGAAGAAAATATGAATAAATAAATATAATATAATAAATATAATAATTTGTATATAGCCATCATCCCTGGGGAATGTTAATGTTCCAACACAATCAGTAATTCAGTAAATTCCCCACCATATCTAAATGGCTATGCTCTGTAGAGCACATCTATAACATGGAAGAAACTGTGGCCATAGCCAGAGATTCCTCAGAAAACTTTTGTAAAACGTGGTCCCCTTGGTTAGTATTTAAATACTCTGATAAATATACCCAACTAGACACCAGGTGAAGCCCTACCTACCACCAGGATACCCCTTTCTCTATGCCTATTAACAGTGATGGCTCGTGGGTTTTTTGGAGGGGTGGGCAGCAAACAACCGGCAACACCTGAGCACCCCCCCCCCGGACTCTCCCCCGCGGCTGACAGCACCCCTCCCCCACGGGAGGTCCGGCACTTAACGCCGGGCTGTGTGTTCTCCTCCGTGTAGGGCAGACGGCAGCTGCTGTCTCCTCTGGAGCGGTGTATCCTCTGTCCTCCGTCGTGTAGGACAGAGCAGTGTCGGATCCTTCTCCTCTCCTGTGCCTCCCCGTCCTTAGCGCCAACTAGGACCGCCTAGCGCTTTGGCCAATCGGAAAACAGGTCTCACAGATCTGGCTCCTGATTGGTGGGGAGGAACGGCAGTGTGAAAATAGCAAAAATGAATTAGGTCACACAATTGGGTGGGATCACCCTATTTTGAAGCCTATTAGAGCCTCCGACTCTAATCAGGTGCTTAAAAAAAACAAAAAAAAACTCCTCCCGCCCCCGCCATAGGGGCCAGGCGCACAGATGGGGGGGGCAGTAGGGATGGGGGGGGGGCATCCGTCCCTTAATGCACGGGGCGCCCCTGCTAAACTTACGGATGACCCTTGACAGAACCTCACTAATTTAGTATCATGTGACCCCCCCCCCCCCCAAACCATGGCCAAAATGGCCCTCACTATAACCCATTTAGCGTTCTATGGTACATTGCCCATGTATATACCGTTTTGTTTCATGTATATTTATATGTTGGTCTTTGTTACATAACGGAACTATATCATCTGTCCCCTGAAGAAGCTGGAAATACG
>BLSH010312008.1:524607-539341 GCA_018402905.1 Glandirana rugosa
TCTAGGGTGGAGGTCGTGTGTGTGTTTGTAATTGAGGAGAACCCAATGTTTGTGTGTGTGCTGGAGGTGGGATCTTATTGAGGAGAACCCAATGTTTGTGTGTGTGCTGGAGGTGGGATCTTATTGAGGAGAACCCAATGTTTGTGTGTGTGCTGGAGGTGGGCTCTTATTGAGGAGAACCCAATGTTTGTGTGTGTGCTGGAGGTGGGATCTTATTGAGGAGAACCCAATGTTTGTGTGTGTGCTGGAGGTGGGATCTTATTGAGGAGAACCCAATGTGTGTGCGTGTGTGTGCTGGAGGTGGGATCATACTGGAGACAGCTCAGGAAGAGCAGATTCGCCCAGTGGAAATGTGAAGGTGGAATTTAAACATTATATAATAAAAATTATATGCAGCAATATACAGGATGATCATCCACTTTCCTCTGTGGCTGGTGGGGGTGGAATATCTCCAGGCCATCGACACTTCTAGGGTGATGGATGTTGGCATGATGACATCACAGGGAGGATAAATCAGGAGATACAGGTTTGAGGGCTGACAACCCTGCAGTGCTATCATATAGTTGTCAAGCCTTCACAAGAAGAAAAAGCTTCAAAGAACAACTGTCAGGATCAACAGGTAACACCTCAAAACACAACAGGAGAGTATCTCTTTCATTTTTTGGATGGCCTTTAAGCAAAGTGATGTATCCATAACTGCCCATCTGGATTGAGCTTGAGCTGTTTGGGTGGCATTGCCCTTTAAGCAGAATAATGTTTCTGTAATTCTGCTCAGTCCCTTTGCCCGGCTAGCTATCTGTGGACAGTGTTGTGCTAAGAGAGATGTTTTCAGTGCAAGATCCCAGCTGTTTGGTCACAGAGGAAGAACCTGAGGCTCAGGGCAATACTGCTTATTTTGGAGCCTGAAATATTTTAAAATGTGTGAAAGAATGTATTGAATCCGGAACACACCCAGGGCAGGAGAAGGCTGCAGGAAGGTCAGACACCCTGTGTGCAAATCAAAGATTTCTCTTTTAATTTGGTGTCAACAGCAGAACAGGCTGTCATACAGATATATTGCCTTAATAGCAAAAAGACATTTAGTGATACTTGATTTAAAGGACAAAGCAGCAGATTCACCCTAAAGTGAATGTACAGTATGGGCTATATATATATACTGTATATTTCTGCGCATCTCTGCTATAACTTATGTTATGTTGTCTTGACACAACTGCACTCTCTAAAAATACATACTCCTCACCCCTGCACTATATACAGTATACATGTTGTACATTATATTGCCTTGTCCTTGCTCTATGAATGCAGGCGTTGCTTTGCTAAAATTGGAGAGTGCAAAATCTGGTGCAGCTCTGCATAGAAACCAATCAGCTTCCTGTTTTTTTTCCCTCAAAGCTTAATTGAACAAGCTGAAGTTAGAAGCGGATTGGATACCATGTATAGCTGCACCAGATTTTGCACTCTCCAGTTTTAGTTAACCGACCTCACTATGTTGTATATTTCATAATCCTGACCCCTGCATTATATACAGTATGTGGTACATAAGATAGTCCTGATGCTTGTAACTACTGTATATAAATATCTACAGTACACTATGTTGTACGTTACCTAATTCCAATCCTTGCATTATATACACTATTTTATTACTTACTTCTGACCCCTGCACTGCATACTGCTGACCTGAAGAAACATGCAAAAATGCAAATCCCGATGTGGGTGGGAGCATAGCAAGAAGCTAAAATTTGGAGTTTCCAGGAGGTATAAAACGTCAAGGGGTCACTTACCACAGCAAACACCACCTATAATTGAAATGTCACATTTGGTTGCACTAACCTTTTAGTTATGAAAAGGATCAGAGTGAAACAGAATTATTCTTGACATGCTCCAGTCCACAGGATACTACATGTACTGTATGTATTCTGTCCTATGACATTGTGACATGGGGAGACCCGTCCCCTTTATTTGTCTAATGCAGGGGTTACATGGAGAGATCCCCATGATTAAGCTCTGAGGGGCAGGTTGAATTGCGTTGGGGGCATGGCCTGATGGGAGCCCAGGCTATGACTGCCATTCATTCCAATACCAGTGGGTCTGCATTGATCTGTGGCTTAACGGGATGCATCACTTGCTAAACAGTGACATGGGGAGACCCATCCCGATTATTGTCCTAAACAAGGCTGATGTGTGTAGACTCATCCCTGTTCATTGTCCTATGCAGTGGTGGCATGAGAAGATCCATCCTTATTTATCGTCCTGCGCAAGGGTTACATGAATAGCCCCACCCCCTTTTATAGTCCTAGGCAGTGATAACATTGGGGGACCCATCCCCATTCATTGTCCTATGTAAGGGTGACCAATCCCCATTCATTGTCCTATGTAAGGGTGACATGGGGTGACCCATCCCCATTCATTGTCCTATGTAGGGGTGACATGGGGTGACCCATCCCCATTCATTGTCCTATGTAAGGGTGACATGGGGTGACCCATCCCCATTAATTGTCCTATGTAAGGGTGACATGGGGTGACCCATCCCCATTCATTGTCCTATGTAAGAGTGACATGGGGTGACCCATCCCTATTCATTGTCCCTTTGCAGGGGTGTCATGGGGAAGCCCATCCTGATTATTGCCCTATAGAAGGGTGACGTGTGTATCATCACCCACCATTCATTGTCCTATGCAGGAGTAACATAGGGAAACCCATACTGATTATTGTCTTATACAAGGGTGATGTGTGTAGACTCATCCCCATGCATTGTCCTATGCAGGGGTGACATGAAGAGACCCATCCCCATTTATTGTCCTGTGCAAGAATAACATGAATAGCCTCATCCCCATTTATAGTCCTTTGCAGGGGTGACCCATCCCCATTCATTGACCTGTGTGAGGGTGACAAGTTAGGACCCATCCATTGTCCCTTTGCAGGGGTGTCATGGGGAAACCCGTCCCGATTATTGCCCTATAGAAAGGTGATGTGTGTAGACTCATCACCATTCATTGTTGTATGCAGGGGTGACATGGGGAGACCCATATTGATTATTGTCCTATACAAGGGTGACGTGTGTAGTCGTATCCCCATTTGTTGTCCTATGCAGAGATGACATAAGGAGACCCATCTCCATTTATTGTCTTGTGTAAGGGTAACATTAGTAGATTCATTCACATTTATAGTCCTATGCAGAGGTGACATGTGGTTACCCATTCCCATTCATTGTCCTATGCATATGCAGAGGTGACATGGGGAGACCCATCCCCTTTCATTGTCTAATGCAGGGGTAACATGGGGAGACCCATCCCCTTTCACCGTCTAATGCAAAGATAACATGGGGAGGCCCATCCCAATTATTGTCCTATACAAGAGTGATGTGTGTAGATTCATCCCTATGTAGGGGTGACATGAGAAAACCCATTCCCCATTTATTTTCCTGTGCAAAGGTGACATGGATAACATCATCCCATTCATAGTCCTATGTAGGGGTGACATGGGATGACCCATCCCCATTCATTATCCTATGTAGGGGGTAACTTTTCTCCAATCATTGTTCAGTGCAGGGTGACATAGGTAGACCTATCCCCATTCATTGTCATGGAGCGACATAGGGCAACCCATTCTCATTCATTGTCCTAAACAGGCGTGACTTGGGTGGACTTCTCCCCATTTGTTGCCCTATGCAGGGGTGACATGGGGAGACCTATTCCTCTTTGTGTTGAGCTAGTATTGCTTAGCATTGGGTGATATGTTAAGCTCTTCTGATAATAAAATTTTATATCCGATATTTCAGCTGACATCTCCGCTAATTGGCCTGAAAGAATTGTGTTTATTGAGGAAGCCAACGTGATTAAAGTCACTAAACCAATGTGATTACGCTCCTCAGCTGAAGCTGGCAGTTACCTTCAGGCAATAATTGTGTGTTTGCTTTAAAGCAGAGTCCTTCATGCAGACAGCCAGGCACCAACGCCACATGATGGAGATTACAGCAACTCCACATTGACCATCTTCCATTGTCGCTGGAAGTAGAAAGCCCCTCCCACTGTCAGGAGACCTTTCTTCAGGCTACAGCATGGGCAGAGAAGAAAACAGCAAACTGTGCTTGTATGATTGCTAAAAGGAAATTTATAGTTTGTCTTATTTATTCATTGTGTTCAGGGCTAATAAAAATAAATGACATCTTTATATATGAAAATATGAAGGCATACGGCTATTTTTTATTATTATTTATAGCCAAGGTGGAGCTCTAGGCTCATTTGTATAGGTTTAACTGTTTATTCTTAGCTGCTCTGTTGAAAAAAGGTCTGTGGCTAATGCAAAAAAGAAGTTTGGCAAACGTTTTTACAAAATAAATTAACAATAAACAGTATAAAGTTGCTTGAGTTAATTGTTTTATGTTTTTGTCCTATACCCTCATTTCAATATAAAGAAAATTCTACAAAAAATTGGACTTTAACAGGCACTACATAAACACCAATAATATTCATTTATTATTTAAATCTTTTATATAAATTGAATGCACATACAATATATCACCAAAAGTATTGGGACACCTGCCTTTACACACGTGAACTTTAATGGCATACACAAAGCAGGTAAGTATGACATGTTTATTTTTGTTAATGCCTTTAATATCACTTTAAGGAACGATAATAATATACACTATATTGTCAAAAGTATTGGGACACTTGCCTTTACAGACACATGAACTTTCATGGTATCCCAGTCTTAGTCCATAGGGTTCAATATTGAGTTGGCCCACCCTTTGCAGCTATAACAGCTTCAACTCTTCTGGGAAGGCTGCCCACAAGGTTTAGGAGTGTCTATGGGAATGTTTGACCATTCTTCCAGAAATGCATTTGTGAGGTCCGGCAATGGTGTTGAACGAGAAGGCCTGACTCGCAGTCTCCGCTCTAATTCATCCCAAAGGTGTTCTATTGGGTTGAGGTCAGGACTCTGTGCAGGGCAGTCAAGTTTCTCTACCCCAAACTTGCTCATCCATGACTTTATGGACCTTGCTTTGTGCACTGGTCCAAATCATTTGGTGGAGGGGGGGATTATGGTGCGGGGTTGTTTTTCAGGGGTTGGGCTTGGCCCCTTAGTTCCAGTGAAGGGAACTCTTAAGGCGTCAGCATACCAAGACATTTTGGACAATTTCATGCTCCCAACTTTGTGGGAACAGTTTGGGGATGGCCCCTTCCTGTTTCAACATGACTGCGCACCGGTGCACAAAGCAAGGCTCATAAAGACATGGTTGAGCACGTTTGAAGTAGAGAAACTTGACTGGCCTGCACAGAGTCCTGACCTCAACCTGATAGAACTCCTTTGGGATGAATTAGAGCTGAGACTGCAAGCCAGGCCTTCTCGTCCAACATCAGTGCCTGAGCTCACAAATGTGCTTCTGGAAGAATGGTCAAACATTCCCATAGACACTCCTAAACCTTGTGGACAGCCTTCCCAGAAGAGTTGAAGCTGTTATAGCTGAAAAGGGTGGGCCAACTCAATATTGAACCCTATGGACTAAGACTGGGATGCCATTAACGTTCATGTGTGTGTAAAGTCAGGCGTCCCAATACTTATGGTAATGTAGTGTCTATGTCATTCATAAAAAAAAACATTTTATACATAAATGTTCAGTGTCCTATCTAATAGAATAGTATGACATGATTGATGGAGCCTGTAGCCAGGGAGTGATATAAAAGCAGATGTGGGAGTTCTTGCAAGCTGAGCACCCAAAGACTCCCATATTCTATGCCCTACCCAAAATTCACAAAGATATATCACCACCCCCAGATGACACTGACTTGTCTCCAGTTGAGGAAGTGTAACTAAAGCCTCGTACACACGGGGCGACGATCGTATACAACAGGTCGTACAAACGACCGTTGTATGCGATATTGATCGTTTGTATGCGCTATTAGAACAGCCGAACATACGACGGTCGTACAAGGGAGTTGTATGAGCAAACTAGAAAACTTGGTCGTACCAACAAGCGCTCATACGACCGTTGTATCGTGTGTACAGAGCGGTTGGTACAACAAATTGTATTGTGCAAAACACGCATGCTCAGATGTCAGGAACGGCCGGATGCTAATTACATGCACCTGAACGTTCTTTCTGTGGTCGTACGATTGTGTAGTGCAGTCAGTATGCAAGTTACATTATCCAACATACGATTTGAGACGATCGTACGTACGATCGTCGTCCCATGTGTACTAGGCTTTAGAATGTAGAATAGAGCATACGCGGGGCTATGAGCTCTCTCCCGCCCCCAGGTGTCTGAGCAGATGAGTTACTACTTGGGAGGAAGGAAAGTCAATTACATGTTCTCCACACTTGGAAGTACCAAGTATTTCTCTTTGCTCCCAGCGGCTAAAAGGAATACCAAGGCAGTCTAGGAAAGATGTCTGCGTGCTGCTGGTGGGGCTGCCATTAAAAAGAAGCTGTTACTTTGCCTTATATGAGGTAGGCACTTTTTCACTTTAAGAGCCTGTTATCACTATCTATTTGTGGTAACAAATATACAGCAATGCACATTATTTTTGCAACTTATTTTTATTGAAGAGTAAAAAGTTGAAAAATACAAAACAGAGCCTATCCGGCATACCCAGGCTCACAATATACAAAACAACAACATTACAAATTACTTAAAATGTCACTAATCCCACTATCAATAAATGGTGTATTACATGCTGTTCATACTCACCCAGGCACCATGAAATTCATTTTCCGTATTCTGCAAAAAACCTGGTTGATCCTGCTGCTCTATATCTCCCCCTCCTGTCCAAGTCCCCAATTAAGCTGTGTTGGCAACTCATGCTCAGTTTTCAGTGAGTTTCTATGCTGATCACTTCCTCTTTATCACATCTGAGCAGCCCATGTGTCTGATGATGTCACACATGTGGGCGTATACACAGTGGTAAATGACAGCCCACTCCAACCCTCCTCCTCCATGCCCAATAAGCAGGTAAATAAAATGGGGGTGGGATATTACATGTAGATTAATGGAGGTATCACCTCCCTTTTATTCTAAGTCACAGGCCGGATGGGCATTGCACAGCCTGTGACTGGCAGAAATCCGCCCACACCATGTTATTGCCAAAAAATAATAAAGATTTTATTTCAAATATATATTTGTATGACAATTTATAACATTTTATTGATATTAATGATTTATTTTATCTCAGTATTCCAAAGGCTTTTTTTTTAAATTTTGAACATGTGACCAGTAGCAGAGGACTAGAAGTTTCTCCTGCTTATGTTTCCCTGCAGACAGGCTGGGAGAGAGCTGGGTCATGTGACAGCTGAATATTGATTAGGGAAAAAGTACTTAGATGTTCTTTTTTAATCAAAACAATTACAGTGCCATCATCAACATACAGAAATAGAAGGGGACAAGGTAAATTAAACAGTATGGGGGGATTTACTAAAACGGTTGCACTCAGAATCTGGTGCAGCTGTGCATGGTAGCCAATCAGCTCCTAACTTCAGCTTGTTCAATTAAGCTTTGGAAGCAAAACCTAGATGATGCTGATTGGTTACTATGCAGAGCTGTACCAGATTTTGCACCATGCGGTTTTAGTAAATAATACCCTGTGTGTTTAGTATCACAACCAAGATAGCAAGGATAACTTGCCATACATTTGTGGCTGTGTTGAATTGTAAGTCTGTTAACTTGCTGCATATTTTCACTGGCAAGTTGTACACTTGCAGAGCACTTAAGGGCCAAATCACATAGGGGCGATCCGACTTGCGGGGTAACTTTGCTAGGCGATTTGAAAGCAACTTCAGATCGATTTTGGGCAACTTATAGCGCTACTTGAGGCGACTTACAACACAACTTCATGACAAGCAACTTTGCTGTGGCCAATCAGAGAAGGGAGGGAGAGGGTTGCTGTAAAATAAATTCTATTCTTTCCACTGTGAAGTCGCTTCTGTTTAGATAGGGGATCCGAATTGGAGGCGACTTCCATTGAATTCTATGGGCACAAGTCGGATAGAAGTCGCCTCCAAGTAGTACAGGAATCTCTTCTGAAGTCGCCTTGAAGTCGGAGCAATTTCAGTAGTGTACATAAAGACGGCTCCCATTCACTTCAATTCTTGTGTCAAGCGACCTGGGGCGACTCAAGTCAGATCGCAAGTCGCCCCTGTGTGAACCGGGCCTAAAGCACAAATTCTAGTTGACACTTTTCCAATTTGTAGCAAATTTGCATTGCAGGTCTCTAGCAAGAGCAAAGTTGCAGTGTTGAGTCTACAACAAGAGCTCTGCAAATCTACAGCATGAAAATTCAGCCACAGTGCCCCCTGCGGTGGGATGACTATTGCACAACATAACTGAACCAGAACTTGCATCAGATTTGCAGAATGTTTGCAAAGATAGTTGATCTGGAGTCATGCAATGCGGACTTACTGCAATTGTGCAACAAACTTGTGAAGTCTAGCAAGTGTAGCAATAGCTTAGCAAGTCATTTTCAAACTTGCAGCACAATTGCTTGCTATCTGGGAAGGCACTTTAGATTGCACACCAACCAAAGAATGAGCAGTAGTAACAGATAAGCAGTGTAGGCATCTCCTAATAGCTGACCGAAGCAGCACCTCAGTGCAGTTCTAATGGTCGACCCATAAACCTAGAGAACCAAACCAGAAAACCTCCACAATTACTACACCCAACTATGATCAGCTCATTAGGAAGGGTTTGATTTTGGAACGGCAGTAGTGGAAGGCGAATCAAGCCAAATATACCAGACCTTAGCAAATTTCTTGAGACAACCCCTAGACTCATACGTGTGTTTATACAGTAGAATGGCTAGGTTAACCTGTTGCTTCCAATAATTCAAAGTAGGGGCTGCAGACAATTTCCATTTTACGGATAATGGCTTTCCGCTAGGGTTGCCATCTGTCTGGGATTCAACCGGACTGTCTGGGTTTTGAATCACGTGTCTGGGTTTCAGTCCCCCTGAAACCCGGACACATTATTCAGACATGAATGTAGCTCCAAACAGGGCCCGACAGGAGGGTGAAGGGGCACTATGCACGCTGCATTACTATTCTCTTTGTGGCGCCCAAAGGTGTCCCAGGTCTGTTATCCTATAATGTAATGTGAAGGTTATGTGGCATATCAGGACGTTTCTGGAATCAAACTCGGGTTTGTTTATCTGCTTCACCCCCAGAAGGATTTCCCACTGTAGGACCAGAGCACTTTTTGCGATTCGGCACTGCGTCACTTTAACTGACAATTGCGCGGTCGTGCAACATTGTACACAAACAAAATTTGCGTCCTCCCCCCCCCCCCCATAAATAGAGCTTTCTTTTGGTGGTATTTGATCACCGCTATAAACAAGAAAAGAGCGATATTTTGAAAAAAAAAAAAATATAAAAAAACCAATTTATTCATCGGTTTTGGCCAATTTACATTCTTCCTCATATTTTTGGTAAAAAAAAATCGCAATCGGCAATTATTGATTGGTTTGCGCAAAAGTTGCCGTGTTAACAAACCATGAGAATTAATTTCTGGCGTTTTTACAATTTTTTTTTCAGTAATGGTGGCGATCTGCGATTTTTATCAGGACTGCGATATTGGGGCAGACATGTCGGATATTTTTGACACTTTTGGGACCAATGACATCTATAGAGCGATCAGAAATTTAAATATCCACTGATTACTGTATAAATGTCATTGGCAGTGAAGGGGTTAACTAGCAGGGGGAGATCTAGGGGTTAACTGTGTTCCCTAGGTGTGTTCTAACTGTGAGGGGGCTGGGCTGTCAGGGGCATAATAGATCTAACTGATCCCAGTGACAGAGATCCGTAGATCTCTTAGATGCTGCCTGTCAGAACGGGGAACCGCCATGTTTACCTCGGCGGTTCCCCGTTTTTTTCCTCTGGCAAGTCATCGTGGCTCTCCGGCGGACATTAGGTCCGCCTGAGCTGCGGGCACACTCCTCCCGCCCACTAACTGAGTACGCGCGGATCGCTGCTTATATACGGCGAGACAGCGCCACACTGCCGCCGTACATATACAGTACGCAGTCGGGAAGTGGTTAATATATCATCCTATAATGTATACTAAAAAAAAAAATTTGCTGTGCACTGCTAAAGTGTTCGGGTTTGGATTGAAGAAAAAGTGGCAACCTTACCTTCCACGCATAGAACAGGAGGAGCCCCAAGAGAGTTCTGAGCACCCTCGTAGGGGCCAGGGGGTTAACCAGTCCCAAAACACATATATCAACAATTGTGCCTTTCATTCTTAATGACACTCAATGCACCTTGCCCCAGACAAGCCTTTTAGTACACTGCAATCCATGGTACCAAAAGGTACATATACCTATTTTGGTGAATTTTAGTGATCTAGGAAGCACAATCCCCTGGTACAAGTTAAAGCACATATCGCAACACACCATGAATCTTCAAAATAGAGTCAAAGACTTTATTAAATTGATCACAGTGGAGTACTGGGAGGTTTCGGGGCCACAGAGGACCCCTCCATCAGGCATATGTGCTGGTGATATACTGTATGTCTTATACCCATACCACTTCCTAGCTGGCAGCCATTACAGCACCCACCTGCTATAAATCATTTCCAGGAATGTGTGTAATTGGAATATTCTACTTCAACCCCTAAAGCCTGGTACACAGCATTCGATTTTTCATTCAAGGAAAAAAAAAATGACAGCGGAGTAGCTACTGTACTAACAATCCAATTTTAGTACAGCGATCTCCCCTGCTGTGTTATTGTGTTCTGACAGAGACCCGTGCCCCGCCAGGACACACCAGTCAGAGATTTCAGCCATTGACCGGAGAGCACTGATCAGGATCAGTTGGGCAGATGTTTTTCGGTCATGCCTCATCTGCAGAAGTAGGCCGAACCTCCGGCTTCTGTTCACTGGGCTGCAATACACACGGGCTGAATGTTGGCCAGTTTCTATCGAACTGGCTGATGCTGCCCGACATTCAGTCTGTGTGTACTGGGCTTAATACAATACATATAAACATACTGGGTGAATGCACCATGGTGTTAGCATAGACTAAGTGCATTGGTGCAATGAGGTGGCATTCATTCTGAAAAGCACCTCAATACACCTTTTGATGGATGTGCGTTACAGCACAGCGCAATTCAGGGCAACGCACTAAAGAATGAATGGCATTGTATGGCACCTGCATACTCCACATGCATGAATGGCCACTTAATAAAGCACAAATAAAACTGCAGGAAGTGTTCAGCAATCTGTTCATATGCTGATCACTCGGTAATGGTAGAGCTAGAGTTCCACTTTAACCACTTCTCTTTAGGTGGAGGTCATGTGACGTTGCTGCATTTGAGAAGTGATATCTGAATGGTGTCTGCAGCTACAGGCACCATTCAGATATTGTTTTTTTCAGCAGGCGATTCTGAAAAAGATAAAAGTGGTCTTAGCGGTGGATTCGCCGCAAGATCACTTTTATCAGTGGCGGGACAGGTGCCCCCCCCCCGCCGCTTTCCCGTCATCTCCACGAGCCGACTGAGCGGCTGAAGCAGCTCACTCGGCTCCATAATACGGCGGGGCGGAAATGACGTCAGAAGTCACGTTCGCCCAACGGTCTTAAAGGGCCCATTTTTTTTTTTGGTCTGTTATTTTTTGAAATAATTTTTTTTTTTTAGCATTTAAATGTAAATATGAGATCTGAGGTCTTTTTGACCCCAGATCTCATATTTGGGAGGTCCTGGCATGCTTTTTTTCTATTACAAGGAATGTAACATTTCTTGTAATAGGAATAAAAGTGATCATTTTTTTTTAAAAAAAAGAACAGTGTAAAAACAAAAAGTAAAATAAATAATTAAAAACGCATAGGTAAGTCCTATTAATACAAAACAGCGCCAACCCAGCAAATAGTCATAAAGTCCACAAAATATATAAAGTGTCTCAGTGCTCCTGATACAATAAAAAATGGAAATGATGTCAAAATGCAAATGACGTCACCGGAAGTGACGTCAATGCGTTTCGCTCGTCATAGGAGCGTCATCCGTGATGACGCTCCTATGACGAGCGAAACGCATTGACGTCACTTCCGGTCCATCACGGCTATCTTCGTCATTTCCGGTTTTCGAGTGGAACGCACGCCATTGCAGCAAATCAGAGTCCATTGCCGGATTATGTACCAATGCTTATGTTCTATCAACATCTTGTAAGTAGATTTTTATTCATTGAGCAATAAAGCCTATTTTATACAGTACACACTATGGGCTTTTTCCTTTATATTTTTTGAGTGCCTCTGGACACAAACAGCGGGTGTCGGAATCATCGCACAGCTAAGAAATGTGTCTAATGCCGACTGGAATTGGAGCCCCCACCAGTATTCAGCTTATGTGACCCACTGACTGAAAAGCAGTGGGATCATATCTTCTGGTGAGTGAGGGCACAAGAGGGTCACCGGTCACAGTGTGTCACTTCCTGCACATTGGTTCTTATGAGCACTGAAGAGCACTTTGTATTAGGAGCACCGAGTCACTTTATTTTGTGGACTTTATGATTATTTGCTGGGTTGACGCTGTTTTGTAATAATATAATACGTAAGTCTTGCCCACATATGAAAACGGTGTTCAAAACACACATGTGAGATATCACCATGATCGTTAGAGCGAGAGCAATAATTCTAGCACCAGACCTCCTCTGTAACTCAAAACTGCTAACCTGTACAATTTTTTAAATGTCGCCAATGGAGATTTTTAAGCTGCAAAGTTTGTCGCCATTCCGCGAGCGGACGCAATTTTGAAGCATGACATGTTGGGTATCATTTTACTCGGCGTAACATTATCTTTCACAATATGGAAAAAAATGGACCTAACTTTACTGTTTTCTTATTTTTTAACTAAAAAAAAACGGAATTTATTAAAAAAAAAGCACGCTTGGAAGACTGCTGCACCAAAAACGGTGTGACAAAGTTTTGCAATGACTGCCATTTTATTCTCTAGGGTGTTAGAAAAAAAATATATAATGTTTGGGGGTTCTAAGTAATTTTATAGCAAAAAAAAACTATATTTTGTAACCACCGAACCCAAAAAACAGGCTCGGTATTGAAGTGGTTAAACACGTTGTCCTTATGCCTTCTTCAGTATGAATTCTATACATGATATTTTTAGCAATGTTTGTGTTTTCTGTTTCTCAGCCTCTTTTCTATTTCTGGAACATTCTATGAAGTCTTGGTTTCCCCTCCAGCTATGTCTATAAAACGTCCCTTTGCCAATGCTGTTTTCTTGCATGACATCAACTGTCACATCGGAGATCGCTTTTGAAAGAAGAATGCATTTTACATGTTAAAGTGTGCAAATAGTGTCATGTGTGTGGATTGTATGTTTGGTGGAATATATGTCTGAAGGCTGACCGGAGGCCAGCCTGGATTTGTGGGAGGAGTCTGGAGCATATAACGCTCCTTCCTCCTCCCTTTCAGCGTCGGCTCGGCTTCTCGGTCTGTGGAAGCATTCGGCGTGACGTCATTTCCGGGTTCACGGGGACTTCCGGTTTTGTGGGATACGATCGCTCGTGGTGGCAGGTACAGGGGCCGCTACAGCATTGGCGGGCATTTCGGCGGCAGTATAGGTAACGATCAGGGGTGGCGGAGGAGGAGGGGGGGAGGCAGTGTTATAGTCTCTTCCGCGGCCGGGCATGTTTAACCACTTCAGATCCGCGCTATAGCCAAAGTACGGCTCCAGCGCGGATCTGAAATGCCCGGAGGACGTCCATGGACGTCCTCCACTGCACATGCTCCTGCGCGCCCCCTGGTGGCAGCGGCGGTGCGCGCGCGCCGCACGCTGCGCGAGCGTGCCCGTGGGTCGGGCGGACTCGATGTCCGCCCGAATCCCGCCGATCACCTTTAGGAGCCTCAGAACGGGGAACCGCCGTTGTAAACACGGCGGTTCCCCGTTCTGTGACAGGGGACATGCCAGATCTACTGATCCCTGTCACTGGGATCAGTGAGATCTGTCATGTCCTGGCCAGCCCTGCCCCCCCACAGTTAGAACACACCCAGGGAACATATTTAACCCCTTCACTGCCCCCTGCTGGTTAACCCCTTCACTGCCAATGACATTTATATAGTAATCAGTGGACATTTAAATTTCTGATCGCTGTATAAATGTCATTGGTCCCAAAAATGTGTAAAAAATGTCCGACATTTCCGCCCCAATATCGCAGTCCCGATAAAAATCGCAGATCGCCGCCATTACTAGTAAAAAAAAAAAAATAATAAAAACGCCATAAATCAATTCCCAGTTTGTAGACACGATAACTTTTGCGCAAACCAATCAACATACGCCGATTGCGATTTTTTTTTTACCAAAAATATGTAGAAGAATATATATCGGCCAAAACTGATGAATAATTTTTTTAATGGATTTGTACTTTAGCAAAAAGTAAAAAAATATTGTTCTTTTTTCAAAATTGTCGCTCATTTTTTGTTTATAGCGGCGATCTGAAATGGCGCAGAGGGGATCAAATACCACCAAAAGAAAGCTCTATTTGTGGGAAGAAAAGGACGCAAATTTTATTTGGGTACAGCGTCACACGACCGTGCAATTGTCATTCAAAATGCGACAGCGCTGAAAGCCAAAAATTGGTCTGGGCAGGAGGGGGGTTTAAGTGCCGGGTAAGGAAGGGGTTAAATGTGTTTTTTTCCAGTGGCATTCCGGTACATAGGGCATCATAGGTGGGTGAGGGAATGGTGCGGTGGCTATATTGCATGTCGGCTCTTGGTAATAGGGTCTGTCCGGGGATAC
>BLSH010312008.1:539351-550979 GCA_018402905.1 Glandirana rugosa
GGATAATGGTTCTCGGCTGTACGTTATATCGGTGAACTGATGAATAATTTTTTTAATGGATTTGTACTTTAGCAAAAAGTAAAAAATATTGTTCTTTTTTGCAAAATTGTCGCTCATTTTTTG
Organism: Glandirana rugosa; assembly: GCA_018402905.1. NCBI lineage: Eukaryota > Metazoa > Chordata > Amphibia > Anura > Ranidae > Glandirana > Glandirana rugosa. The sequence continues at coordinate 539,475 of BLSH010312008.1, forward strand.
TTTATAGCGGCGATCTGAAATGGCGCAGAGGGGATCAAATACCACCAAAAGAAAGCTCTATTTGTGGGAAGAAAAGGACGCAAATTTTATTTGGGTACAGCGTCACACGACCGTGCAATTGTCATTCAAAATGCGACAGCGCTGAAAGCCAAAAATTGGTCTGGGCAGGAGGGGGGTTTAAGTGCCGGGTAAGGAAGGGGTTAAATGTGTTTTTTTCCAGTGGCATTCCGGTACATAGGGCATCATAGGTGGGTGAGGGAATGGTGCGGTGGCTATATTGCATGTCGGCTCTTGGTAATAGGGTCTGTCCAGGGATACGCTATAAGGCAATCTGTTTACAAGTACTGAGAGGTTTGCATGTTACATTATTCATTACATTACAATTGTCTCAGTAAGCTGTGTCCTGCAAGTGCAGGTATAATGGTTACTTATGTCAGGACCTCTCACTCAGGACACAGCAAGAGTAGACATGTTTCAAGCCTTTTTAGTAACAAACATGGGGGTGATCAGAGCATGCTTTTCTTTAAAAAAAGGGGGGGGGGGTTGGCTTCTGTCAGTTGTAGAGTCTGTAGAGTATAATACTTAGCAGGGCATGTATTGGGGGACGGGGGGGGTGTAGCAGTGTTAATTGGTGCATCATCGCTTGTCATTTCTATGTCCATGGAATTAGATATGTGAGGGGGTTCTTAGTGTTATCACGCTTGTCACAGGTGATTCTTCATCTTCCAATTATCATACTCCCTTGCTCTTCAGAAGTAGTGGTATTCTTGCAATTGTCATAGGTCGACTATGGAGGTGTGCATCTTCAGGAAGGTGCGTTTATGAAAAAAAAAAACACGTTGAGGGTTACGGTCACACGGGGCTGAGTTTAGTGTTCGGGTGGTTGTCACCATGTGCGTTTTTTCACGTCGTCCACTATGCTACAATGTCACTTCATTTCGCTGTCATGTCTGCTATACCTCTTTTATCATCAAGTGCATAGCGTAAATACAGGTGTCTGGTTTCACAGGGACCCCCAGAGTTATCGCAAGAGCAGCAAGGTGTGTCAGGGGCGCATGGGGCATAGTTCAGTGTTTGGGGGATGGTCACCATGGGCGTTTTGTGTCATTTTGTTTATCTTGCTCTCATGTCTTTCATACCTTTTACCATCAGGTGCATTGCCTTGAATACAAGTGTCTGGTTTTACAGGGATTCCTAGAGTTTTTCGCTAGAGCAGCAAGGTGTGTCAGGTGGCTTTTATTTATGTAATGTGGTCAATATAAGGATCTGTCACGTCTACAGATCCATACAGGCTGAGTTTTCATTTATAAATGTTATAGAACATAATGCTCACCTGTATACCATACGTCATATGTTGCACGTTCATTCATCCTACTCCTATATCTACCCACCACGTTCTGTGGGTACGTTAGCCCTGAGTGGTTGTTTGTAATTCTTGTATCAGCGCTAGGGTTGCCACATCATCCCTTTAATCCAGGACACGTATTAATTACACAGGTTCTGTGGCTGATTAAGGTGGTTATTAAATTTACTTGGTGCCTTGTCTGCATTAAATTAGTCTCAGAACCTGTGTAATTCATATGTGTCATGGATTAAAGGGATGATGTGGCAACCCTAATCAGCGCTGCAGGTTGCTCGGGCTAAACAGGAAAGGTAGCACATTACACATAGGGGTGGTTGCATTTTAGGTGGTTGCACGCGCTGCCAAATTGGCATAGTGTTCACGCACGTCCTTAGAATAATCATGCACAGGGTTCACTTCTGGCTGATATAGTGGGGTTGCTTACCCTTATGCTTTCTTTCTGTAGGTTGGACATGTCGCATGTATCTGATAGTGAGGATTTGGCTTTCATCCCACTGACCCCACGAGGGGGGTCAGAACATGGGAGCACTCAGTTATTAAGGAACTGGACTGTACCTAGGCTCACAGCAGAGCTGCGTCAGAGGGGCATTCCATTCCCAGCTTCAGCCAGGAAAGCCGAGTTATTTAGGCTTTTGTTTCCATCTCCGTCGCAGCCAATCGCCTCTACCAGTGAAGAACATGTTTCTGCGCACACTTCACTGACACAGATTCACACGGTGTTAAACACGTTGGTTACACCCATGTCGCAACTACAGGATAGGATGGAAGTGATTGAAGCACGTGCTGTTATGGATCAAGCAGTTGCAGTTCCATCAGCTCCTGCTCCTCCTCCGCGACTGTAGGTAATGTTGACGTTCTGTTACCAGTGGCAGCTCCTTCACCTTTGGCAGCGTTGCCATCAGTATCACCGGCTCATTTTATACCAACCAATGTAAAGAAAGATATTTTAGAGGGAAAAGATGTGAATTTGGCGTCGTTGCTTTTTGCTTCACAGGATTTATCAGAGAATAAGTCCTATGCGTGCGGGGAAGTCTTGGTGGTGCTTAAAACAAAGGACCCCAGGCTTAACCGCAAGCTTAGTGTGGCAGAATTTGTGTTGGCATTTGGTATTTTCAGGGATATCATATGCTCAGTTAGTCACAGTAGAAGGGATGTGTTGGACCTATATCTACATAAGGTAGTGGATTTGGCGCATAAATATGGCGGGTGTAGTTTTTATGACTACCATAGATCTTTTTAGGCAAATGTGGCAGCAACTTGGGCTCAGTTCCAGTTAGTCACATGTTGGAGTAATATTGATACAGAATTATTCTGTAGGCATTTTGCCAATCAGAAGTCTCCAGTGTGCGACAATTGTCAGTCCACAGCTCATGTTACAGCGTGGTGCCCCTTGTTCGAGTCATCCAGTCACGCCGGGGCGGTCAGTGGGGTATCTTCCACAGGACCCACAGGACAAGTAGATAAGTTGGGGAGGCCTATCCATTATCTGGGTAAGGTACAGTTGTGCAATAATTACAATCAGGCAGGTTGTAATTACAATCAGTGTAGGCTCCTACATGTCTGCACTAATTGTTATAGGGCACACCCCAAGTCCTCTTGTTTGGCTAGGTCATCCAGCACATGACTAAACCAAATAAACGTTGCGCTGTTGGGGGATTGTTTAAAAAATCATCCGTCACCGGCTTTTAGGCAATTTTTGATGGAGGGATATTCAGAGGGGTTTCATACAGGGTTCATCACACTTCCAACGCAGTCTTTCGAATACAGGAATCTGCTGTCAGCAGATAAACATGCTGCTGTGGTGGATGAACTATTGGAAATAGAAATCTCTAAGGGCTTCCTGATTGTTTCATTCGTGTCTTCACCTTTTGGTATGTGGAGGGTCAGCCAGATAGGGGTGGTTTGTGGGAAATTCTCCAATAAATATTGTTTGATTTATGACCTGTCTGCTCCTCATTTTTCCCACATACTGAGTTTGAATTCACTTATTCCATCAGAAGAGTTTTCATTAAAGTACACATCGGTGGATTTAGCCATACAGCACATTTTGCAGTTAGGAAAAGGGGCTTGGTTGTCCAAAGCGGATGTAGCGGATGCGTTTAAGCTACTGCCTATCAAGCCTAACCTTTGGCAGTGGTATGGCATTAAATGGTGGGGGAAGTATTACTTTGTCACCAGATTAACGTTCGGTTCTAAGAGTAGTCCTTGCTTGTTCGATTTATTTGCACAAGCACTTCACTGGATTTTGGGTAACTGCGAGGGTTGTGAGCGGATAGTGCATTACTTCCGATTTCCTACTGATTGAAGACCCGGAATCATCACCTAAGGATCTGCAGGCACTTACCAGGTTGTTCTCGGAATTGAATGTTCCGTTAGCAGCCCGCAAAGTGGAGGGGCCGTCCAGGATTATCAATTTTTTGGGCATAACTTTGGATTCCGGTAGCATGGTTGCAAGCTTGCCCCAAGAGAAGCTGGTCAGGATTCGGCAGACTATTCATGGGTTTGTGCGATCACCAGTTTGTTCCAAAAGGGAGTTGCAGTCTCTCTTGGGCATGCTTAATCATGCTATGAGGATTATCCCTCAGGGTAGATCCTTCGTATCTAGGTTATTGGCCCTGCTCCCCTTATGTCAGGATTCTGAATCAGTGATCAGGTTGCAGGTGGATACCCGGGCTGATCTGGTCATGTGGGATCAGTTCCTTTGTGACTGGAACGGCATTTCCTTACTCATTCCACAGCCTACCAACGATTCACCTAGGGTGTTCTCTGATGCTGCAGCGTCCATGGGTTTTTCAGCCATTTTTGGTAACCAATGGTTTGCTGGACGGTGGCCTCCCGAGGTGTTTCGTTTGCCTAAATTTTCTCAGACTTCAGCTCTCATTGAAATTTATCCGATCGTAGCAGCAGAAGTCACGTGGGGAGCAGAGTGGACTGGGAAGTCGGTAATTTTTTTCACAGATAATTTAGCTACGGCAAAAATTATCAATAAAGGCAGATCAGGATTCCTGTTGATCATGTCATTCATGCGCAGATTAACATGGTTAGGCATCAGTTTTAAATTTTATTTCCAAGGTGAATTTATCGGAGGAAGGTTTAATGGTGCTTAATGGTACTGCTGACGCACTGTCACGATTTAACCTGCCTCAATTGCCGAGCCGGAGGGCAAAGCAGTTCCGCCTTACGCCCATCTGATCATGGTCTAGGCAGGTTCTGGGATCAGGCCATGGGGTTGGCCAACGGTTCCCTATCCAGGAATACTTTGAAGGCTTATACCATGGGGCAGATTGCATTTCGCAGGTTCATGGATCAATATCCTTGTGATTCCCCGGGGGATGTTAGTTTCATCATGGCATTTGCAGCTTACTGTCATAGCGAGTTGGGTTTATCTTCTAGCACTGTTAAGCTGTATTTGTCTGGGATACAGCATTTCAGATCCCTACAGTCACCTAACAGCCCATCAATTTTTGCAGCTCACCCACTTAAAGCTATGTTGAGGGGGATGCAAAAGTTACAGGATCAATCTCGGTTGTCACGACTACCGATTATGGGGAACATTTTTTGGGACATGCCAGATATGTTGTCTACTTCCCCATTTGGGGTGGGGCCTAGTTTGGTGCTCAAAGCCGCCATGTATCTGAGTTTTTTTGGATTTCTCAGACCAGGGGAAGTTTCACAGGCTAGCCTGCATGCACCGGTTTTGCTAAAGAGTAGTCTTACCAAAGGTAATGACCATTACGCCTTGCAGCTAAGGAATAGTAAAACTAGACAGTTAGGGCCTGGGTTTGTGGCAGGGCCGGCACCACCATAAGGCAGCTTAGGCAGCTGCCTTACGGCGCCAGGCCAGGGGGGCGCCAAACTCAGGCATCCCTCACCTAGCTAAAATTAGATATTTTTCCTGATTGCCCAAAGCGCCAGGCGATCCTATTGGATGCCTAGGCGCTTTGGCAAAGAACAGGAAACCCGAGGAGCGGAACGTCCATCCGCCCTCTCCACACAGTAAGTGCAGGGGGTGTGAAGTGCCAGGATAGTGCCGCCCGGCGCCCGCGCCGGCAGCGTGGGGGGCGAGGGGGGTGGCTGGGTGGGGGGTAGTTGTATACCGCTCTCTGGTGGCCCTGTATACCGCTCTCTGGTGGCCCTGTATACCGTCTCCCTGGTGGCCCTGTATACCGCTCTGGTGGCCCTGTATACTGCTCTCTGGTGGCCCTGTATACTGCTCTCTGGTGGCCCTGTATACTGCTCTCTGGTGGCTCTGTATACCGCTCTCTGGTGGCCCTGTTGTTTATTTAACAGAACAACCTATCCTGCAGATGTAGCAGTTAGAGTAAAGAGATGAACCCTTTACCACCAACAGGGTGCCTAGAATGATTGGCTTTTATTTATGTAAAACCTTTATCCCAAAAGGAAAAAAAAACTGTTGCTGTAACCGGTTAAAGTGTTAGCTGGAGTTAATCTAAAAGAGGATTGTACAATCAGATTGTATAGTGTGTGGTTAGCCGTAGATGGGTTACCATATGAGGGTGGGGGGATGTATTGTGGAGGGGAAAGAAGGTGGTTGTAGGATGGAGGGGGGGCACCAAAATGCACCTTCGCCTGTGTGGACAAAAATCCTTGCACCGGCCCTGGTTTGTGGTGATGTACTATGGCACTAGTGGCCCATGGTGTCCAATGGTAGTTTTGGATACGCTCTGTAGTCATTTTGCTGCAGCACCTTTGGATTCCCCTTTGCTCTCCTTTCCAGTGTGTCCTCTATCCGCTAAACAATTCATTACGCATATACGTATCTTGCTGACAAATCTGCAATTGGGGCAGCTTCCGCAGCTTCTAAGCAAGGGTCCCGGCATACATTATCAAACATATGGGGTGTTGGAAGTCTGCATGCTATAGTCGTTACATACCTGAACCACCTGTCCAGGAAGCCTGCGTTGCCGGCAACCCAGCTGATCTTCGGATCGGCTGTCGGGTGCAGCCGCCGCTATTCCTGATAAGGGAACCCAGCAGTAAAGCATTTCAGCCCCTACTGCGCTTGCACAAAGCTTGCTCCGCTTTCTAATTGGCCCAGCGGTGGAGGAAGGAGGAGGGGGGCCGAACGTCCGAGGGACGGCGTCACGGCCCCGTCTCCCGCAAGTGCAGAATGGTACCTGTCAAAAACAGGTACCCCTTTCCCCCTGAAAGGTGCCAAATGTGGCACCGGAGGGGGGAAGAGACGGATAAGTGAAAGTTCCACTTTTGAGTGGAACTCTGCTTTAGGGTCGGTTCACACTGCAGCGATGCAGGAACCCTGCAAATCCACTGCGGATTCCCACATCGCATGTCTCCCGGCGGCAGTTCACACTGCTATATGCGAACTGTGGGGAGGGTCAATACAAAGCTAATCACACCCCCAAATCAGTTCACATATCGCACTGCAAACTCGCACAGAAATCAGATCGCATGGTGTGCAAAAACAGGTGCGTTATTGATGCAATCGAGCTGCATTTTCAATGCATTTCAATGCGGAGGTGCGTTTTTGAAGCATTTTTTTAACTGACAAAATTGCAGCAAGCAGGATTTTTAACACAACAGAAGTGCAATGGAGCAGTTTGAAGATATATATACTGCAGGGATACATTTTTCTTGAACTTTTCTTGCGCTAAAGGTGCCAATAATGGTCGACAATTTATGCATATTAAGTAAGATTCATGATATTAATTAAAAAGTTGAATATAATACAATTCTATATAAAAATATATATATATAGATTTTAAAAACTGTCATTTTCGGTTTCAGTTTTAGGCCAAGTGCCTCCTGCATTTTCGGTACCAAAATTTCCATTCGGTGCACCTCTGGTGAAAACAATTATATTAGGCAAAATATGGGAAAAACTCATTACAGCTGGGCGAATGCTCATGACATCTGTCCAGGGATTTTTTTTTTTTTTAAAAGACCCTCCTCTGAGTGGTGTAAAGAGACAATGCTGAGAATGGTGTGTGGTTGTCCAAGTAGCCAGATGTTTGATCCATAGACAACTGGCCTATGCTTTGAAAGAAAAGAAAAGTATATCATAAAAAAACAAAAAAAACAAAAAAAAAAAAGGTTCAAAATTTAAAACACACCAGACTTAACCACCTGCCGCGGTACGCCGTTTCGTGAACTAGCTTGTGTGGGTGCATGCAGAGATTGGCCAGCGGGGGAACCAATCAGTGAAAAAGTGTCCGATCTGCCCGCCGCAGTCCCGCTAAAAATCGCAGATCGGCGTCATTACTAGTAAAAAAAATAAAAATAAATGCCATAAATCTATCCCCTATTTTGTACACGTTATAACTTTTGCGCAAACCAATCAATATATGCTTATTGGGATTTTTTTTACATCAAAAATCTGTAGCAGAATACATATCGGCCTAAACTGACGAAGAAATTATATTATTTACATTTTTATATTGGATGTTTTATAGCATAAAGTAAAAAATATTGTTTTTCTTTCAAAATTGTCGCTCTTTTTTTTTTGTTTATGGCGCAAAAAATAAAAACCGTAGAGATGATCAAATACCACCAAAAGAAAGCTCTATTTGTGGGGAACAACGTTGCACGACCGCATAATTGTCAGTTAAAGCGACACAGTGCCGTATCGCAAAAAAAATGGCCTGGTCATTAAAAGTGTAAATCCTTCCAGTCCTTAAGTGGTTAAAGAGGTTCTTCACCTTGTAAACAAAGGTTTTTAAAGGGGAGCAGCGCGGCTTGCACATGTACAGTGGCATTTTGTTCCCACAAATAGAGCTTTCTTTTGGTGGTATTTGATCACCCCTGTGGTCTTTATTTTTTGCGCTATAAATAAAAAAAAGACAGAAAATTTTGAAAAAAAAAAAAAAGAATTTTCTTTGTTTCTGTCGCAAAACTTTGTATAAGTAAATTTTCTCCTTCACTGATGGGCACAGATGTGGCTACACTGATGGGCACTGATAAGGCTAGACTGACAGGCACTGAGGAGGCAGTACAGATTGGCACTGATGAGGTGGCACTGAAAAGGTTGCACTGATGATGGGGCACATATGCAGCACTGATGGGCGGCACTGATAAGCAACACTGACGGGCACTGATATGTGGCACTGATATGCGGCACTAATGGACACTCATAGGCAGCACTGGGCACTGACAGGTGGCACTGCTGGGCACTAATAGGTGGCACTTTTAGGTGGCACAGGTGGACACTTTTAGGTGGCACAGGTGGGCACTGATAGGTGGCACAGGTGGGCACTAATAGGTGGCACAGGTGGTCACTGATAGGTGGCACTGGTGCATATAGCACTGTTAGGGTTGGCACTGGCAGGCATCATACATGGGCACAGTGCCATCCCTACAGTGCACTGTATTGCCCTTACCTGGTGGTCTAGTGGGGGCTCCCTGGTTGTCCTGGGCAGCCTCCATGTTCCCTCCCTGGTGTTCCTGGGCGTTCCTCCTCATGGTGTCCGGGGGGGAGGGCTCCCTGGTGGTCCAGTGGGGTGACTCCATCAGGAGAGCAGCCGATCGGCTCTCCACTGCTCAGGTCTGCAGACCTAAACAGAGGAAAAGCCGATAAACACCTTTTCCTATTTACACTGTGATCAGCCGTGATTGGTCACGGCTGATCACATGGTAAAAGGCCTTTTACCTCGGTCGGTAATGCGGTGGGTCAGACTGACCCACGGCACCACCGATCGCCACGATGCGCGCCCCCACGGGTGCGCGATCGCGGATTATCCTGAGGACATCAATAGACGTCCAGTCAGGATCATGAACCACCCGCCCAGACTTCAATTGTTAATACGCCGGGCGGGAAGTGGTTAAAGGATATGTAAAGGTTTGGGGTGTTAAAACAAAACAAAAACAAACATGTTATATTTACCTCTGTGCAGTTTGTTTTGCACAGAGTGGCCCCGTTCCTCCTCTTCTGGGGTCCCTCAGCGGCGCTCCTGGCTGCTCCTCTTCTCGAGTGCCCTATTGGACAGCCGCTCTCCCTCGGGGTACCCGTGCGGGCGCGCTCCCGTGTTCTGCTGCTGCGTCCATTGACACAGACAGCAGGACTTGGCTCATTGGATTTGATTGACAGCAGAGGGAGCCAATGGCTCCTGCTGCTATCAATCTATCCAATGAGGACCCGAGCAGGTGTGCTCATCTCCATCGCTGGAACGATCGGGCATCGGGTTCAGGTAAATAAAAGGGGGGCTCTGCAATACAGGAAGCTTTTCACCTTAATGCATAGGTTGAAAAATCTTGAGGGTTTACAACCACTTTAAGTCTGAGTTTTCTCTAGCAATCAAAACTCCAATGTGTGATTGCAAAAGATTATCAGCCATATGTACCTTTCCTTTCATCAAATAAAAAATTAATTAAAAAAAAAGTTGGTGGATGCTCCATCCTGGAACCAGTATTTGTGACCATAGACTGGGGAGCGTAACACACATCCTGTACACGCTATCTGAACGTGTACAAGTGTGAGCAGCAGGGGATTGTAAGCAGAGCATATTGATCTGAAGGGCTCTTTCCAAGAATGTGTCCGGTAAGTGGGCACTACAGAGGGAGAGGATCACCTGTGGTGGTGTGAGGAACTTGGTGGCTGGCTTACTATCGTGTGTGTAGATCATCCTGCGCCCTGATACACGTGGACTTTCTGCCTTATTTTACCAGCAAATTTATGAACGTTTCTTTGAAAGCGCTGTATAAACACATTCCATTTAGGATGAAGGTTACTTAACAACCACTGATGTTTTAAATGTGTTTTATTTTATGGTTGAATTTTTTATAATAAGGCGGCATTCAGTCAATTTATTTATTATTGGTTACTAAGGGTACCTTTGGCGCTGATTAGTGTGGTTATTAGGAGCCGCAATATACTTGCACTATAATTAATATAAAAAAAAAAGTTTGGTTGGAGTCTAATATACTGTAGGTCTGTGTGAAAGCAAACAAACTTACTTTCCTAATAGAATCATATGCATCTAACGTTGTGAGATTAAAACCTGAGGTTAAAACAGGAGATTATAACAGGAGTCTTCAACCCCGTAAGTAACATCTGAAATTTCCTGTTATTAGTGTTGTTGTATCTGGGAAAATGTGTGCTAGCAAGATTGAAGGTTTTGTACAGTGCACAGTGTGCCGTATGTATGCAACTATGGAGCAACAGCTCCAGGGTGGATACCACTGCGACAGATGTGAGCAGGTTGCCCTACTGGTAGCTCACATTAGAGATCTGGAGAAGCAAATTGCAATGCTGGGCAGAGCTGTGAACCTTGAAAGGGGCTCTCTGCTCACTGAGCAGGTGGCCAGTAGGGTTAATGGGGAGGGTGGAGGGGTAAGGCAGGATTATAAGGTAGGTAGATGGGTTAATACAGTTAGAGGGAGTGGTAGGGGCTCACAGAACAGGAAGGCCAGCCCTGGGCTTGAGCACCCTAACAGATTTGCCAAGTTGAGTGAAGATGTGGGGGTGGCAAACTCAGAGGTGGCAGCCCTAGATGTCACTGCTCCCCTAACAGCCGGGAGAGCAGCCCATCTAGTAGGGGTGGTAGGGGTAGTGCAGGTAGGCCTAGACAGTTGGTGGTAATTGGGGATTCTATAATTAGAAGGACTGATAGAATCATTTTTTGCCAGGATCACCACAAGCAAATGTTTTGCTGTCTCCCTGTTGCCAGGGTTCGGCATGTGGTGGACCGGGTTGATAAATTACTGGGAGGGGCTGGGCATGACCCAGCTGTCTTGGTCCATGTTGGAACCAATGATAGAATATATGGAAGGCGGAGGCTCCTTAAGAACCAATTTAAAGAATTAGGTTGAAAGTTGAAGGGAAGGACCTCCAAGGCAATATTCTCTGAAATATTGTCTGTGCCATGGGCAACACAAGAACGGCAGGGGGAGATTAGAGCCCTGAATGCCTGGCTAAAGACCTGGTGTAAGGAGGAGGGCTTTGAGTTTTTAAAGCACTGGGCTGACTTTTCATTGGTGTGCAACCTATATACTAAAGATGGTTTGCATCTTAATGGAAGGGGGTCTGTTGTGCTAGGGGAGAGGTTTATGGGAATGCTGGAGGAGTATTTAAACTAGGATTGGGGGGGGGGGTGCATTAGATTATAATGGGGTAGACAGGTCAGACAGGTTGATGGGTGGAATGGGGAAAGATGGGGGGGGGGGGGGGG
>BLSH010312008.1:560529-570786 GCA_018402905.1 Glandirana rugosa
TTGCCTGTACACAGACAAATAGGCGGCTGTAGGTTAGGCTAGGATAGGCGATGTTCGTCTACTTACCCCCCCAGGCGAGGGATAGGTAGAACGTCTAACCTAGTCTACTGTCAGCCTCCATTTACCTGTCCTCCAGGCAAATGTAGGTTGGCGGGTATCACCTTTCGTCTGACACTGCCACACGTATCTCGTCTGTGCCTGGACAGTAGGCGGACTAGTCTCTTAGGGCGACTCGTACGTCTAGACGACCGTCTCAGGCGGGTACACTTTCTCGGGTACAGATACTAACGTGGTCGCATATACGTTTATGACACGGTTAACCTTCTGACATGAAAATGGAATCCGCATTAAGTAAATTCATCTTTATTAAACTTCTCCTTGACACAAAGTTGTAGGTCTCTCGCACATGAACATCAGAGCATGCTTAATGTAAACCCCCCAGAGTCTTTCCCCCGTCCTGCAAGCCCAGGTGCTGCATACAGCCTCCAATAGATATGAATGGCACAGTATTTGCATATACGCTGGTGCAATCATAGACATGGGCTCTTTCACATGGGCGGACTCTGCCAGCAGATCTGCATGCTCAGCGGGATTCTCTGATCAGGCGGATGACAGGTCCGTGTCTGCTCTATGCACACCGTCACAGTCTGCTTTCCACTATGGGCGGTTGGATGTAAACGGACCTCCTGTCCATTTACCTCCGACTGTCATCTGATCCAATCTGCAAGATGGATAGGGAGCGGACCCCCCCATTCATCTGCTTGTAGCGGATAGGATCGGATTGGATGTCGGCGGATAAACAGACACATGTCCGTTTACACCATCTGCTCCATAAAGGTCAATGAATGGTCCAATCAGGTCCACCTAAAAAACTGAAAACAGTTAAATTTTATGCATACACCTGTATGCTATACCTGAGTACCGCCATGCATAGCCTTTCATGTCTATGGGAGGCTGTACACAGCACCTGGGCTTCCTGGACAGCAAGAATGTGCCAAAATTAGCGGGCTCAGGCGCCTGGGCACAAAAGCCCTTAAGCCACAAATTACAGTACAAAAAAAAAATTGTTACATCCAGACCCAAAATAGATTGTTTTCTACGGCTATATAAATGCGCAACAATAGGAAAGGCTATAAAACCCTCATAAATGTGGAGTTCACACTGCCAAATCATCTGAGCGGGCTTTGCTGCTGGTGCGGCTTGTCTTGCTCAAGCGCCGACCGCTCTGGCAGTAACCGTTAGGCATTTGGTGTGGCGCGGAGTGATTGGTCACCAGAGCATTTTGTGAATAGTGGATGAATTGTCCTTGCCCGATGTCATCTTCAGTTTGGACCCTCTCGGTGGCAAAGTTGGCCGTGTTTTGTTGAGATGCGAGTGTGTTGTTGAAGGGGGCGCCAAACTTGCCTTTGCCAGTGTTTAGACATTGGTTAAAATCTGGCGGAGGGGTACAGCTCTGGGAGCGGTGCTCCGGCTCTATGGTGGCCACCCTTAAGGTATTTTGGCCACTTGGCGGTGGTCTAGTTAATTTCTGTTTAAGAGCCTTCCATGACAAATAGTAAAGCTCAACTAGGCTCAGCAGAAGTGAGAGTGTGGCCACTGCCAACATGAAAACAATGAATACGTTCTTCTCAGTTGGCCTGGATACGTAGCAGTTCACAGGATGGGGACAGGGTTTCCTCTTGCATATATAGAGAGTCTCCAAAAAGATGCCATACAGCATGTATTGTCCAACGATGAAAGCTACCTCCATCACGGTGCGGATGAGAATGCTACACACGTATGTGTTTAACAAGCTTCCCTGAAGCCTGATTTTTCCGGTGATCTCATCCTTATAGGGAAGTTCTAACTTTTCTGTTGGGTACTCTTGCTGGTGGTAGCTTGAGTCTTTGTTAATTTCCTGTTTGGATTTCATTTCCTCCTCCCTAAACTTTTTCTTTTCTTCCACCCTGACTGTGTGCATGGCATGCCCCATATAGAGTAAGGATGGAGTGGACACAAAAATGATCTGTAGGACCCAAAATCTGATGTGGGAGATGGGAAATGCTTTGTCGTAGCAAACGTTTTCGCAACCGGGTTGGGTGGCGTCGCACATTTTCATCTCCCCAGGAGGACTCCGCAGCGGTGCCGAGGACCAACATTCTGAAGATGAACAGTATGGTCAGCCATACTTTCCCCACCACTGTGGAATGCTTCTGTACTTCCTCTAAGAATTCCCCCAGGAACGTCCAGTCACCCATGGCTCCTTGTCTTGGTCAGGCACTCTGTGAAAGTGAGAAATATCTTGAATATAATCTTAAAGCCCAATTCCGGGAAGCATAAAAATTATCCCTTGCAATGAGGCTGCAACCACAAGGGTTGAAGTATTACTAAAAGCAAAACTTTTTTTTTAGTTTTGGATGGAGTGGAGAGAGATCAGGAACACTTGTCAGTTTTTATTGCTGTCTGTGCGTTGTCCTCACCCGAGCTGATTCTTCAATCGACTATCGGGTGCTGACACCGCCACCTTGATTAGGGGAAACTGGCAGTGAAGTCTTGCGCCTTCACAGTTGGTTTCCTACTGCGCAGGCACAAAGCACGCTGCTCTTTGTGAATGGGCTGCAGTCTTCTGGGACCTGTAAAGTTTCCCAGAAGGCTGCCTGGGAAGGAGGGGGGTTGGCGAGCCAACTGCCACGGCGAACTAAGCCAGAAGTAGGAGCAGAAACCTGTCAAAACCAGATACCCGCTCCCCCCCCCAAAAAAAAGGTGTCAAATGTGGCAGCGGAGGGGACAGACAAGCAGAGTTCCCCTTTTGGGTGGAGATCCTCTCCATTTGTTTTGTTTCATTGAAAGTGAAAGTAAAAGAAAATCCAAAGTTTTGGGTTGTCCCCAGAAAAGTAATAGAGGGGAAATCTTCCAATGGGGACGCTAGTTCTGGGGAGCTGGGGGTCACCAAGGAATTCCCTAAATTTGCAGGGATTTCCTCTCACTTCCTGTTTTGCTATGGGACAGGAAGTGATGGAAAATCTCCCCAATGGCACACAGATGGTGAAAAAAAATTTGAACCCTCCCTTGCTCTATCCAAAATGCCCATATTTCTACTTTAATTGCTTGTTTAGATCTAGAGGACATGGAAAAGGGGATCTACATACACGATTCTCCGCTCCTCTGCGCTGCTAGACTGGTCCCAGCAGCGTCTTCTCCCCCATGACCTGGAGGCCTAGGGTTCTGACGCCATCAACACCAATGCAGAGTCTATAGCTCTGCACTGGACATACTGTAATGATGACGAGGGACAGTCCACTGCTGAAGCATGGGGGAGCACCAAAGGCCACGGAAGCAGAGAATCAGGAAAGTAAATGTTCTTCGTCTCCCCCTAGACTAAATAAGCAGTTACCCCATTGTGCACCCACACTGCAAGGGATTTTAAGTTTCCCGGAGTTGGATTTTAATGAAACATTATTCAAATTTGAAAGAAAAAAAAAATACATTCTAGTAGATACCAAGCAGATATCCAAGCCATGATACCGCTAACAATAATTATTCACATTAAACTGAACTTGTTTTAAAATATCAAAGGATGTTCAAATTAAAGCGGAGTTCCACCCACAAATACATCTTTATAAATTTCAAATCCTCTATGCATGATAAATCACCTTTGGATTTTTTTTTATACTCACTCTAAGTGCCCTGTTGCTATGTGGTCCCTGTAATCTTCCACTTCCTGATCCGCGGCACTCTGCATCACTTCCTGCCTCGCCTGGGCTCATGGGAGATGTGAGTCATCATTTCCAATGAGCTGTAAAATCGTGTTATTTACAGACAGGAAATGGCACGATTTTGTGGGGGAGAGACATGTTATCTATGTTGCCATAACAATGGGACAAGACCTTTCTCCATCGCTGCCCATTGTTATAGCAACGAGACATACACTCGAGATCAAGAGGTGCATGCTGGTTACCCAGCATGCACCTTATCCAGGAAGAGACTGGAGGAGGGTGCGAGTGGGCATCACATGCGCACAGCTAAGATGGGAACTCCCAGCAAAGAAAAAAATCAGCAATAGAAGTACAAAATAAATAGGACGAGTACCCGGATTTGAAGCGATCAATTACTTTATTTGTGTAATGAATACTAAGTAGGTGGATGCCAGCAAAAAAAAAAAAATATGTGGGCGGAACTCTGCTTTAAGAAAACCTTTTGGGGTGAGTAGTGAATCTTCAACTTTACTGAGCAAGTTGAATGTAACCAAAGCTGCCCATACCTTAGTCAGTTTTTCAAAAAAAAAAAAAAAAACTGACCTGATTCCCCCATGCACACATTCAAGGTGGATGCAGGAATCCTCCCTGCTGTCTCTTGCATTCTGACAGCAGGGAGACTTCTCCACCATCAGAATACACAGATCAGTGCTGCAGTCTAGAGCCTGCAGTGCTGATTGAGTGGTGAAAATCCGACAGGGCGGTTGATAAGAAGTTGATCGGTAGATTGACTTCTGTTCAACCACAGTGCCCACACATGGATCAAAATCTGGCCGGTCTCTGCTGAAGTGGCCGGATTTTGATCCATGTATGGGCAGCTTAACTTCTACTACCTGTAAGATACTAGTTATTTGGCTGCCGGAATCCAGGGTATTCCTGTGGCTGGATTACCTGTGGGTAGGGGCAGATGATCACCTCCAGGGGCAAACATCGGTCCCAATCCCCAAGAAATGATTCCATGTGCAATTACTGGACACTGGCGGACAGCTGCAACTACTGTCAGCCTGTCATTGCCTTGTACAGGCACAGCGGCTGCAACTATCCTCATCTACCGGTGAATCCAGTTGCAGTAACACACTGGATTCTTGCAGCACTTCACACACAAATCCCATGTGAAATGCCTTAAAATCTAAATGTTAAATATTAAATTGCAAAAGACAGAGTCTCTTAACTAGTTCATTATCCAGCACATTTTTTTGCATGTTAAAGGGATACTAAAAGGTTATTATTTTTTTTTTTTCAACATAAAAAAGATGTTATACTTACCTGCTCTGTCCAACAATATTGCACAGAGAGGCCACTTACCTCCTCCTCTGGCAGTCCTCCACAGGTGCTTTCTGCTCCTTCTTCCTTTTGGGTTCCTCCTTACCTAGTTTCTATGGAGGCACCTATGCACACACGCCTCCAAACCGCGCTGTGTGCGTCCATAGACATACTCAAGCCACACCCCTGCTCCCTCCTCACGGGAGTTAGACTGACAGCAGCAGCAGCCTATGACTCCTACTGCCTTCAGTGTCTCCTATAAAACCAGGAAGTGAGGGGGCGGTGCTGCACCCAAGACAGCCCTGGAGCAGTGACAGGAGCCAGGTAAGTGTTTACAGATGGGGGTGGGTAGGAGCCCGGGTTTACAGTAGTGCGTGTTCTTACCCATGCGATCCGATTCATGTGTGAGTTCACAGTTCGCACTGCGATCTGTGAACAAATCTAGGGGTGTCATTAACTTTGTAATGACACCCGCAGCGGTTCTCAGAAAGCAGTGTGAACTGCCTGCGGGAAGACTGCATTGAGGGAACCGCTGTATAACCACGCCAGTTTCCGCACCGCACATCTGTGAACCAGGGCTTAGAAACACCTTAAAATTTACATTTTGGCTATAAAGTTTCTCAAAGCAGATTTCCACCCAAAAATGGAACTTCCCCTCATCTGTCCCCCCCACTTCCCCCCCGGTGCCACATTTGGCATCTTTCGGGTGGGAGCGGATACAGCCAAAAGGCTTCACTGCCGGGTTTCCTTACCAGAAATGGCAGTGGCAGCACCCGAAAATCGAGCTGAGGTGCCGACATCTCGGGCTCCCAGGACAAGTAAGTGTCCTTATATTAAAAGTCAGCAGCTACAGTATTTGTAGCTGCTGTCTTTTAATTTGTTTGTGGGGGACGGAACCCCGCTTTATTCCCCATTTTTAATACAAAATAAAAGAAGAGGTAGTGTAGAATAAAACACAAATGTGGCAAAGCCTCAAAACTGCACGCTCCTGAAAAATGTCAAAAAAATTATAGTACCCAAAACTGTCAATGGGCGAGAATTTAAATGCCTTTTATAGCTCATCAGTATAGAATAAACCATAAATGAGGGACTTATAATGATTGCGCTCACTTCCATATCCATGGCTTCATATAACGTGTGTGGTGAAATCGCCATTTACATTCACGTGCGCACCCCGTGCCACGTCTGCATTAGCAGGTCATTGCAGGGCGATGGAGTTGCTTTTAATTTTTTTTTTTTTAAAGCTTTATTGCTATCACTAGGGACTAACAACCCCCCTATGTAACAGTGTTGGGTAGACATGTGCACTGGCGGACATGTTTGTGTATCAGCCATCAAAAAATTTTTTTGGGTAATTCGTTATGATCGAAATTCGTTATATTGAATAAATTCGTAACTTCAGAAAAAATTTGAAAATTCAGAAGTTCGAAAATTCAAATATAAGAACAATTCCGAAAATTCGAAAGAACGAAAATCCAAAAAGAAGAATGAAAATCCGAAATAATAACTAATAATAACCAACTATTAAATTATAGGTTACATGCCATTTGTTTAGATATGGCATTCGTTATTTCAGATAATTCGTAACTTCGGATAAATTTGTGTTCGTTACGTTCACTAACAGCCAAATTTGAAAGGAAATACAACAAACATGAATTTATCCGAAGTTACGAATAATCTGAAATAAAGAATGTTGCATCTAAACAAATGGAACATAACAAATTAATAATAATAAATAATAAAGTTTTTATTATTATTATTAATTTGTTATGTTCCATTTGTTTAGATGCGACATTCGTAACTTCGGATAATTCGTAACTTCGGATAAATTCGTGTTCGTTACATTCACTAACAGCCAAATTTGAAAGGAAATTCCAATACCTATAATTTAATAGTTATTATTTCAGATTTTCACATGTTCAGGTTATCGAATTTTCGTTCTAATTTTCGGATTTTCATTCTTTTGAATTTTCGGAATTTCGTTCTTATTTTCGGATTTCCAAATTTTGTATTTCCAAATTCTGGAATGTCGGATTTTCAAACTGCAGAAAAATTTGTTAAGGGTCAGTTCACACCACATGTGGTCCAGTGCGTTTTTTTGTATGCATAAAAAACGCATTGAAAGTAGGTTACATGGTTTTCAATGGCATAGTTCACACCAGTGCGGTCAGTTTCAATGCGTTCCAGTTCCAGAAAAAAAAGTAGAACATGCTGCATTTTTTTCTGCACTGAACTGTACTGGAACGCGGTAAAACACCCCGGAACTTACCAAAAACGCACTGGAAAGCAATGGGGTTGCAGCGGCAGGCAAGAAAATATAAACGCGCATCAGCATATACCAAAAAACGAACGAACGCCGCTAGTCAGCGTGCGTTCCACAGCAAAACCGGAAGTGGCGTCCACGGAAACTTAGTACCGGAAATTATGTCAATGCGTTTCGCCTTCCCATCGTGTTTTGGTGTATGCTGATGCGAGTTTATATCTGCTATAGCGCAATAAACCTAATTTTTTAGCGCAATAAACCACATTCTTTACAATACTTCACTATTGTGGTTCCCTCTTCTCTCTGCAACCCAACATTTGACGGGAATCATTGGAATTCGGGTGTATTGGAAAACGGATGTATCCCAGGCTGGCCAGAAAGGACTTTTAAGCTTGACCAGACCCCCAGACTAAAAAGTTGGCGGTCGTGGTCGTCTGGTGAGTGGGGACGCATAAGTGGGGAGACACCCCGCGTTTTGAAGCACACCAGCACTTTTTGAAGATTTCAGCACTTTTTCCAGCACAAGAGCACTTTTCTATTGGACTATATTGGCACTATACTCACTTTCCTTTTTGTGAACACAGTTGTGGTTGTGGTATATATGGATATAATTGTGTATTAATGTTTATGCGAGCGCTATCCTTTTGCTCATAAATGCAATAAACTACCCAAATTTTTGGTAAAAAATATAAAAGACGAGGTTTCACCGAGTAAATAGATCCTCAATATTTCAAACCTTAACTGGTTCCGGACCGCCTCGTGCACATTTACTGCTGCAGAGTGCCGCTGTAGCAAGAATCGCCGTCTATAAATGGCGGCGTGCTCTTGTGCCCGCCGCACTCTCCAGCAGTATGGCCGCGGGTCCGGCAGACTTGATGTCCGCCGGCTACCAGCGATTGCCTGACAGAGAAGAAAAACAGGGAACCGCCGATGTAAACACGGCGTTTCCCCGCTCGGTCAGGCGGCATGTGAGAGATCTACTGATCCCTGTCACTGGGGTCAGTTAGATCTCTTATGCCCCTGGTAGCCCAGCCCCCTCACAGTTAGAACACACCCAGGGAACACAGTTACCCCCTAGATCGCCCCCTGCAGGTTAACCCCTTCACTGCCAGTGACATTTATACAGTAATCAGTGGACATTTAAATTTCTGATTGCTATGTAAATGTCATTGGTCCCAAAAAAGTGTCAAAAATGTCCGACATGTCCGCCCCAATATCACAGTCCTGATAAAAATCGCAGATCGCCGCCATTACTAGTAAAAAAGAAAATAGTAAAAACGCCAGAAATTAATTCTCATGGTTTGTAAACACGGCAAATTATGCGCAAACCAATCAATAAACGCCGATCATAATTTTTTTAACCACAAATATGTGGAAGCATATATATCGGCCAAAAAAAATGGATACATTTGTTTTTTATATTTTTTTTTTTTTGTATTTTAGCAAAGAGTAAGAAAAATTTTTGCAACATTGTCGCTCTTTTTTTGTTGATAGCGATGATCAGAAATGCCACAGAGATGATCAAATACCACCAAAAGAAAGCTCTATTTGTGGGAAAAAAAGGACGCAAATTTTGTTTGGGTGCAACGTCGCACGACCGCGCAATTGTCAGTTAAAGTGACGCAGTGCCGAATCGCAAAAAGTATTCTGGTCCTAATGTGAGAAATCCTTCCAGGGCTGAAGTGGTTAAAAATCTTGCTTGCTGCAGTTTTGGTCAATTAAAAAAAGCCCCCCCCTCCTTCTGAAATGCACAGAAAACGCAGCAAGAACGCATCAATAATGCACCAGAGTTAAATTTTTGGTGCGGTTTTTGACTCACATGACTCAAAAAATGGATCCCTTTAACAACTTCAGCCCCCGAAGGTTTCACCCCCTTAATGACCAGGCCATTTTTTGCGATACGGCATTGTGTTACTTTTTTTTTTTTTTTTAAAGAATCTGTTTATTTAGTTTTTTCAAACACAAGTAGCATAACATACAGAAAGTAAGTTTGAAATGCAAAATTAGTACAACAGATAAATGTTAAGCCAATAAAGCTAGTGGGAGGTGCAGCTCTGGTACCCAGCCGGACGGCATTGTGTTACTTTAACTGACAATTGCGCGGTTGTGCGACGCTGTACCCAAACTTGAAGTCCTTTTTTCTCCCACAAATAGAGATTTCTTTGGGTGGTATTTGATCACCTCTGCGTTTTTATTTTTTGTGCTATGAACAAAAAAAGAGTGACAATTTTGAAAAAGAAAAACAATATTTTTTACTTTCTGCTATAAAACACATCCAATAAAAGAAATGTAAAAAATCGAATTTCTTCATTAATTTAAGCCAATATGTATTCTGCTACATACTGTAAAAATACAAAGTAAAAAAATAATAAAAATAAATAAATTTAAAGCGCCCGTCCCTCCGAGCTCATGCGCAGAAGCGAACGTATACGTAAGTTGCCCCCGCATATATGTAAATGGTGTTCAAACCACACATGTGAGGTATTGTCACGATCGTTAGAGCGAGAACAATAATTCTACCACAAGACCTCCTCTGTAACTCTAAACTGGTAACCTGTAAAAATGTTTCAAGTGTCGCTTTTGAGTAGTTTGTCGCCATTCCATGAGCATTCACAATTTTGAAGCATGCACGTTAGGTATCCATTTACTTGGTGTAACATCATCTTTCACAGTATACAAAAAAATTGGGCTAATTTTACTATTTTTTTTTTTTTAATTCATGAATGTGTATCCCCCCCCCCCCAAAAAAATGCGTTCGAAACACCGATGCGCACATCCAGTGCGACATAAAATATTGCAATGACCGCCATTTTATTCTCTGCTAAAAAAATACATATATTGTTTGGGGGTTCTAAGTAATTTTCTAGAAAAAAAATCATATTTTTACTTGTAAGCAACAATTGTCAGAAAAAGGCTCAGGCATGAAGGGGTTAAGGCTATATAAGGCTCAGTATAAGGCTGACACACAGATTTAAAAAAAAAAAAAAAAAAAAAAAA
>BLSH010312048.1:4554-15461 GCA_018402905.1 Glandirana rugosa
CGCCGCTAGTCTTTTCTGCGTCGCTACTAGTTTATGGTGGTTTTCTTTCGAGATAAACACCCTTTTTTTCCTGCGTTTAAAGCAAACCCATGTTGCAGCGTGCTGGCGCGTTAACAGTCAATTTCGCTGCGTCGCGGCTTAGCGTTTTTCCCGAGACCAGGATTTCACACTTTAGGAAGGCCCCGACTTCACCAATTCCGGTCTTCACCGTCGATGTATTTTATAACCTCTCCGTTTCCGCTTCCTACCCCTCTTGTTTTTGTCGGGTGTGTGGTGGAGGTTTCTGGAGGTTGTAGTTGAAAGACGTCTACCGCAGTGACACGTAGCAAGTTTGGTGGTATTTGATCATCGCTGCGTCTTTTCTGATCGCCGCTATAAACAAAAGAAGAGCGACAATTTTGCAAAAAAACCCAAATTTCTTACTTTTTGCTAAAATACAAATAAAAAAAAAATATAAATAAAACTTTTTTTTTCATCAGTTTTGGCCGATTTATATTCTTCCTCATATTTGCGGAAAAAAAATCGCAATCGGCGTTTATTGATTGGTTTGCGCAAAACTGGTCGCGTTTACGGATGATGAGAATTCATTTTTGGGGTTTTTTTTTTTTTTTTTTACAAGTAATGGCGGCGATCTGCGATTTTTAGCGGTACTGCGATATTGGGGCGGACATGTCGGACCATTTTGACACTTTTTTGGGACCATTGGCATTTATACAGCGATCAGTGCTATAAAAATGCACTGATTACTGTGTAAATGCCATTGGCAGTGAAGGGGTTAACCTGCAGGGGGCGCTCTAAGGGTTAACTGTGTTCCCTGGGCGTTCTAACTGTGTGGGGACTGCCCTAGCTGGGGAAGGGAAGTGATCACAGCTTCCATGTAGAGGAAGGCTGTGATCACTCCCTTCCCCCTCACACAGAATGGAGGTCCGTGTTTACTTACACCGACCTCCATTCTTTCAGTGCGGGGGGGCATTGCGGGTAGCCGGCGGCGATCGAGTCCGCGGCACCCGGCTCCCTGGCCCTCCCCGAACACAGTGAGCGCGCGGGCGCGCCTCCGGCGGCGCGCGCTCACAGTGCGCGATCTCGCAGCCGTCGTCGTATGACGGCGGTTTGAGATATCGAACCACTTTGACGCCGTCAACCTGCGGTTGGCGGTCGGCAAGTGGTTAAAGTGGTAGTAAACCCTCCTATCATTTTCAGCCAAGGAAGCTGCCATGTTGGCCTCTGTGTAATCTACAACTGTCATGATGCTGCACATGTGATCAGCTATGACACCAGCCATTGGATGGTTTGACAGTTTGGTTTAGAGCACAGCCAATAGGAGTGTTACATTTCCAACACGTGCCGGAAATCAAACTGGTTTTTAAACTGTTAAATGAATGGGTTTACTACCGCTTTAACAAGAACTGTGCCTGTGGTCTTCCATTTCCTCACTATGTTCCTCACAGGGGACACTGACAGCTGATATCTCTGCCATAACTTTTGTAGCCTTCCCCTAAACCATAATGTAGAACAATCTTTGTTTTCAGGTCATTGGAGAGTTACTTTGAGTTCCCCCCATGTTGCCACTCTTCAGAGGAGAGTCAAAGAGAACAACAACTTGCAATTGGCCACCTTAAATACCTTTTCTCATGATTGGATGCTCCTGTCTATGAAGTTCAAGGCTTAATGAGCTCCCCAAACCAATTGTGCGTTCCAATTAATCAGTGCTAAGTAGTTACAGACATTCAAATCAACAGAATGACAAGGGTGCCCAAATTTATGCACCTGTCTAATTTCATTTTCATGCATTTCACTACTGAAATATTACTGTGTCCTTCAGTTATTTGATCGATCAAAATGAAATTGCCGATCCAAACACCCAACTAATAACTAATCTAATTTTACTTTTTGCTAAAATACAAATCCAAAAAAAAAATTATAAAAAAAACATTTTTTTTCCATCGTTTTTGGCCGATTTTTATTCTTCCTCATATTTTTGGTAAAAAAAATCACAATCTGCGTTTATTGATTGGTTTGCGCAAAAGTTGCCGCGTTTACGGACAATGAGAATTAATTTCTGGGGTTTTTATTTTTTACTGGTAATGGCGGCGATCTGCGATTTTTAGCGGTACTGCGATATTGCGGCGGACACGTCGGACCATTTTGACACTTTTTTGGGACCATTGGCATTTATACAGCGATCAGTGCTATAAAAATGCATTGATTACTGCGTAAATGCCATTGGCAAGCAAGGGGTTAACCTGGAGGGGGCGGTCTAAGGGTTAACTGTGTTCCCTGGGTGTTCTAACTGTGGGGGGACTGCCCTAGCTGGGGAAAGGGGATGATCACGGCTTCCATACAGAGGAAGCCTGTGATCATTGCCCTTCCCCCTTCAACAGAACGGAGATCCATGTTTACATACACCGACCTCCGTTCTTTCAAGGGTAACCGGCGGCGATCAAGTCCACCGCACCCGCTCCCGCGCATTCACAGCACTAGTTATCCCAGCCGCCGTCGTATGAGTTGAGGGTCGCATGGATTCCACTCAATATCAGCAGATTCTTGAGAATAATGTTGAGGAGTCACAAAGTTGAAGTTACGCCGGGGTTGGATATTTCAACAAGACAACGACCCAAAACACTGCTCAAAATCTACTCGGGCGTTTATGCAGAGGAAGAAGTCCAATGTTCTGGAATGGACATCCCAGTCCCCAGACTTGAATATCATTGGACATCTGTGGGGTGATGTGAAGCGGGCTGTCCATGCTCGGCTGTCCATGCTCGGCTGTCCATGCTCGGCTGTCCATGCTCGGCAACCATCAAACTGAATTGAACTGAAGATGTTTTGTAAGGAGGAATGGTCCAAAATACATTCATCCAGAATCCAGACACTCATTACAGGCTATAGGAAGCGTTTATTTCTGCTAAAGGAGGCTCTACTAAATATTGATGGGATTTTTCTGTTGGGGTGCCCAAATTTATGCACCTGTCTAATTTCATTTTGGTGCATATTGTGCATTTTCTGTAAATCCAATAAACAAAGGTGTGCACACAGGGTGTGCCAGGTGTGCCTAATCACCCCGTGTGGCACAACTTCCCCCTGTTTAGATCCCTGATATTTCACCAAAGCGCCTAAAAAAAAATTATACAAAATAATAAAAAGTAAAATAAAAACTACGGACATCATCCACTGCCCTACTGACACCTTCAATTGCTCTACTGACACTGTCAGTATTTATACATGTGGGTTTGAGCTTTGGAGTGCACACCCTAATGCAATAGGCTGTGCACACCTATGCCAATAAACCTCATTTCACTACTGAAATATTACTGTGTCCTTCAGTTATTTGATGGATCAAAATGAAATTGCTGATCCAAACACTCAAATACAGTCAGGTCCATAAATATTGGGACATGGACACAATTCTAATCTTTTTGGCTCTATACACCACCACAATGGATTTGAAATGAAAGGAACAAGATGAGCTTTAACTTCAGACTTTCAGCTTTAATTTGAGGGAATTTACATCCAAATCAGGTGAACGGTGTAGGAATTACAACAGTTTGTATTTGTGCCTCCCACTTTTTAAGGAACCAAAAGTAATGGGACAATTGGCTGCTCAGCTGTTCCATGGCCAGGTGTGTTATTCCCTCATTATCCCATTTACAAGGAGCAGATAAAAGGTCCAGAGTTCATTTCAAGTGTGCTATGTGCATTTGGAATCTGTTGCTGTCAACTCTCAATATGAGGTCCAAAGAGCTGTCACTATCAGTGAAGCCATCATTAGGCTGAAAAAAAAACAAAACAAACCCATCAGATAGATAGCAAAAACATTAGGTGTGGCCAAATCAACTGTTTGGAACATCCTTAAAAAGAAAGAACGCACCGGTGAGCTCAGCAACACCAAAAGACCCGGAAGACCACGGAAAACAACTGCGGTGGATGACCGAATAATTATTTTCCTGGTGAAGAAAACACCCTTCACAACATTTGGCCAGATCAAGAACACTCTCCAGGAGGTAGGTGTATGTGTGTCAAAGTCAACAATCAAGAGAAGACTTCACCAGAGTGAATACAGAGGGTTCAACACAAGGTGTAAACCATTGGTGAGCCTCAAAAACAGGAAGGCCAGATTAGAGTTTGCCAAACAACATCTAAAAAAGCCTTCACAGTTCTGGAAGAACATCCCATGGACAGATGAGACCAAGATCAACTTGTAGCAGAGTGATGGGAAGAGAAGAGTATGGAGAAGGAAAGGAACTGCTCATGATCCAAAGCATACTACCTCACCAGTGAAGCATGGTGGTGGTAGTGTCATGGCGTGGGCATGTATGGCTGCCAATGGAAGTGGTTCTCTTGTATTTATTGATGATGTCACTGCTGACAAAAGCAGCAGGATGAATTCTGAAGTGTTTGGGGCAATATTATCTGCTCATATTCAGCCAAATGCTTCAGAACTCATTGGATGGCGCTTCACAGTGCAGATGGACAATGACCCGAAGCATACTGCGAAAGCAACCAAAGAGTTTTTTAAGGGAAAGAAGTGGAATGTTATGCAATGGCCAAGTCAATCACCTGACCTGAATCCGATTGAGCATGCATTTCACTTGCTGAAGTCAAAACTGTAGGGAAAATGCCCCAAGAATAGTGTTGAGCGAACCCGGACTGTAACGTTCGGGTCCGTACCGAACTTTCGGGTGTCCGGGACCCGGACCCGAACACGGATGTTTCAAAAAACTTTCGGGTTCGGGTTCTGGGTTCTGGTAGTTGATCACGCATGTTGAATTGCTGCAGGGCAGCCAATCAACAAGCGTTTCACTGGTTTGCCCTTAGAAGCCATCACAGCCATGCCTACTAATGGCATGGCTGTGATTGGCCAGTGCATCATGTGACCCAGCCTATATGAGGCTGGAGTCACAGTGCTGCATGTCACATGCTCTTGGGTTAGTGTAGGAAGAAGATGCTGCCGGCGTTTTTGTGAGGGAGAGATTGTAGACATTTTAACATCTGATCCTGCATCCTGAGATTACTACTACTGTTGCTCTGAGGGACAGATTGCAGAAATTTGAGATTTCACATACTGCTGCTTTGAGTGACAGATTGCAGATTGCAGATCAAACTCTGCATAACACAACGATCGCTACGATCGTACACAACGATCAGATTGTGGGAGTAATTTGAGATTTCACATACTGCTGCTTTGAGCGATCTGACTGCACTAGGGAGAGGCTTCTGCTTAGAGGGACAGATTATTGTTCAAAAATCATCTCCTAGTTCTAAAGGGAGAGGTTCTAGCTGCAACTGTAAGTGACACATTATTGTTCAAAAATCATCTCCTAGTTTATTTGATTTTAATTTATTTTCCCTATCCCCATTTTTTTGTAGGGCACTTGCCCCACTCTTACCCCCATTTTACTTCCTTTTGCAGCCCTCTAGCACTTGCCAGGACTTTGTTACAGCTATTTTTGTGCCTAAAAGTTTGGGTCCCCATTGACTTCAATGGGGTTCGGGGTCAGGGATAACATTCGGGCAACGTTTTCCCAAAGTTCGTTCGGAGCCGCAGAACCCGAACGTCCAGGTGTTCGCTCAACTCTACCCAAGTACAAGCAGGAACTGAAGACAGTTGCAATAGAGGCCTGGCAGAGCATCACCAGGGAAGAAACCCAGCGTCTAGTGATGTCTATGCGTTCCAGACTTCAGGCTGTAATTGACTGCAAAGGATTTGCAACCACATAGACCCAGAGCTCTGCTCTCCTACATGGGATCGACTAAGATATCGGCGCACAGGACGCTCCTAACCCTCCACAACTGAACACCCGAGCTCTGCAACATCTGTAGCATCGGAGGATATGCGGAGACAGCGGCAGGACCCACCGAAGGTGCAGAAAATGTCAGATTACTTTCCGACGATGAGCCGCGGGCTACACCAAGATGGCGACCGGAGACTGCCCACACCGCCAATAGTCGGACCTCAAGTGGGCATCTTCACGAACAATCGTGAGCCTCAAATGGGCGTTCCCACGACCGGAGCGATCGTTCCCATGAACAAAGCTACTGCAAACTTTGCCATCACAGCCATCACTTCAGACAAAGAAAGTGAGCCATACAATACAGCTCCTGCCTCACCCACTTTCAGAAGTCCTGCTAAGTCCAAACCCCACAGAGACTCCACGGATGCAGATCCCTTGGCACTCCCGATGGAGGTGCAAGCTGTGCACAATGCACTACCAGCAGGGCCACTAGATCCCTTTGTGCAATTCCCCACTACTGGCCAACCAGTCTCCGACATCACCCTAAAAGACATGCTCATGTCATTAAGAATAGCCCTACAGACCGAAATGATGACCTGCATTCAACAATGTAGAGCAGAAGTCCAGGAACTGGGAACCAGTGTGGATCAAGTTGAAGGTAAAATGAGAGAATTCACAACCTCCTTCAATGTACTGGTGGACTCCCACAATTCCCATCAAGAAACCATAGAGGGACTACAATCAAAACTGGTGGACCTCGAGGATCGCTCGAGGAGAAATAACCTGAAAATACGTGGCATACCAGAATCAGTCCAAGCTAACCAGCTCCCACATTTTGTTTGTGATCTATTTAAAGCGGTGATACCCTCACTCACAATTGACAGAATACACAGAGTCCCCAAACCGTCTTACCTACCAGCAGAAATTCCGCGTGATGTGCTCATGCGCATACATTTTTTCCAAGTAAAAGAAAAGATCCTAGAGGCGTTTAGACACAGCGACAACCTACCAGAACAAGCCGCGAATCTTCAAGTACTACAGGACTTCTCCCAATACACTTTACAGAAACGCAGGAACCTAGCATCCATTACTAAAGCTCTCAGAAACAACAAAATAATTTATCGCTGGAAATACCTGGCGAAACTTGAAATATCCCACAACGGCTCCAACCAGTTCATCATGACCCTGGAAGAAGGCATAAAGCTCCTGAGATCCTGGAAAGTACGGCTACCTGACCAAGTCTCACCTCACCATGCACAACCCGCAACTCCAACTTACCTCCAAAGCGACTGGCAAGTCTCCCGTCAACAAAAACCCTCTAAAAAGAAAACCTGAAGTGCCTTATGAGGGCTCACTTCCCTCCCTTTTGCAAGACAACCCCTGGATGTTGGAGGGTACCTGAGACGATACCCAGTCCCTCCACAGTGTAGGCAGTCTAGCCTGCTTTAGTCCACGTTGCACTTAGTTTTTATGGTTACAGCTCAGACACCGAGTGTAGCCATTGTTTATAAATTTCTAAGTTTGAAAGAGTTGCTGTCATGGCTTCATCTAGAATTCCCTCCCAATCCTTTCAGCATAACAGGTGCAAACACGCCCAGCTGAACCTCAAACACAAGACTATGACCGGGACCAAGATTCCTGGTCTTTTGAACAACACAGTTCCGAACCCACCCTACCTACCCAGGTACCCCAGGTGTCCCTACTAGAAGTCATACCACACATACCCAACCATGCATGAGGATTCCTATATCGTCTGGAAATATCGACATGGGACTTAAATTCCTATCTATCAACGCCAGAGGACTCAATCACCCAGCTAAGCACAGATCCCTCTGGCAAAAGGCACCACAACACAATGCCGATGTGCTAGCGGTGCAAGAGACTCATTTCCACAAAGACTCCAGCCCAAAATGCTCGCACCCAAGATACCCTCATATTTTTACAGCATCCATGCCAGCGAAGAAAAGAGGAGTTCTCCTTGCCATCCGGGACTCAGTTTCCTTTGAGCTGAAAAACTATCTAATCGATTCAGAAGGCTAGTATATTATTTTACTGTGTGTTATCAACAACCTTCCTTTAACTTTGGTTACAGTTTACGTTCCCAACTCGCATCAGCTGAGATTTCTCGGAAAAATATTCAAGAAGATCTCGCAGATGCGACTTGGTAATGTCTTGCTATGTGGAGATTTTAATGTCACTGTTAACCCAGCCCTTGACAATTCTTCACTTCCTAGGAAATGGCCCTCTTCCCTGGGCGGCCTTCTAGCTGGCGAAGACCTATATTCTTGGGATTCTTCCCAAGAGAAATGTTAAAAGCGCACATCATTACACTTCCCAAACCGGGTAAATCCCCAACCACGCCATCCAACTTTCGCCCAATTTCGTTTCTCAATAAAGACATCAAAATCTATCTAAAATCTGAGGGGGGCGTGGCATCTGAGCTCGGAGATGGCCGCTTAAGCCCTGAGCTCCGTCAGACCGCCGGGATAGCGAAGACAGCCAGCGGAGCTAGAGTTCGCCTGAAGCCGCAGAATACACCCCACAACATCAGGGATAGCAGCGAGGATGCGGAGGAGACGAAAAGACCCGATCCCGCAGCTCGGGAAACTATCCAGCTTCTTCTCCACAGCCGCGAGGCCTAGGCAAAATGGCGGAGGCTCCCTGCACCAGCTCAAGGCCGCAGCCGCGGCCTTTCCTAAACAAAGATCCGGGACCGGATCGCCTCCACGGTCCAGTGAAGCCTCCTCACCAGCCCTCTCTCCCACCACCAGAAGCCCGGCCAAGACCAGGCTGAGGACAACTTCCCCGCACATGGACACAGCGCAGCAGGAGATGGAGGTGAGTGGAGCAGGCGCCATCACCGCTGCAGAGCCCGCGCAGCAAGCACCCGCAGACCCCTTTGCTGACTTTGCCACCACAGGCCAGCCAGTCTCTGACACGGTACTGAAGGACATGCTCATGTCCCTGAGGACCTCTATACAGCAGGACATTAACCTGACAGTACAGCAATGCCAGAGGGATATTAAGGACTTGGGAAACAGGGTGGACATTATAGAGCAATCTATGGGCACATACACTGACTCTTTCAACATGATGGTGGATGCACACAACGCTCAAACAGAGGACCTATCATGGGTCAGGGATAAATTAGCTGACCTGGAGGAACGCTCCCGAAGAAATAATTTGAAAATCAGGGGTATCCCCGAGTCAGTCTCCCCAGCACAACTGATGCCCTTTGCCCAGGAAATGTTCTCATCCATAGCTCCTAGCCTCACCACCCTGGAAATAACTATAGACAGGATACACAGAGTGCCTAAGCCCTCATTCCTGCCAGAAGAAGTCCCTAGGGACGTCCTGCTTAGGCTGCACTTTTTCAGAGCCAAAGAGCTCCTTCTCAAAGCTTTTAAAAAACCTGATCAGCGCCCACCACAATACGCCTCCCTGCAATTACTGCCCGACCTCTCCAGGCACACACTCCAGAGGAGACGTAACCTATTAACCATAACAAAGGCCTTAAGGAATCACCAGATTCCCCATAAATGGAAGTACCCAGCCACGTTATTAATCACCCACAACGGCACTACCATTCCAATTACTACCCTAGAAGAGGGACTGGTGACCCTTAGAAAATGGGAAATCTTACCAGCACCCCCTCAAACTACACTACCAGGACCCAAGCCGTGTGCAATCCAACAAGAATGGCATGTGGTCTCCCACAAGAAACAGCAAAAAAAGAAAACCTAAGCTCCCACTGACCTGCAACTAACCAGTGTTATATCTATTCCCGGTTGGTCACATTGGATCTAACTCCTTTCCCCCCCAGCTACCTAGTAGGACGCATTCCAGTCCTCAAATCCATCAAGGATTTCCTTTTTATATTGTTCTGTTCCTCATTCCCCTTTTTCCTTGTTCCCTCTTCCCTTTCCCCCTTCCATTATGTTCTCTTGCAGTCGAAACCACAGCAGAACGATGGACCTCTGCATAGACCACCGAAGAATCCAAAGTAAAGACCTCCTGGATCAGCTTCAGCACACCAAAGAACTGTCACTGCTCGACAAAATCCACCAACAGAGGTGTTCGCCTTTAAAGGACAAATCAACCTACAGATTTCCTCTTATCTACGCTATCGCAGTGAGTAATAAACTCATCTACACCTACATTCCACTTATTAACCAACCATGGCCATTACCTGCCTATCTCTGAACACTAAGGGTCTAAACCACCCGGCCAAACGCTACTCCATGTGGAAAGAAGCCCTCAATAGACAAGCAGACATCCTGTGCATACAGGAAACTCACTTCTTAAATTCCGCGGTCCCCAAATGCTCCCATACTCAATACCCTCATGTGTTCCTGTCCAACTCCCCGCACAAAAAAAGAAAAGGGGTACTCTTAGCAATCAGAGACTCGGTCATTTTCCAGCTGAAAGACTCTATCCTAGACAGCGAAGGGCGCTATATAATCCTCACATGTGAAATCAACTCCCAACCACTCACAATAGCAGCCGTATATGCTCCCAATAGGAGACAACACAAATTCATTCGGAATCTCCTAACCAAAATTAACAAGATCAGGCACGGAAATCTCTTGATATGCGGAGACTTTAACATCACTCCTGACTAGAGTTGAGCGAACCTCTGGAAGTTCGGGTTCTGCTGGTCCGGCCGAACTTCGGGACAAAGTCCGGGTCCGGACGGAACCCGAACGATCGCACGGACAACGAACCCCATTGAAATCAATGGAGACCCGAACTTTTAGGCACAAAAATGGCTGTAACAAAGTCATGGAAAGCCCTAGAGGGCTGCAAAAGGAAGTAAAATGGGGGTAAGGGTAGGGCAAGTGCCCTACAAAAAAATGGGGACAGGGAAATAACTTTAAATATTTTTAAAAAAATAAAAACATAAAAAAAGCAAAAATGGAGGTGAATGTGGATCATCTTCAAACTGTGTCTGAAAAGTATTAATTAACGGTAGAAGCCATATAACTGTTCTAAAATCATCTTCAAACTAGGGCAAGTGCCCTACAAATAAATGGGGATAGGGAAAATAAATTAAAATCAAATAAAAAAAATGGGAAGGGGGGTGGATGTGAAGTAGGAGCCTAGAGGTTGACTAGGCCGTGACCGTGGCAGTGTAGGTGGAAGTGGCGGTGGTAGAGGAGTAGGAGGAGGTAGCCA
>BLSH010312048.1:71384-90072 GCA_018402905.1 Glandirana rugosa
TGACTCCTCCGACGTGACCGTACAGACTATTCCTTTGACGCCTCCGACGTGACAGCACCAACTAGTTCCGTGACTCCTCCGACGTGACCATTCCGACATGTCCACTCCTACTGATTACACTGACTAGTCCCGAGACTACACCGACGTGACATATTATTAGGGTAATATATTCGTGTGTTTGAAACAAACAAATGTGACACTGTCGACACTGTCGAAGGAAGGATGTCCTCCTTTCATCTCAGTGTCAAAGTTGTACCACCGAGATCCTCGGACACCGTCCCTGTTCCTTGTTAGTGCTTGATATCTTGTGGTAGAAGTGATTGTTCCTTGTCCCTGCCACAGGCTCCTAGAGCCACCATGTTGAAACTGTGACTCTACTTTCCTCCTGTAGGAAGGAAGCTGTCACAGCTGTCACAGTGTAAACAAACAAAGTTTGTGTGCTTATATAATGGGATTATTATACAGTGCAGCCACATCAGAGCCCTGATCAGTCACATTAGTCATCCTCACCTGTACAGCCTTACCAGTGCAGCCTCCTCAGTGCCTTGATCAACCACGACAGTGCAGCCTCCGCAGTTTCCTTATCAGACATGCCAGTGCAGCCTCCTCAGTGCCCTAATCAGCAACATCAGTGCAGCCTCCTCAGTGTACTGATCAGCCATGCCAGTGCAGCCTCCTCAGTGCCCTAATCAGCCACATCAGTGCAACCTCCTCAGTGTACTGATCAGCCATGCCAGTGCAGCCTCCTCAGAGCCCCAATCAGCCATGTCAATGCAGCCTCCTCAGAGCCCTGATCAGCCATGTCAGTGCAGCCTCCTCAGAGCCATGATCAGCCATGTCAGTGCAGCCTCCTCAGAGCCATGATCAGCCATGCCAGTGCAGCCTCCTCAGTGCTCTGATCAGCCATGTCAGTGCCCTCATCAGCCACGTCAGTGCAGCCTCCTCAGAGCTCTGATCAGCCATGTCAGTGCAGCCTCCTCAGAGCCCCAATCAGCCATGTCAGTGCAGCCTCCTCAGAGCCCTGATCAGCCATGTCAGTGCAGCCTCCTCAGTGCTCTGAGCAGCCATGTCAGTGCAGCCTCCTCAGAGCCCCAATCAGCCATGTCAGTGCAGCCTCCTCAGAGCCCTGATCAGCCATGTCAGTGCAGCCTCCTCAGAGCCCCGATCAGCCATGTCAGTGCAGCCTCCTCAGAGCCCTGATCAGCCATGTCAGTGCAGCCTCCTCAGAGCCATGATCAGCCATGTCAGTGCAGCCTCCTCAGAGCCATGATCAGCCATGCCAGTGCAGCCTCCTCAGTGCTCTGATCAGCCATGTCAGTGCCCTCATCAGCCACGTCAGTGCAGCCTCCTCAGAGCTCTGATCAGCCATGTCAGTGCAGCCTCCTCAGAGCCCCAATCAGCCATGTCAGTGCAGCCTCCTCAGAGCCCTGATCAGCCATGTCAGTGCAGCCTCCTCAGTGCTCTGATCAGCCATGTCAGTGCCCTCATCAGCCACGTCAGTGCAGCCTCCTCAGAGCTCTGATTAGCCATGTCAGTGCAGCCTCCTCAGAGCCCCAATCAGCCATGTCAGTGCAGCCTCCTCAGAGCCCTGATCAGCCATGTCAGTGCAGCCTCCTCAGAGCCATGATCAGCCATGCCAGTGCAGCCTCCTCAGTGCTCTGAGCAGTCATGTCAGTGCCCTGATCAGCCACGTCAGTGCAGCCTCCTCAGAGCTCTGATCAGCCATGTCAGTGCAGCCTCCTCAGAGCCCCAATCAGCCATGTCAGTACAGCCTCCTCAGAGCCCTGATCAGCCATGCCAGTGCAGGCTCTTCAGAGCCATGATCAGCCATGTCAGTGCCCTGATCAGCCACGTCAGTGCAGCCTCCTCAGTGCCCTGATCAGCCATGCCAGTGCCCTGATCAGTCACATCAGTGCAGCCTCCTCAGTGCTCTGATCAGCCATGTCAGTGCCCTGATCAGCCAGATCAGTGCAGCTTCCTCAGTGCCCTGATCAGCCACGTCAGTGCCCTGATCAGCCACATCAGTGCAGCCTCCTCAGTGCCCTGATCAACCACGTCAGTGCAGCCTCCACAGTGCCCTGATCAGCCATGTTAGTGCAGCCTTCTCAGTGCCCTGATCAGCCACGTCAGTGCAGCCTCCTCAGTGCCCTAATCATCCATGTCAGTGCAGCCTCCTCAGAGCCCTAATCAGCCATGACAGTGCAGCCTCCTCAATGCCCTGATCATCCACGTCAGTGCAACCTCCTCAGAGGTCTGTGACAAGAGAAGGTGATGATCCTGTGCTTCTCTGCCTTCCCATAGTAAAAGTACCTCTCCCACACAGTTAGCAAGCACTCCCTAGGCACACATTTAACCCTTTGAGCACCCCTGTTGTTAACCCCTTCCCTGCCAGTGCATGTTTTTAGCACTGATCACTGTATTAGTGTTACTGGTCCCCAAAAAAGCATCACTTAGTGTCCGATTTGTCCGCCACCATATCGCAATCCCGCTGTAATTTGCTGATCACCACCATTACTAGTAAAAAATAAATAAAATTCCACAGTTTGTAGACGCTATAACTTTAGTGCAAGTCAATAAATATATGCGTATCTGGCTATTTTTACCAAAAATATGTAGTAAAATAAATATTGGCCGGAATTAATGAAGAAATTTGATTTTTTACATTTTTTTTATTGGATGTTTTATAACAGAAAGTAAAAAATATTGTTTTTTTTTTCAAAATTGTATGCCACCAAAAGAAAGCTCTAGTTGTGGCAAAAAATTACAAAAATGTTGGTTGGGTATAGCGTTGCACGACCATGCAACTTTCAGTCAAAATGCAGCAGCACTCAAAGCTGAAAATTGGCCTGGGCAGGAAGGGGGTGAAAGTGCTTAGTAGGCAAGGGGTTAAAGAGTTCATTGCTGAGTTCTTCAAACCCAGCGACGATCGCTCTCAGTCTGCTGGCCCTCAGATTGGGTCCCGCAAGCTGGAAAATCTTTGTGCCGGGTGAGGCTGAGAGTAGCGTTGTTGGGTATCAGTGACAGCGCGGTGTGAGGAGGACCTGTCATTGGTCACAAGTTGGTGAAGGTGACAGTGGTCTGACCCACGTTGGTCACATGGAGGTCTTGGAGAGTGTTGGGTTTTTTATTCATTAGTCTCATGGGATTCCAGATGGATCCCCATCAATGTGAGTTATATGAGGGGAGAGGGGAGCGTGCACTGTGACCTGACTGGGATCTGTATTCTGTCTCTGCAGGAGATGCCCCGGGTGTTCAGGAGGAAATATTCACCCGGCCAGGATCTGACCTTCTCCTCCCCATCAGACGCCATCTCACCCTCAGGTCTAAAAATACATGGAAATGTGACTGGTTTAACTGGCACTATAAGAAATCTCCTGTATTCTGGGAAAGAATAGCTGACCACTGGCATTGTGAGCTGACTGAGTCCAGATATTTCCCCAATACAAGGACATCAGAGAATGGAAGTCTCATCATCTCCAATGTGACTCTGGAGAATGACGGAATATACAGTCTGCGTATATACAACTCTACAAGAGACTATATACAGAGAGATTATTACTTCATCCATGTAGAAGGTAAGTCCATCCAATCCCCACCTCCAGTCCTAGCAGTGTCCTCCCTGCTCCGTGTCTTTCTATCCATACTAGGCAGGGCAGCCATCAGAAATTTTGGGGCCCCTTACACAGCTTTAGACCTGGGCCCCCATCTGACCACCAAAATTCCCCAGGGGCCGCCCACTGGCCATCCCACCACATCCGCCCACTGGCCAGGGGTGCACACATGTTGCAGCCGCAGTAGGAATTATACACCCTGTCACACTTACCAGGCGTAGCCTGCCAAGCATAACCCATTGAAGTGAAGTGTGCAATGCATGCAGGGGGCCCTCTCCATGTGACCCAAGTTTGGTATTTTTATTGCCTTTTTTCGGGAGAACGGTGTCCCCAAACTGAGTGCCCCCCTTCCATAGGCTCCAATGTTAAGTCTGAAATTCACCTGACAATTGCCGGTCAATGACTAGGTGCTGGAGGTCCCAAACTTGGACCAGTTGTTGCCCAGGGGGCGCTCTCTATGAGACCCAAGTTTGGTATTTTTATTGGCTATGGTTCGGGAGAATGGTGTCCCCAAACAGGGTGTCCCCCTCCCATAGACTCTAGTGTTAAAGACTGTTAAAGTCTTTGTTGTAAGGGCCCCTTGAGACACTGGGGCCCCTTACAACAGTACTGCCTGTACCCCCCTGATGGCAGCCCTGATACTAGGGATGAGCACTAGAACACCACGACAGGCAATAAGTTTGTGCGAACACGCGAACCCTATTGAAGTCAATGGGACACGGATGTGAGAAATCAAAAGTGCTAATTTTAAAGGCTTATATTCAAGTTATTGCCATAAAACGTGTATGGGGACCCGGCTACTGCCCTAGGGGACATGTATCAATGCAGAAAAGGTTTAAAATGATTGTCTTTTCAGGAGCAGTGATTTTAAAAATGCTTAAAGTGAACAATAAAAATGAAATATTCTTTTAAATATTATGCCTGGAGGGTCCCCTTAGTCTGCCTGTAAAGTGGCGCATCTGTGTGATGTTTAGCACAGTGCCAGAGCAAAATGACATTTCTAAAGAAAAAAAGTAATTCAAACTTGCTCACGGCTGTAATGTTTTGCTGGCTCCGGCAATATAGATCAAAATCACTGAAAAAATCTGTGTGGGGGTCCCCACCCCGGTCCATACCAGGTCCTTTAGTTCTGTTATGGATTTTAAGGGCAACCCCATGCCAACATTTTTTAAAAAATGGAGTGAGGGTCACCCCCAAAATACAAACCAGGCCCTTGGGTCTGATACGGATTTTAAGGGGAGCCCCGCGCCAAAATTTAAAAAAAATGGCATGAGGGTCCCCCCAAAATCCATACCAGACCCTTATTTGAGCATACAACCTGGCAGGTCAGGATAGGGCGAGCGAGCACCCCCCCCCCCGAACCATACCAGGCCACATGCCCTTAAAATAGGAAGGGTGCTTTGGGGTCCCCCAAACCACCTTGTCCCCATGTGGATGGGGAAACACCATCTTCTCGACAACCCTGGCCTGTGGTCTGAGGATGGGGGGTTTATCACAATCTGCCCCCCATGTGAATGAGTATGGAGTACATTGTACCCCTACCCATTCACCAAAAAAGGAGTGTAGTGTAGGAGAGGCAGTTTTTGACAAGTCCTTTATTAAAAATATCCTCTTTTTCCCCTCTTCTTCTTTCTTCCTCCGGTCTTCCTCCATCTTCTCCTTCCCCACTTCTTCTTCTGGTCATCTCCTTCTTCTTTCGGTCTTCCTCCGCTTCTTCCTTCCTCTTGTCGTCTTCTTCTTCCACCACCGTCGCTCCCACTACCGACCAGAGGCGACTCCCAGAATGGGCGGTCTTCAGTTTGACAGTTATTTTATAGGTAAGGGAGGGGCCACCAGCTGATATAAATGGGTGACCCCACCCCATATGACATCACATGATGCCAGAAGGAGCGGGGTCACTCAATTACATTACATCCACCCTTGTCTGTAAAATAACTGTCAAACTGAAGACAGCCCATTTTGGGTGTCACCTCTGGTCCGCAGTGGGATTGGCAGAGGAGGAAGAAGAAGACGACAAGAGGAAGGAAGAAGCAGAGGAAGACCAAAATAAGAAGGAGAAGACCAGATGAAGAAGCGGGGAAAGAGAAGATGGAGGTAGACCGGAGGAAGAAAGAAGAAGAAGCGGGGGAAGAAGACATTTTTAATAAAGGACTTGTCAAAAACTGACTACTGGTTTTTGTAACACTACACTCCTTTTTGGTGAATGGGTAGGGGTACAATGTACCCCATACTCATTCACATGGGGGGCAGGATCTGGGGGCCCCCTTGTTAAAGAGGGCTTCCAGATTCCGATAAGCCGACTGCCTGCAGACCCCGACAACCACCGGCAA
Source organism: Glandirana rugosa (assembly GCA_018402905.1). Lineage (NCBI taxonomy): Eukaryota > Metazoa > Chordata > Amphibia > Anura > Ranidae > Glandirana > Glandirana rugosa. The sequence continues at coordinate 77,326 of BLSH010312048.1, forward strand.
GGTTTGCCGGGAAGAGCCCCTTGTCCCCATCAACATGGCATGTGGCCTGGAATAGTTCAGGAGGGGGGATGCTCGCTCACCCCTACTATAATGACCTACTAGGTTGCATGCTCGGATAAGAGTCTGATATGGATTTTGGGGGGACCCCATGCCATTTTTTTTAAATTATGGCATGGGGTTCTCCTTAAAATCAATAACAGACCCGAAGGGCCTGGTTTGGATTTTGGGGGGACCCCCACATAATTAAAAAAAAAAATTTGTCACAGGGTTTCTCCTTAAAATCTATACCAGACCTGAAGGGCCTGGTATGGATTTTTAGGGGACCTCATGCCATCTTTTCCTAATTCTGTCATAGGGTTTGCCTTAACAACTTTAATACACTGTGTTATATATACTACACTGATTGCACCATATAGTCCGAACTGTATTATATATACTACAGGGAATACAAAAATTGTAATGACATGCAACTGTTACACAGGTGCAGAAAAATTGGGCCTTGGTTGTTGGTGGTGGAAGAACACTGTAACCCCTCACAGTTACTCTTGTTGGGTGCAGGAACAGGCCCATCTGTTGTAAATTATTTTAAAAATTGGAATGACATGCCCCAGTCAGACAGGTGCAGAAAAAAATTGGGCCTTTAGTGTTGGTGGTGGCAGAACATTGTAACCTCTCACAGTTACTCTTATTGAGCGCAGGAACGAGCCCTGCTGTGGTAAATTATTTTAAACATTGGAATGACACGCTAAAGTCAAACAGGTACAGGAAAATTGGCAGAACACTGTAACCCCTTCACAGTTACTCTTGTTTGGTGCAGGAATGGGCCCTGCTGTTGACATGCCCCAGTCAAATAGGTGCATAAAAAATTGGGCCTTGGGTGTTAATGGTGGCAGAACACTGTAACCCCTTGCAGTTACAGCTGGTGGGCGCAGGAATAGGCCTTGCTGTTGTAAATTATTTTAAAAATTGTAATGACATGCCCCACTCAAACAGGGGCAGGAAAATTGGGCCTTTTGTGTTGGTGGTCGCAGAACATTGTACCCCCTCACAGTTGCTCTTGTTGGGCGCAGGAACAGGCCATGCTGTTGTAAATTTTTTTTTTTTTAATAATTTTATTGCAATTTTAAAGAAGGTACAAACAAAGTATGGAGATACACTTGTATGGTAACAGTCAATCATGGCATATTAGTGTTGAGATATATGCAGTATATATCAGTAACTGTATAGTGGTCAGCAGTCTCGCATGGTAGAGGAAGAGAAAACCAACCTATAGTTAATTAATTAATTAGTAACCTATTAAAAATTGTAATGACATGCCCCTGTTAAACTGGTGTAGAAAAATTGGACCTTGGGTGTTGGTGGTGCCCTAAACCCAAAATATTGTTGGAAGCTAGCTTTATCAGGATTCAGGAGGAATAGGATAAGCAGCATAAGCAGTCTTCAAGGGATCCCAGACCTCTAGCAAATTCAGTCAGTTATATCAGCATCAGGGGCATTTTTGTAAATGTGAGCCTATCAACGGAGTCTGTAGACAGGCACACTCTTTGATCCATTACGAACACTCCAGCAGCACTGAATGTCCATTCAGAAAGCACGCTGGGTGCAGGACAAGCCAGTGGCAAGTTCTGGCCAGTGGTCCATCCTCAAGACCCAGTAACTCAGTGGAAAAAGAGAAGAGGGTTGGGACTTTGAATGAGGCACATGCACAAAGCAAGATATAAAATAGATTAATTTATTGGGACAATCATACACAACTTATAAGGAGTATACATCGCATGTGGAAAATATATGTTGGTATAAAAGTCATGAACCAATATAGGCCGTACAATACAGTAAAACCAGAACGTCAACAGTAAAAAAGGTCATGAACCAATATCGCTCCATATAAAACAGTTAAATGAACGCAATTGCTGCAGAGAGTAGGCCGTATATTAATGCGTGTCAGTATGCATCTTGTAAAGCTCTACTCATTTCAGTGATATTTTCACCGTGTCAGGAGCTGGTGCACACTTGGCATATCTGCAAAAAAGTATGTATGTGTAAAAGACCCACAGCACCAACAAGCCACCCCACTCGCAGATGTTCGATCTGGTCCATCTCACCAGGAAGTAGCTACAGCCGAAGACTTTGCCAGGTCCCCAGATTGTGGAGTGCATGGTCATGGACCGCTAATTACGTGCGCTCCCTGCTGCTTTGAGGAAATGGGTCGGTCATTGGGACCCCAAAACCAACAACCAACTCGTGGACCTTGTGGAGAGATACACGGCAACTGAGGACTTGTTGAACCCATCTGCGCCCCAATTTGGCATGCCTAGGGGTGTAAGGGCCCCCAGCGGATCCAGTAAGACTGTCCCAACGCTCAAGGGCCTCTGGAAGAGTAATAAAACTGCTGTAATGATTAACGAGACTATGGGCTCTAGACCTGGAGACTGGCCAAAAAAGCCAGGAAGGTCTTGGGGACCCTTAAGAGGACTGGCTATAGACCACATATCGTGCTACCGATGCCATGCATTGGGCCATATTGCTGCCAATTGTCCCCTGAATGATGAACCCATGCAATGTGATTATACTTATGTGAATAGACGCCTTTCTCTTTTTTCACAGGTCGCATATACAGCATCATGTACAGGTAGCATGGAAATGTGTGTGATTTCTATTGATGGTAAACCAGTCACTGCACTGCTTGACTCTGGTAGTGTGGTAGCGTTGGTCAAAAGCAATTGTGTAAATCCTGCAAGGTTATACCCTAGCACTGTCAGGGTCATCTGCATCCATGGGGACACCCTGAACTACCAGACGGCGGTGGTTGAGATTGCCACCCCTTGCGGCAGTGTGATCCATTCAGTGGGGGTGGTACCTTCCCTGCTTCATGAAGCTCTAGTGGGGCGGGATTTTCCCCACTTTTGGAAGTTATGGAAAGGCACAGAGAGTCTGGAGAATAGAGCTCCCCCTGATGAGGAAGCCCGGGAACTCTCATCAGACCCTTTTTGCCAAATGGAAGGGGAAACTGGTGACAGGACTGAGGAAGAAGGAATCCCTCTTCCTTTTCCTGTAATGTCTGGGGAGACAGAGGAGCCGGAAGATAGCTCCCAGCTGGTGGCTAATGACCCCGAAAATGTTATGACCCTGAGCATGAGTGTCAACAGAATATAGTACCTGACTTAGAGGTCCAGAGAGGAGACTTCTGTATAGAACAACTACACAATGTCACCCTCATTAGAGCCAGGGAAAATGTTAAGGTGATAGTTGGGGAACCCGCGGAACTTAATTGGGCAGCGTCTTTTCCCTATATGGCTCTGAAGAAGCAGTTGTATCAGGTGGTGAAACACCGGGAGGAGAAGGATGTAGAGCAGGCATCCTCAAACTACGGCCCTCCAGCTGTTGCGGAACTACACATCCCATGAGGCATTGTAAAACTCTGACATTCACAGACATAACTAGGCATGATGGGAATTGTAGTTCCTGAACAACTGGAGGGCCATAGTTTGAGGACCCCTGATGTAGAGCAACTAGTCATTCCCAAACCATACCGCAGGATGGTGTTGGACTTGGCCTATGGGTATGTAATGGTGGGACATCTGGGTGTGGAGAAGACCAGGGAGAGAATAACCCAGAGGTTCTTCTGGCCCGGGTTGCAGATGTCCTTGAGTATTGTGAATCCTTTCCTGAGTGTCAAATCTCTGCACCCTCGCCCCATTTTCATAGTCCACTTGTTCCACTGCCAATAATTGAAGTACCGTTCGAAAGAATTGGCAGGGATCTCATGGGACCCATAGTAGATTCATAGTAGATTCTGCCCGGGGACACCAGCACATCCTAGTGATACTAGATTACACGACCCAGTATCCTGAAGCCATACCCGTACGGAACACCTCTTCTAAGACTAAGAGTTGGTCCAGGTATTTAGTAGGGTGGGGATCCCTAAAGAGATCTTAACAGATCAGATTATGTCCCGTGTAACCAAGGAATTGTGAAAGTTGTATAAAATCTCCCATCTCCTTACCTCGGTCTACCACCCCCAAACGGATGGACTTGTGGAGAAAATTAATAAAATGCTCAAAAGAATGTTGAAAAAGATAGTGGAAAAAAATGGGAAAGATTGGGATATGTTGCTGCTGTGTCTCATGTTTGCCATACGAGAGGTTCCGCAGGCATCTACGGGGTACTCCCCATTTGAACATTTGTATGGTAGACATCCCCGGGGATTGTTAGATGTTGCCAAAGAAACATGGGAAGGAGAGGTCACCCCTCATAGGAGCGTCATCGAGCATATTTTCCTTGATGCAGGATCAAATCACAGCGGTCCTGCCCCCAGTACGAGAACATATGGTGCTAAGACCTGAACTTTCAACCCTGGGGATAGAGTACTGGTGCTGGTCCACACTGTTGAAAGTAAATTCCTCACAAAGTGACAGGGTCCCTTTGAGATTAATGAAAGTTGACCAGCCAGGGAAAAAGAAGCCTGAACAAATTTATCATGTTAACCTCTTAAAACCATGGAAGAACAGAGAGGCTTTGTTGACCGTACCCCCTCCTCAAAAAAGATAGGGTACCAATGACACCGGACGTCTCCCTGAGGGAATCCTTATCAGTAGCCCTACAACAGGACGTTAAAGAGTTTGTGAACAAAAATAGAGATTTTTTCTCCCCTTTAAACTAAAAACAACTTAAAACCAGAGCGATGGGAGACCTAAATCCTGAAATACACTGACTGTGGCGCTGCCCGTGTAACAGACTGTATAAGTGCTGAAAATCATATAACATGAATATACCGCGCTACCACCCAGGATTTGACTATAAAAATATTATGAAAGAGATGATGAGACTAAGTCAGCCCTATCATACCACAGTGAATATCAAATATAATTAGTGCATATAACTCTTAGTAAAATACATCAACACTGATAATGTAATAGTCCAATCAAAATCATAAAAAAAAAATAATCAAAAATAATTCCGTGTAATTCAAATAGCAGAGAAAACAGTGACAAAAATTCTTAAAAATCAAGCAAAGTCCAGCATTACAAAATGTGAAAAAAAATGTAAAAATATGGTGAGCAGCATCCAGTAAATAATGTCCAGTCTGAGGTAGCCAGAACGTGCTGGGTACTTTAAATTGATCCTCAGAAGTACCATTCAATATGTAAACCCTTCACCAGGCACCCGGTGGAACACCCTACTCACCAGAAGCCAATGATTCCCATTACAGGAATCAACAGCGCTTTGGAATGTAGACAGTCTCCGTCCAAGGACAATCATCTACCACAGTAGGGATCGTTGCATCTATTCCTCCAAATCCGCCATACTCACACAAGAGGAGTTTTCTAAAGGAAGAGAAAGAAGGTGCCCGATGGTGAAGTACGTTCACATTTATTTAACAATTAAAATAAAGCATAACAATAAAAATCTTACAAGCCGTTGTGGTGTGCAGGGGCGCTGTTTGTGGTCCACCTGCGTTGCAAAGGAGCGGAAGTGACAAATCGGAACTCACAGTCACCTTGCATGTTCTGGCTACCTCAGACTGGACATTATTTACTGGATGCTGCTCATCTTATTTTTACATTTTTTTTCTCCCCTTTGCCAGGAATGACCATAGTGATTCAACAAGACATAATCACAGAGCCAGGTGCCGCGTATTGCTTTCCCCAACTTGTTCATTCCTCGACTTGTTCAGGGTAGGCGGTACACTTTGTCTGGGGTCGGCCACGCCTCTTGACCTTTGACCTCTGGGGACCCGCCTCCTGACCTTCGACCTTTGGGGGAGGTCCCTGTTCCAATCCCTGAGTCCTAGCCTTTTTCTTAAAGAGAAAACCCTAACCCTAACCCCTAACCCTAACCCCTAAACCTTAACCCTAACCCCTAAACTCTAACCCTAAACCCTAACCCTAACCCTAAACCCTAAACACTAACCCCTAACCCTAACCCTACCCTTAACCCTACCCCTGCCCCTAACCCAAACCCTAACCCTAACCCTAAACCTTAAACCCTAACCCTAAACCCTAACCCCTAACCCTAACCCCTGACCCTAACCCTACCCTTAACCCTAACCCTAAACCCTAACCCCTAAACTCCAAAACCCTAACCCTAAACCCTAACTATAACCCTAAGCCTAACCCTATCCCTACCCATAACCCTAACCCTATGTGAAACCTTATCGAATACCTGAGGCTAGGCGTGATACCTTGGCCACATTATTGGACGCTGACTTGTTAAACCGCAGACCAACAAACTAGAGGCAATCCAGAAGTGGCCCCAACCCCGAACTAAAAAGCAGGTGCGTGCCTTCCTGGGGGATCATGGGGTACTAAAGGCGCTTCATACCAAACTTTGCCACCATTGCTGTTCCCCTGATGGACCTGACAATGGGCAGAGGGTCGATTATGGTGAAGTGGAGTCCGGAAGCCGAGAAGGCATTTCAGAAGTTGAAGCAAGCCCTGTGTGTACAACCGGTGCTTGTGAACCCGGACGTCAGAAAAGAATTTGTGGTGCAGACCGACGCCTCTGATGTAGGTCTAGGGGCGGTACTGTCCTAGATCAGAGACGGGAAGGAGCACCCGGTTGTATACCTAAGCTAGAAGCTGAACCTCCACAAGAAAAATTATGCCACAGTTGAGGAGTGTCGCGATTAAATGGAACCTCAGAGAGCCTAAAGTATTATCAATTGGGCAAGCTGTTTAGACCACCAACCATGCCCCCCTGAATTGGATGTGCGACAACAGAGAAAAGAATAGTCCGGTGACAAGGTGGTTTTCGGATCTACAGCCCTATAAATTCACAGTGGAACATAGGGCAGGAAAACTGCAAAACAATGCAGTTGCCCTTTCCTGGGGTTCACTACATAGGGGTAACAGTTGCTCAGCCACAGGGGCTTGAGCAGAGGGGGGGCATGTAATGTTCTGCAAAGGTGCGATACTGGACATTCACTTGGAGTGGACTGGTGAGAGTCCAACCCAGGTTTTTCCAGCCACCGTGGCAGAGCTGGTTCCAGGCCGGAGTTTCTGCTCCCCCCAAAGTCCTCTCCAGCTACTTGAAATAACCAGGAAGAGATCCCACTTGAGCTCACCCTGGGACTCAGCATGCTTAGACTGAGAGAACTAGGACCTTGAGTTATTGGTTGCTCCAAAGACTCCAAAGGAAAAAGGTTTGTTTGAAGGTGTCAGGGACAAGCCCGACATCGTATAGAGAGGTATCCGGATTTGTATTAGTTTAGCGCCGGACTGGAAGTTCTGATTTTGCTATTGTTTTCTTTGTTCTATGACCTGCAACGTTTACCAAATAAAACTGTCTGCCTGCCAGATTTTAAGAAAGTTTGCCTACAAGCTGCCTTCTTCCCAGGAAAGGTGATCCGCACGAGCTAATCTCCCATTATATATACAGTGGGGCAAAAAAGTATCTAGTCAGCTACCAATTGTGCAAGTTCTCCCAATTTAATTAATTTTCATCATAGGGACACTTCAACTATGAGAGGCAGAATGAGAAAAAAAATCCAGAAAATCGCATTGTCTGATTTTTAAAGAATTTATTTGCAAATTATGGTGGAAAATAAGTATTTGGTCAATAAGAAAAGTTCATCTCAATACTTTGTTATTTACCCTTTGTTGGCAATGACAGAGGTCAAACGTTTTCTGGAAGTCTCCACAAGGATTTTACCCCCTGTTGCTGGTGGTTTGGCCCATTCCTCCATGCAGATCTCCTCTAGAGCAGTGATGTTTTAGGGCTGTCGCTGGGCAACAGGGATTTTCAACTCCCTGCAAAGATTTTCTATGGGGTTGAGATCTGGAGCCTGGCTAGGCCACTCCAGGACCTTGAAATGCTTCTTATGAAGCCACTCCTTCGTTGCCCGGGCGGTGTGTTTGGGATCATCGTCATGCTGAAAGACCCAGCCACGTTTCATCTTCAATGCCCTTGCTAATGGAAGGAGGTTTTTACTCAAAATCTCACGATACATGGCCCATTCATTCTTTCCTTTACATGGATCAGTCCTCCTGGTCCCTTTGCAGAAAAACAGCCCCAAAGCATGATGTTTCCACCCCCATGTTTCACAGTAGGTATGGTGTTCTTTGGATGCAACTCAGCTTTCTTTCTCCTCCAAACACGACAAGTAGAGTTTTTACCAAAAAGTTCTATTTTGGTTTCATCTGATCATATGACATTCTCTTCTGGATCATCCAAATGCTCTCTAGCAAACTTCAGATGGGCCCGGACATGTACTGGATTAAGCAGGGGGACACATCTGGCACTGCAGGATTTGAGTCCCTGACGGTGTAGTGTGTTACTGATGGTAATCTTTGTTATGTTGGTCCCAGCTCTCTGCGGGTCATTCACTAGGTCCCCCGTGTGGTTCTGGGATTTTTGCTCACCGTTCTTGTGATCATTTTGACCCCACGGGGTGAGACCTTGCATGGAGCCCCAGATCAAGGGAGATTATCAGTGGTCTTGTATGTCTTCCATTTTCTAATAATTGCTCCCACAGTTGATTTGTTCACACCAAGCTGCTTACCTATTGCAGATTCAGTCTTCCCAGCCTGGTGCAGGTCTACAATTTTGTTTCTGGTGTCCTTTGACAGCTCTTTGGTCTTGGCCATGGTGGAGTTTGGAGTCTGACTGTTTGAGGTTGTGGACAGGTTGTGTCTTTTATACTGATAAGGAGTTCAAACCGGTGCCATTAATACAGCGTGGAGGACAGAGGAGCCTCTTAAAGAAGAAGTTACAGGTCTGTGAGAGCCAGAAATCTTGCTTTTTTTGTAGGTGACCAAATACTTATTTTCCACCATAATTTGCAAATAAATTCTTTAAATGTGATTTTCTGGATTTTTTTTCCTCATTCTGTCTCTCATAGTTGAAGTGTCCCTATGATGAAAATTACAGGCATCTCTCATCTTTTTAAGTGGGAGAACTTCCCCAATTGGTGGCTGACTAAATACTTCACTGTATATATATATATTAATACACTGCCTGAAGTGGATTATATACTGAACACTGCCGAATGCACTGTATATATAGTCTACACTGAATGCAGCGTATATACAGTATATATATATATATATATATATATATATATATATATATACACTACTGTATATATCTAGTCTTATATTCAAAATATTAAAACTTATTATCATGGATCGGGACTATAAATCACTAATAAAAAAGTTTAAATCAAGTTTGATATTGAACCCGTTAGGTGTTAAAGTGTCTAATAAGTATATCCACTTTTTTTCTCGTTTGGAGAGGTCCGGTACTATATTAGGACCTCTCCAATTATAATAACCCTATCTATACCACAGAACTGTAACACTGATGGGTCTCTATTATTTACATTCCAAAAGTGGAGGGACACACTATGATTTATAGACTTGTGCATGGCTGAAAAATTTGTTTTTTTTTTGTTTTTTTATTTTTTTCGGAAATTCAAAAATAAGAAAGAACATTTGAAATAATAATAATAAATAACTATTCAATTATAGGTATTGTAATTTCCTTGAAAATATGGCTATTGGTGATAAATTTCATATTTAAGTTCACTTACATCCAAACTTTCAAGGAAATTCCAATACCTATAATTTAATAGTTATTAGTTAATTTAGGAAGCGAGGAGAAGTTGGTGGGACTTTAAATTGATTAATAGGGATGGAGACACTTGATCTACCCACTTGTGCCTCATTTAAAGTCCCCAACCCCCTCCCATTTCATTGTTTAATAGTTATTAGTTAGTTATTTCAAATGTTCTTAGTTATTTTTGAATTTTCGGATTTCCAAATTTCCAAATTTCGGATTTTAGGCTGTTCCAATTGCTGAATTAGCCCAGTCACTGCAATTGGCGAATTACCGCGAATTTCCGAATTACCGCAATTGCCGAAGTTTGGGTTGGGTGGAAGCACAGGATCTGCAGAGAGGATATGCCAATGCTTCCGATAGATGTTCTCTATTTCCCTATATTGATGATGGAAATCAGATATCAATCCCCACTGATGCTGGTTAGTTCCCTGGTGGAGAATTTGGGATTAAAGTGCGCCCCTAGAAAACCTCTGAATAAGTTTGACGCCTATATTGACACACAAATTCATACGAAGCCTGAATATAAAAAAATATTTTTTGCGGCACCCGTTGGAAAGGAGTAATAGAAATATTAGTGTTCCTCAAACAATTGATAGTGGCTTACGCCATAAATCTGCCTTTAACCCTCAGCTAGCGAATAATCATCAGATTGAGGTATTTAAACACTTGGTGTTGAAGGATCTGGAGAATGTCCAGGTTGAAAAAAATATCAATCCTTGGTTATATCACAGAAGGCATAAAATCCCTTGAAAAAAGGAAAGATGTGATCATTAGACCGCCCGACAAAGGGGGGGAGGGGTGGTGGGTCTTGATAAGAATTGTTATCATGATCAGATGAGAGGACTACTGAATGATAACATCACCTACAAAAAATTGGAGAGATACCCCCACTAATGCTTATAGGGACCAGTTAACAGCATTGATAGAGTTGGGATCTAGGTTGAGGGCACTAAATAAGAAAGAGCAAAAATATCTTGTTCCAAGTGCTTGCCCAATCCCTGTGATTTATACTCTGCCTAAGGTACACAAAAATGCCTTAATTCCTCCCCCTTGACCGATTGTCAACGGTTTTGGGTCTGTCACATCACGTCTGGGAGAATACCTAGACCGGGGGTCAGCAACCTGTAGATCGCGATCTACCAGTAGATCGTGGACAAATGATTGGTAGATCTCGGTCTGAGCTTGCTGGCCTGCCATCCCAGAGCATCAAACAGAGTGCAATGCAGAGGTATTACTTGTAAAGTTGGAGGTGTAGTAGAGAGCAAGAGCCATATAAGCCGATGCCTCCTCTGTAGTGCTGGCTCCTGTCCCATGTGGAATGATACCAACTGCACTCCACCTCTTATCCCGGCTAGTGGTCTCCAGAGTGGTGCCAGCAGCAGGAAAGAAGATATCTTCAGGTCAGTATATGTTTGACAGGTAGTGAGGAAGCGATATGTTGCCTCCTCACCACCTCAGTTAAAGCCATGATTGCTTTGCAATGCACAGTACACGGTAGTGCAGCAATTAGAAGTTTAAATCTGGTGTGAGGAAGCGACACTGTGCCCGGTGATCTTGGACTTCTCCCATGTCATTCAGGTAGATCTCCATCTCTTTAAGGTTGCCCACCCCTGACCTAGACAGATGTCTTCAGCCCAGTGTACTTGCAACCAAAGCCTATCTTAGGAACCCTAAGATGTATTGGTGTCCCTGGGTGAGGTACATGTGGACAGTGAAATTCCTACATTTATGGTAACAGCCGATCGCTGTATACCCGAATACAGCATCATGATGCCCTCTTGGCACTAAATTGGGCCCTTAGTAAAAGGGATGAAATCCCACACTCTCAGAAAGTTTTTTTGGGAAAAGTGCTGGACTTCTGCATTTCTCATAATTATTTTTGGTATCAAGGCCATTTTTACTCCCAACAGGTTGGTGCTGCTATGGGGGCCAAGTTTGCCCCCAGCCTCGCCAACCTGTTCATGGCAGAACGGGAGGACAGATATGTCTTTAATACGCCTCGTCCCAGGTTGAAATATTATCGCAGATTCATAGATGATCTGATATTTATCTGGGAGGGTTCTGAGGAATCTGTTCAGTCTTTTCTCTCATTTTTATTTCAAATGGTTTTTATTGATGTTTTAGTATAAAGGTAAAAAACATAGTAAAGCAACATAGCAAAGAGTACATCTGTCACGTACCTGGTGGTGGAGTCTGACTTATGCAGTGGGCAACCTCTCTTACGACCCTGATTCCTGAACCCCTGGTAGTGTGGACAGGGAGCTCGGGAGTGCAGGGAGGCACGAGGGTCGGACTGGGTCACAGGTGGTGGTGTGCTGGTCCGTGAGGTGCTCGTGCAAGCTGAAGCGTGGTGGTGCAGGCCGGGTCGGTAACGGGCTGGTGGAGCAGTACAGATGGGTACAGGCTGAACAGCAAGCAGAGTTCATTAACTGGCGGGCAGCGAGGTACAAGGGAGCAGGCAGAAGAGTGGTCGTGGAAGCTGGGGTCGGTGCAGGCGGAGATCAATAGCAGAGTCAAGGCAAGCAGGGTCACAGGAACAAACAATTAGGATCACAGGTTGCTACAGGAACACACAAATGCTGTAGAACGGACAGCACTTGCTACAGGAAGCACACTGTTTAACCACTTCAGATCCGCGCTATAGCCAAAGTACGGCTCCAGCGCGGATCTGAAATGCCCGGAGGACGTCCATGGATGTCCTCCACTGCGCATGCTCCTGCGCGCCCCCTGGCGGCAGCGGCGGCGTGCCCGTGGGTCGGGCGGACTCGATGTCCGCCCGAGACCCGTCGATCACCTTTAGGAGCCTCAGAACGGGGAACCGCCGTTGTAAACACGGCGGTTCCCCGTTCTGTGACAGGGGACATAACAGATCTACTGATCCCTGTCACTGGGATCAGTGAGATCTGTTATGTCCCGGCCAGCCCTGCCCCCCCACAGTTAGAACACCCAGGGAACATTGTTACCCCCTTCACTGCCCCCTGCTGGTTAACCCCTTCACTGCCAATGACATTTATACAGTAATCAGTGGACATTTAAATTTCTGATCGCTGAATAAATGTCATTGGTCCCAAAAATGTGTAAAAAATGTTCCGACATTTCCACCCCAATATCGCAGTCCCGATAAAAATCGCAGATCGCCGCCATTACTAGTAAAAAAAAAAAATAATAAAAACGCCATAAATCAATTCC
>BLSH010312064.1:62894-73572 GCA_018402905.1 Glandirana rugosa
GCCCCCCCCCCCCCCCACTGCTTCCTGGTGGTTTCCGAGCTTACCAGAGTTGCCGGTAACCCAGGGACTGATCCAGTGTGACTGATGGCTAGGCAGGAAGTCGAGTTAGCCCTCACTGAGCTCTATGCCCTTGGAGGACCGGAGCGACATCTGACATCACTTCCATCTCTTAGGCTTAAAGGGATGATTTTTTCCCCTTAAAGGCAAAATTTATTTTATTTTGGCTTTTAAAGTTAAAAGAGAGATCTGGAGTCTTTTTGACCCCAGATCTTGCCATAAAGAGGACCTGCCATGCTTATTTCTATTGCAAGGGATGTTTACATTCCTTGTAATAGGAATAAAAGTGATAAAAAAAATCTAAAGGGACAGTGTACAAATAAAAAATAAAAAGTAAAATAAATGAGAAAAAAAAAATTTAAAGTGCCCCATCCCTCCTAGCTCGTGTGCAGAAGCGAACGCATATGCAAGTCCCGGCCGCATATATAAACGGTGTTCAAACCACACGTGAAGTATCGTTAGGGTGAGTACAATAATTATAGCATAGGACCTCCTCTGTAACTCTAAACTGCTAACCTGTAAAAATATTTAAAGCGTAGCCTATGGAGATTTTTAAGTACCATAGTTTGTCACCATTCCATGAGCATGCGCAATTTTAAACTGTGACATGTGCAGTATCTATTTACTCGGCGTAACATTATCTTTCACATTATGCAAAAAAATTGGGCTAACTTTTTACTTGTAAATTTTTTTTATTTTTGTTTATTTTTACTTGTAAACAACAAATGTCAGAAAAAGCCAGGGTCATCAAGTTGTAGTTTTACGTAACACCTTTTCCAGACTCTGCTAGGTTACAGTCTAATGGAAAAACTGAAAATTTATATCAAATACTTACCGTAATTTTCCTTTCCTGATAGACTCCATGGCAGCATACGTGTGGGTGGCTCCGCCTCCGCAGCTACCCCATAGGACACCTCTCCCATAGATCTTTGCTCTACCCAGCATGCTGTGTTCCGCAACTAGCCTACTCCATTATTTGGGTGGGAACTCCTGCTGCCATGGAGTCTATCAGGAAAGGAAAATTACGGTAAGTATTTGATATAAATTTTCCGTTTTCCTAAAAGACTCCATGGCAGCATATGTGTGGGAAATAACTTGCTACACACACGGGTGGGAAATGCTGATAACAGAAAAAAAGATTTAATTATTATTGTCAACTGACAAAACTTGAAACCCAAAATTAACAGAGGATAAAGCAGCTGGTTCAACACAATAGTGAGCCATAAAGGTGTGTATGGATGACCACGAAGCTGCCCTGCAGATCACTTTTGGTGCTACATGCCGCGAGGCTGCCCAAGAAGCTGCGATCCCATGAGTCGAATGCGCCGTTACTGCCTCAGGAGGAGCCAAGCCCTTCGCTCTGTATGCCCACTGTATGGTCTGCACAATCCAGGCTGATATCGACCTAGTTGAGGCTCGTAAACCCTTGTTTTTTCCCTGGGGAAGGACAAAAAGATTGCGGAAGGAGGCCGTGGCTTCCAGATATGGACTAACTGAGTGAGCCACATCCAGGGGATGAATTCCCCCATCCTCTGATGTCTTGAATGTAGGGAGCACAATCTCCTGATTCTCATGGAATACTGTTGTTACCTTTGGTCTTGCTCCTAACATGGGTATCAACACTGCCCGGTCGGGAAAAAAGGTCAAGAAGGGCTCCCTCGACCCCAAACCTCTGAGTTCTGATACCCACTTGGCCGAAGTTATTGCCACAAGAAAAACTGTCTTCCTAGTCAATTCTCTTAATGACAATGGTTCTGACGAAGAAGATGCTCGTTGTGATTATGCATCCAGAACAAGAGGAAGGTCCCACTTGGGAAATCTTGGTCTCCTTTGCGGTTTCAATCTGACAGCTCCTTTGAAAAATTGATGTATGAGACTGTCTCTTGCCCAAGAAGTGCTGGTTAGAGTTGAGCGAACACCTGGATGTTCGGGTTCGGTGGGTTCGGCCGAACTTCGCGAAAAAGTTCAGGTTCGGTACCAAACTTGACCCCGAACCCCGAATCCCATTGAAGTCAATGAGGACCCGAACTTTTCGGCACAAAAATGACTGTAAAAAAGTCCGGGAAAGTGCTAGAGGGCTGCAAAAGGAAGTAAAATGATTTTAGAACAATAATCTGTCCCTTACAGCAACAACAGAAGACACCTCTTCCTATAGGAGTAGGCAATGATTTTTAAGAACAATAATCTGTCCCTTACAGCAACAGCAGGAACCTGACCCTATAAGTAGGCGATGATTTTAGAACAATAATCTGTCCCTTACAGCAACAACAGAAGACACCTCTTCCTATAGGAGTAGGCAATGATTTTTAAGAACAATAATCTGTCCCTTACAGCAACAGCAGGAACCTGACCCTATAAGTAGGCAATGATTTTAGAACTATAATCTGTCCCTTACAGCAACAGCAGGAACCTGACCCTATAGAACTAGAAGATAATTTTTGAACAATATTCTGTCCCTCTAAGCAGTAGACTCTACCTAGTCCAGTCAGATCGTTCTGTAATGCAGGATGAGATGTTATTATATCTGCAATCTGTCCCTCACAGCGCCGGCAGCATCCTCTCCCTATACTAGCCAGAGAGCATGTGACATACAGCACTACGTGACTCCAGCTTATAAAGAGGCTGGGTCACATGATGCACTGGCCAGTCACAGCCATGCCATTAGTAGGCATGGCTGTGATGGCTTCTAAGGGCAAACCAGTGAAACGCTTGTTGATTGGCTGCCCTGCAGCTATTCAACAGGCGGGATCAAATAACCAAACACAGAACCCGAACCCAAACTTTTTTTCAAATGTTCAGGTTGGGGTCCGGGTCACGGACACCCCAAAGTTCGGTACGGACCCGAACTTTACAGTTCGGGTTTGCTCAACTCTAGTGCCAGTGAATGCAGAGATAGCTGACACCTGGACCCTAAGTGAGCTAACTGAGAGACCTATATCGAGCCCAGACTGAAGGAAACTAAGAATATCCGCAGTACATGGAGAACTAACAAGGCCAGGTCTTGTACTCATGTGAAGGGAGAATCTTTCCCAGATCCGTTCATAGGTTCTATTCACATTTCCCCTTCTGGCATTCATAAGGGTTGGAATGGCCTATTGAGGGCAGCCCAGGGCTTCCAGCCTTTCCCTCTCAACCATCAGACCTTGAGGTGTAGGACTGATGGGCAAGGATGAAGATTTTTCCCCTGTGAGAGAAGATCTGGTCTGACCGGAAGAGGTGACCTGAAGTGTGAGAAGAGGGAACCATGGTCTGTTCGGCCAGTAGGGCAGTACTGCAAGGATCTCCACAGGCTCCGACCTGAAGATATTAGTGGGATCGGAGGAAAGGCGTAAGCCCTGCGGAACCTCCATAGGTCTGAGATTTCATCTACGCCGCAAGCTTGGGGATCTCGTATAATACTTGCCCAACTTGCGGTTGCAGGCCAAGGCGAATATGTGCACCTCTGGATATAGCCCCAATGTCAGGATCCACTTGAATACCTCTTCGTGCAGGGACCACTCGTTGTTGAGATGGTGGAGAGAAAATCCGCCGTGGTGTTCAAAGTACCTGGAATATACACTTTCGAGATGTTGCTTAAGTTTCTCTGAGCCCAATCCATTATTGGCTGAACTTCCCTCAACAATGACCCGCTGCGGGTCCCTCCCTGTCTTCTCACATAGGCCACTGCCATTGTGTTGTCCATCTTTAGCATGACCGAGGCATTCATTGTCAGATGTTGGAAGGCTAGTAGGGCCTTGAATGCTGCTCGTAGTTTCTGGATGTTGGAGAGGAAAAGTCCCATTTGCCCTGAGCCATCTCTGATTGACAGTGGGCTCCCCAACCTGAACTGCTGGCATCCGAGGTAATTGTCACCCAGGTGACCGGCTTCAGAGAGTGACACTTGGAGAGGTTCGACCTCTGAAGCCACCAATGGAGAGACTGTCTCATGGAAGATGTAATCCGAATCTGTTGGGTCTTGCTGTGGGACTCCCACTGCTGCAAGAACCCCCTCTGGAATGGACGTATCCTCCACTGGGCCCATTTCACCATCGGAATGGTGGCTGTCATCGTCCCAATTACACTCAGACAATGGAGAGCTGAGAGCCATGGAGACGAGAGGGCTCGATAGACTTGGTTCTGGATTACTGTTATTTTTACCTCTGGCAGAGAGATGGTCGCTGTCTCTGTGTTGAAGAGTGATCCCAGGAAGATGAGAGATTGAGACGGATGCAGATGACTCTTGTCTCTGTTCAGTAACCAGCCGAACTCTTGCAAGGTGTTGATTACTAAGTCTTGATGAATCAGCAGCTGTTCCCTGTCTTGGGATAACAGAAGGAGGTCGTCCAAGTAGTGATACAGATGCACTCCTCTGACCCTCAACAGTGCCACTACTGCCAGCAGTACTTTGGAGAAGACTCTTGGAGATGTCGTGAGGCCAAATGGAAGGCAGGTGAACTGACAGTGTAACTGGCCTATGGCAAAACGTAGGTAGCACTGGAACTCCGCTGCTACTGGAACATGAAAGTATGCATCTTTCAGGCTGATGGAACTGAACCAATCTCCCGGCTGCACTGCCTGCTGGATAGAGTTCAGAGACTCCTTCTTGAATCTCTGCTTCTGAATAAATCGATTGAGGTGAGTCAAATCGATTACGGGTCTCCATGAGCCATTTTTCTTTTGAACCAGGAACAATGGAGAATACATCCTTTGTCCTTTCTCTTCGTCCGGCACTATCTTGACCGCTTCTTGGTCTAGCAGAGTCTTCACATAGGTAAACAGAATTTCCCTTTTTTCCCTTGACGATGGAACAGCCATAGGGACAAATCTTAGTTTTGGGCTTCTTCTGAATACCCAGGTGTGACCCACGGGCACCGTTCTGATTGTCCAAAAGTCGCGAATTGAGGCTGCCCAGACATGTCGGAAGTGAAGTAGGCGGACACCTACTGGGCATGTCTGAGCGGGCCCAACCTCAAAAAAACTTAGATAGACCCTGTCCGCCTCAGGAAACTTCCTTTGAGGATTTTTGGTTCCCTGCTTGCCTGGCCCTCCAGGATCCTCCAAATTCGTGCCCAGGCTTGTAACTGTGTGCTTCTTTACCACAATCAAAGCCTTGTTTTCTTGCTGAGGGACACTTCTGTCCTGGCTGGCGCCAGTCCTGGGGAAGAAACACAGACTTCCCTCCCGTAGCCCGTGTGATAGCTTCATTCAGCATATTCCCAAAGATAGAAGCACCCTCAAAGGGAATCCGGCACCATGCCTGCTTGGAGGCCGAATCTGCCCGCCATGAGCGGAGCCATAGAGCCTGATTAGCCGTGACTGATGCCAACATCACTCGAGCCATGAGACGGATTATGTCAATGGATGCCTCCCCCATGAAGGCTGAAGCCATTCTCAGTTCTTGAATGGGTGAGCTTCTGGCCGCTGCAGCGGAAAAGCCAGCTAAGATTACCTCCACCTTGTCTGACCAGATCTCCATGGCCTTGGAAAGTGTTGCCAAGGCCAAAGCTGGTTTACAAGCCATCCCAGCTGTTAGATATACCCGCCTTAGATCCGTATCAATCTTTCTTTTTAAGGGGTCTTTGAAGGAGACCGTATTTTCCAGGGGGAGGGTTAGGTATCTTGCCAATCTCATGAGGGCCGCGTCCACAAGCGATGCTACCTCCAACTGCTTCACTTCTTCCTCCTTAAAAGGATGAAGCTTTTGGACTTTTGAGGCAAGTGAACCTCTTCTTTCCACCTTACTCCATTCATCTGTGATGATTTCCTCCAGCTCTGCTAGGAAGGGAAAGTAAGAGTGTTCTTTACTAAGCTGTTTAAACAGCTTCTTTTGTTTTGGAGGTGGCACTTCTGCTTCTTCCAAATCCAACGCCTCCTTGACAGCTTTGTCCAGAGAGGGTACCAATGCGTACCTAAACCCTACTTCGGGTGTTTCATCTTGTGACTCACTGTCTGACTGGTCTGAAGATTGTTGGTCAGGCTGGAATGGATCCAATTGATCATCCCCATCGCTCTCAGCTGTCAGTAATCTGGGAGGAACTGCAGGAGACGCACGTGGCTGCCGGGTTTCTCTTTCCAGCAGGGAGTCATTAACAACCCGTCTAATTACAGCCTCCAGGTGCTGATCAGGGTTTTTTCTGTCACCCACTGCTTTTCCATAGCAGGAGTCACACAGGGATCTATCCACAGACACAACCCCTCTGCATCCCCAACACACTTTCTCCCGGGGACGGGAAGGGGAGTGATGACGTGTAACTTCACTGCGGTGCCCTTACCCTGAGCGAGATCTATGCTGCCTGGATCTAGATGATGAATGACGATGTTGATGGTGAGACTTGGAAGAGTCGCTCCTTTTCTGTGAGCTTCTATGTGAATCAGACCTATGAGGGCTTGAAAGAGAAAGAAAAGGAAACCTTTAAGCCACTGCTGCAGTCATTCCATCAAGTAGTCCCAGACTTTCTCCCTCCCCAACCCCCCAGGCTAATCCCCCCATCCCAGGAACCTACTGGGACCGGCCACTAGGGGGCAGAGAGGAATCCATCCTGGACCGAAGACCTGTACACAGCCTAGGGAAGTTGCCGCAGAGCCCACAAGCATTCCTGAGGCTGTGTGGGGCCCTCCAGCTTAAAAATAAGCAGTATGACGTCATCACCCGGCGCCACCGGGTTCCTGAGCACATGCGCATGCGCGCACCAGGCCTTCATATTTCCCGGCCGCGCACGCGCCGAACGAACACATGCACGACGTACGAATGAAAGCTGGAGATGGAAGTGGCGGCCAGCACACACAGTAGCCGCCATGACTGTCAGCAGAGCAAGCCTCAGGACAAAGGGGGAAAAAAAGCACAAATACCACAGGTAAAACAAACACTTGCTGCCATGTGAAGCCAGAAAAAGGGTAGATCTCCCCACTTCTGCCACCGCTATGCCACCAGGGAAAAATGAGTCTCGCATCTCAGTGTCCAAGGGCAGGTAATGGCCACCCGCTCTCAGCTGGGCTATTAGGCCAGCACGCACAAATCTTGAATCTTTAGCGCTTACTCTGCTCACTCCATACCCCGCTCTCAGCTGGGACCTGTAGGAGGGACGTATTCTCCTCGCCAAGGCAATAATACGTGGTAAGGCATCTTCGGTAGCTTTAACCATCAACTGGTCCAACGGAGGAGGACAAAAAAGGAACACAGCATGCTGGGTGGAGCAAAGATTTATGGGAGAGGAGTCCTATGGGGTAGCTGCGGAGACGGAGCCACCCACACGTATGCTGCCATGGAGTCTATCAGGAAAGGTATTTTTGAGGCTTCTATTGGTTAAAGGAGGAGTTGTGGAGAAGGGGGCTGCCTCAGTGATGCATTTAAAAAACATTTTAGTCCTCAACATCTAGGGGTGTCAGCTTCAAGATCCCATCGGCAGCGTCATGATATGGTGGATGATTTTCTAGGGGCAAAAATAGATTAGCAGCAGCTATCAAGCCCCTGATGCCGATGTTGCTAATTCAATTTCTTGGGGATCTAGAATCTCTGCAAGACTGTCTAGGCTGCCTAGCTTTGTGGGTGTTTAGTTTATCTTTAAATAATTTTCGGTATAGATTTTATGGGCATAATTAACACCCAAGGCCAAATTATTTTGCACCTGTGTGATAAGTGCATATAATTTTAATTTCTCTACAACAGGGTCCAGTCCTGCGCACAGGGTGTGCCAGTTGTGCCTGGGCACACCCTCATGACACTGTACTGGGCAGATTCACCCTGCTGCTTGGCTGCAGAGAAAGGGACTGGGGAATATTTGTCTTCAGTCCCTTTCTCTATCTCAAAAGTGAGACATCAGGGGTTTGTTTAGACCCCTGATATTTCACAAAAGCCCCCCAATGGGGCTTCTAAAAAAAATAGTAAAAAACAATAATAAAATATAATTGTAAAATAAAAATTGTAAAAAATTATAAAGTAATAAAACAATATAAAAAATAAACTACTGACACCAATCTCTGCCCTTCTGACACCATCCACTGCTCCACTGACACCAACTTACTGACATCATCCACTGCTCTACCGACACTGTCCATTTGACCTACTGCCCTATATGTATGTACACATATGCATGTGTGTTTGAACTTTGGGGTGCACACCCTAATGCAATAGGCTGCGCACACCTATGGTGAGGGGTTACAATGTGCAGGCACTGCCAACATTTAAGGCCCAATTTTTCCACATATAATTTGCATATATAAGGTGCATATAATTTACATTTTCTACAGCAAGACCGATTCTTGCTTTCATCAAGAGTACCTCTATAGAGTTACGGTGTGGAGGCGCCACCAACCACCAACACTCAAGGACCAATTTTTCCACACTTGTTACTTCTATCCAAAGTCTGCGAAAGAGACACCAGAATTTATCCAAAAACAATAGTTAATCTTGGCCTGAATGTACTATAATTTATATTCTTTACATAAGGCTTGCTCACTGTGGTGCAAAACTTTGCTATTTCTATCCAAAAACTGCCAGACACCAGAATGTATCCAAAAAATCTCTAATCTTGTTCCGAGTGCACTAAATTGTGGCCTCATCATCCAGACTGGCTTCCCAAGCCGTTGTTTACTAAATAAAGAAAGATTGCAGGGAAATTTTATTTAAATGCCATTTTTTTTTTATATATGTCAGTTTTGCTGCAGCAGGTTCTATACACGGTACAGATGTGCCACTTTACAGGCAGACTAAGGGGACCCCCTCAGGCACTGCGCTTCTCATACTTCTGGCCACTGCACTCTTTGCTGGTTGCTTAGTAGTCATGTTAATGAAATTATGTGTGCATAAAAACATATGTAAAGGGTGAGTTTATTTTCTTCTTACAAATGATTTTGCTGAGGTTTATACATACCTGTTAGTGTTTGTTCAAACCGGTGCTGACACCTGCCCTGCGTGCATCCTTCCTGAGCTCCAATGCATGCAAGAGCGGATGCACAGATCTGAATGCACACTGTCTGTCACTGACTCGGATGGAGGTTCCTCTGTGCTGTTTCTGGTCAGACCAACTCTTGATATATTTCATGTACACATTTATTATATACATATAAAAGTTTGATTTCTTCCACAACACAATGTTCTCCTCCACAAATACCAAATACGGCTTATATCCCTGTGTACAAGGCGTATTATAATAAGGACGAAGAGGTAACAGTATGGTGTAACTCTGGATATCATCCACCATCATACAGAATGAAATGTAACAACCCCCGCAAGCTCCAGGAGTGGAAACCTTCCTCTGTTACCTGTACAGGTAAATCATCATTGTTTCACATATTTTCCCATAACAGACGCATGGAGGTTGATTTACTAAAGTCAAAACGACCGTTCACTTTCCCAAGAAATTTTCCCCAGAGCTCAGTGAATGAGGTGAAGCTCTGCTGACTATTTTCATTTAATCATGCGCAAGAAAAAATACATTTTTTTTTCTTGCATTTGATTGGGTATACTTTGAAAAGTAAATTTTCCCCACATTCACCAAGCTAAGGGAAAATATCCTTGCTAAGTGAATCGTTCATTCGCCTAATAAATCGGTCCCATTCTCTGCAGACAGCCTGTTTCTGAAAAGCCTGATATCTGTACACTCCTCTGTGTTGGTGAACATGTATTCCTTTACACCTCTTAGACATGTACTGTATATAGACTTTGCAAACACAATACTGACATGAGAAATACAACACCATGACAGTGGTGAAAAATACCATTCATACCGCCTTTGTCTTTTATCATTTATCATTTTTAATCTAAAATATGGCACTTTTCCTAAAAAAACTAAAAAAAAAAAAGCCATACGGCCATTTGAAGTGTATCAAAATCCAAGAACAAAAATGTAACATATTGCCGCTTTCCAAACCTTATATGTGGTGGCTTCATTTGTTTCCTTATTTTAGAATAAGAACATTCTCTGCAAGGACACAACAAAAATAACTGTTGATGCAGCAAGAAATCCAGTTCTAACTTCCTGTGAGAGAAGGAAACAAGAAGAGCAGCCTAGAGAGACAACATTGTCATTGCTTCACGTGATTCACAAAACTGCTCCTGAATCAAACCCAGGCCTCTGCAGTAGTGTTGAGCGAACCCGGACTGTAACGTTCGGGTCCGTACCAAACTTTCTGGTGTCCCAGACCCGAACACGGACATTTCAAAAAATGTTCGGGTTCTGGGTTCTGGTAGTTGATCACACATTTTGAATAGCTGCAGGGCAGCCAATCAACAAACGTTTCACTGGTTTGCCCTTAGAAGCCATCACAGCCATGCTTACTAATGGCATGGCTATGATTGGCCAGTGCATCATGTGACCCAGCCTCTTTATAAGCTGGAGTCACAATGCTGCATGTCACATGCTCTTGGGTTAGTGTAGGGAGAGGAAGCTGCCGGCGTGAGGGATACGTGACCGGTTAGTATCGGTACGGTAATCATTCGTACCGACACTACCGAAGATTCCCGTTTGGTCACTTTGCAAACAACTAACCGACGGGACGTCGATAAGTTTTACACACTAGTTGATGGTCTTGGGTCTTGGGCTTGTAAAAAACTTTACAGGCACAAGCCCAGACCCTGTGGTCTTTCAAACCATGCCTGGGCTTGCAATGTCAGGCCCAAGCGAGTTGTGATGACGTCTCCGGA
>BLSH010312064.1:80821-100432 GCA_018402905.1 Glandirana rugosa
CCTTCTCACCTCCGTGTCAGTCCAGGTATTTATAACCCTATAACTGTGTTAAGATTACAAAAACCGAGATATGGGGTGGTAAACTTTACTTTACTTGTTCTACACGAAATTGACGTCTGAAAGTCGAAATTAAACTCCCATAAATGTAGGTTTAGTCCACTTGCCCCATCCTTAATGTTGTCAAACATATACACGGAGGGTGAAAAATTCCCTGGTTTTCATTTCCCTGTCTGTGATCCCCCTCATGTTGACCCCCTTAGGTATGACCTCTTCCTAGACCCCCACAACCATCTAGT
Organism: Glandirana rugosa; assembly: GCA_018402905.1. Taxonomy (NCBI): domain Eukaryota; kingdom Metazoa; phylum Chordata; class Amphibia; order Anura; family Ranidae; genus Glandirana; species Glandirana rugosa. The sequence continues at coordinate 81,118 of BLSH010312064.1, forward strand.
ATTCGAATTATTACCGTACGTTACGGTTCGACGCCAAAGGTTTCGTTCGTTTTAGGAAAGAACATAATTCTCTCCATACCTGAGGTCTCTATCTCTGTAATAAAACGGGGGGACATGTTTAGTAATCATTCTGGGGGTAGACCTTATACGTCAAGTCAAAACCCGTGGACACGATATCCTTTTTGAGAACAGGTGCCCAAAACTGAACTGCATATTCCAGATGGGGGTCTTACTAATGATTTGTACAGGGGGGCAAAATAATGTCTCTATCTCTGGAGTCCATACCTCTCTTAATACAAGAAAGGATTTTGCTTGCTTTGGAAACCGCAGCTTGGCATTGCATGCCATTATTAAGCTTATGATCTACCAACACCCCCAGATCCTTCTCCAGTATGGATTCCCCCAGTTGTACTCCCCCTAGTGTCTGTCCCTTTACTTTTGGTCCCTTAAAAAGTGGGAGGCACATATACAAACTGTTGTAATTCCTACCCCGTTCACCTGATTTGGATGTAAATACCCTCAAATTAAAGCTGAAAGTCTGCAGTTAAAGCACATCTTGTTCATTTCATTTCAAATGGTGGGGTATAGAGCCAAAAACATTAGAATTGTGTCAATATCCCAATATTTATGGACCTGACTGTGCCTCCACTCTTCCAGGGCAAACTTGATGGCCAATAATTCTCGATCGCCAACATCACAATTCCTCTCTTGAGGACTCATCTTCTAAAAAGCGAAGGCCACAGGATGGAGAAGGGCTTTTGGTCCCTGACGCTGGGATAGAATGGCTCCAGTTGCTATCTCTGATGCGTCAACTTCTAGCACGTAAGGCAGTGCCAGGCCCGGGTGCTGCAGTACTGGTGCTGAAATAAATTGGCCCTTGAGTTTATCAAAGGCGATTTGGCCCTCTGGCGGCGTGTCTGCATGTCAGCTGCATGATGGGTGCGATGATTGCAGAGAACCCTTTTATAAAGGAAATTAAAAAATTCGGAAATCCGAAATTCGGAAATTCGTGGTAATACAGCAATTGCAGTAATTCGGAAATTTGCGGTAATTCGGCAATTGCGGTAATTTGGAAATTCGGCAATCGGAGCAGACGAAGATTCGGAAATCCGAAAATTCGAAAATAACCAAGAACATTTGAAATAATAACTGACTAATAACTATTAAATTATAGGTATTGGAATTTCCTTGAAAGTTTGGCTGTTAGTGTACCTAAATATGGAATTTATCACTAATAGCCATATTTTCAAGAAAATTCCAATACCTATAATTTAATAGTTATTAATTATTATTTCAAATGTTTTCTTATTTCCGAATTTCGGAAATAAGGAAGATCATTTAAAATAATACATTATTAATGTATTATTTTAACTTATTATAAATAATAATAAGCTATTATTATTTCAAATGTTCTTCCTTATTTCCAACTTTTGCAGTGTGTGACTCTATATATGCATACTGTATGTATGTGTGTGTATGTGTGTGTATGTATGTATGTGTGTGTGTATACTTTGTGTGTATATACTGTGTGTATATTGAATGTATACACACAGTATACATACAATATACATCCAATATACACACAGTATATACACACCCAGTATACACACATACAGTATGCATATATACGAAATTCTGGAAATAAGAAAGAACATTTGAAATAATAACAATAGCTTATTATTATTTATAATAGGTTAAAATAATACATTAATAACTTATTATTTCAAATGATCTTCCTTATTTCCGAAATTCGGAAATTCGGAAATAAGAAAAACATTTGAAATAATAATAAATACCTATTAAATTATAGGTATTGGAATTTTCTTGAAAATATGGCTATTGGTGATAAATTTCATATTTCAGTTCACTAACAGCAAAACTTTCAAGGAAATTTCAATACCTATAATTTAATAGTTATTTATTATTATTTGAAACGTTCTTTCTTATTTCCGAATTTCAGAAATAAGGAAGAACATTTGAAATAATAAGTTATTAATTTATTATTTTAACCTATTATAGATTATAATAAGCTATTATTATTTCAAATGTTCTTTCTTATTTCCAAATTTTGGAAATAAGGAAGAACATTTGAAATCATAATAGTTTATAAATAAATTATTTTAAATGATAAATTATAAGAAGCTATTATTATTTCAAATGCTCTTCCTTATTTCTGACTTTTGCAGTGTGTGACTGTATATATGCATACTGTATGTATGTGTGTGTGCATACTGGGTGTGTATATACTGTGTTTATATTGTATGTAAACACACACAGTATACATACAATATACAACCAATATACACACAGTATATCCACACCCAGTATGCACACACACACACACATACATACAGTATGCATATATACAGTCACACACTGCAAAAGTCGGAAATAAGGAAAAACATTTGAAATAATAATAGCTTATTATAATTTATAATTTAAAGTAATAAATTAATAACTTATTATTTCAAATGTTCTTCCTTATTTCCGAAATTCGGAAATAAGAAAGAACATTTGAAATAATAATAGCTTATTATAATCTATAATAAGTTAAAATAATAAATCAATAACTTATTATTTCAAATGTTCTTCCTTATTTCTGAAATTCGGAAATAAGAAAGAACGTTTGAAATAATAATAAATAACTATTAAATTATAGGTATTGAAATTTCCTTGAATGTTTGGCTGTTAGTGAACTGAAATATGAAATTTATCACTAATAGCCATATTTTCAAGAAAATTCCAATACCTATAATTTAATAGGTATTTATTATTATTTCAAATGTTTTTCTTATTTTCGAATTTCCGAATTTTGGAAATAAGGTAGATCATTTGAAATAATAATAAGCAATTATTATTTCAAATGTTCTTCCTTATTTCCGACTTTTGCAGTGTGTGACTGTATATATGCATACTGTATGTATGTGTGTGCATACTGGGTGTGTATATACTGTGTGTATATTGTATGTAAACACACAGTATACATACAATATACATCCAATATACACACAGTATATACGCACCCAGTATGCGCACACACACACACACACACATACATACAGTATGCATATATACAGTCATACACTGCAAAAGTCGGAAATAAGGAAAAACATTTGAAATAATAATAGCTTAATATAATTTATAATAAGTTAAAATAATAAATTAATAACGTATTATTTCAAATGTTCTTCCTTATTTCCGAATTTCCAAAATAGGAAATAAGAAAGAATATTTGAAGTAATAATAAATAACTATTAAATATAGGTATTGAAATTTTCTTGAAAGTATGACTATTAGTGCTAAATTTCATATTTAAGTTCATTAACAGCCAAACTTTCAAGGAAATTCCAATACCTATAATTTAATATTTATTAGTTAGTTATTATTTCAAATATTCTTATTTTTTTCCAATTTTCGGATTTCCGAATTTCTGATGTTCGGCTTTTCCAATTGCCGAATTTCCGAATTACCGCAATTGCCGAATTACCGCGAATTTCCGAATTACCGCAATTGCCGAATTACCGCAAATGTCCCAATTAATGAAATTGCCGGATTACCGCAAATTTACGAATTTCCGAATTAACGAATTACCGCGATTCGGAAAAACTAAAATTCGGAAAAATTCGGAAATTGAAAATTCAGAATTCATAATTCATCCGAATTGCGCAAAATTAGGTAAAAACTAAATTCGGAACAAAACGAATTGCACAAGCCTAGATGACACCTTTTTCAAGGTTTTCATCAATGTATTTCTATAAAGTCTTCAACTCAACGTGGAAATATTCGCCCAAATGGAATTTCAGCCCCAGGCAACAGTTCAATGGGGCAATCATAGGGCTTGTGTGGAGGCAGGTGGTCTGCCCCATTCTTATCGAACACATCCTTAAACTTGTGGTATGCCGGAGGAATATTCAGGTGGTTACTGGATTGAGGTTGGAGCGACAGACAGGTGGCAGGTTTGTTAGTGGCTGGAACAAAACAGTGCTGTGTACAGTAAACAGAAGGAAAGGTTATTTCTTTTTTAACCCAGTTTATTTGCGGGTTGTGGGCTTGTAGCCACGGAAATCCCAGGATGATGGGAAACATGATTAACTGAACTGATGATATCAAAACAGAGGAACTCCTGGTGGCCAGAGTCTGTAATGGTAAGAATGGGTCTAGTCTCATAAGTGACGGGTCCTGAGCAGGGTAAAGAGCCATCGGCCAAGTGTACTTGCATGTTATGTTTCTTGTTCTGGAGGGGGCACACAGAGTCTAGTAGCCAATGCAGGGTCCAGGAAACAACTGTATGCTCCTGAATCAACAATTGCTAGGAGCTGGACCTCCTCTTCCGCCACCTGTAGGGAGACAGTGAGGACAACATGAGACACTGAGGGACCAACAACTTTAAAATTCATGAAATGCAATGACCTTGACTTACTGGGTCTTACAGGACAGTTGTGGAGGAAGTGACCCGCTCCTCCGCATTACAGGCACAGGTTGGACTGTCGACATCTTTGTTTCTCATCCAAGGTTAGAGGAAAGCGGACTTGTCCTAGTTGCATAGGTTCCCCTTCTGAAGATGTAGTAGAGAGTACAGGGGGTGGGGTGTGGGCTGGTGGATCCTGGGTAGCACCCAGGTAGGAGGAGCGGTTCGAAAGCGCTCAGACTGCCGTTCCCGCAGGCGCCGATCCAGTGTGATGGCTAACTGGATCAGGCCTTCCAGGGTGGCAGGAGTCTCTACTCAGGCTAGTTCATCCTTGAAAGCCCCTGTTAGAGAAATCCTGCACTTTTTGGACTTTTTAGCGCTAATTGCGGCTGTGCACGCCCTGCAGCAAGTGCTGTCTGATGTACAGCGTTTAGTATATGTTCCTGATCTACCTGTATTCTGATTATCTGTTCCTGTGACCTGGCCTGCCTGACTTTGCTGATTTCCGCCTGTACTGACCCCTGGATTGCCTACAACCACTCTTCTGCCTAACCCACCTGTACTTCTGCTGCCTACCTGTGGACGACCCTGCCTGAACCCGACCATCCATCCGCCTGCTCCTTCTGTACTACACTGCCAGCCAGCATTACGACCCGGCCTGTACGATCACGCTTCTAGTGCACGAGTGCACCAACGGACTTCTACCAACACCAGTGACCCAGTCCGACCCTCGTGCCATCCTGCACTCCTGAGCCACTTGTCTACTCTACCAGGTGTTCCTGAGTCAGGGTAGTTAAGTCAGACTCATCCACCAGGTACGTGACAGTATCAGACAGCCATGTCAGAGTCTGCGCACTCTGTACACACCTGGCCGGCCTTACTAGGGCGGTGAAGGTTCTGCAAGATGATTACATGCAGCTGAAAGGCCGAGTCCTGGAGCTCACTGCACCACCTGCATCGGGGTCCAACCCACTTCCTGATCACACCCTCATCACTCTGCCTACTGGACCCGAGGTACCCCTACCCAAACGGTTCGCAGGGGACTGTAAGAAATTCCGGGCGTTTCGAAACGCATGTGAATTGTATTTCGCTCTCCAACCCAGCACCTTCTCCCAAGAAGCCACCAAAGTGGGACTGGCCATCTCACTTCTCCAGGATGGACCCCAGGCCTGGGCTCACCGATTACTTGAAGAAAAGTCCCCTGATACCACTACCCTAGCAGGCTTCTTCCAGGCCATGGCACAACTGTATGAGGACCCACACGAAGCTGCCACAGCCGAAGCCATGCTCCATGCGCTCAAGCAGGGCTGCTGCGTGGTGGAAGATTATGTGGCTGAATTCCGGCGCTGGAGCACCGACACAGCCTGGAACTTTGCAGCTCTCATTTTCCAGTTCCGGTTGGGCTTGTCCGAGCCCCTTAAGGATGAGCTAGCCGGCGTGGGGGTCCCTCCGACCTTGAACGCCTTGATGGATCTGGTCATCCAGATCGACCGCCGCTTATGGAAGCGCAACTCCGAAAGACAGGTCGCTCTCCGCCACCCAGGCCTCACCCCAGAGGAGAGACTAAGCCGCATGACCCATGGCCTGTGCCTGTATTGTGGAGCTGCCAGGCACAGGGTGCGAACCTGCCCAGCCAAGCGGTCTAGGAGTTCTCACCCCTACAACTGCCTGTCGTAGATGTCCCAGTCCAGGCAATCATAGACTCTGGGGCCTGCAGTTGTTTCATGGACCTGACCTTCGCAGCCCAGCACCAGGTTCCTCTCCAGCCTAAGGCGCATCAGATGACTATTCACCTGGCCGACAGATCCATCATCACCTCGGGTACTGTGACTCACGAGACTGTCCCCATCCTGGCCCGCACTCCTAATGGTCACTCAGAGCTACTAGTGCTGGACACCATTGCATCTCCTCTTTATCCCGTTATCCTCAGGCTCCCCTGGCTCCTGGCGCATTGCCCACAAATTGATTGGGTCACTGTCAATGTGCAATTTCCATCCTCCCACTGCTGTCTCCACTGCTTCCCACAGCCTATGGAGCTTGCTCTCACCGTACCCTGTCCTGATATAGAAACCCGCCTGGCAGTCCCCACTTAGTACCATGAGTTCTTGGACGTGTTTAGTAAGAAGGGAGTGGACGCCCTGCCACCACACCGACCTTACGACTGCCCAATCAAACTACTCCCAGGGGCAGAGGTGCCTTTCAGCAGGATATACCCCTTTTCTGAGTTGGAGCTGGCTGCCCTTAAGACTTATCTGGAGGACAACTTGAAGAAGGAGTTTATTCGCCCATCTACTTCGCCTGCCAGTGCCTGGATATTCTTTGTTGAAAAGAAGGATAAATCCCTAAGACCCTGTATCAATTACAGAGATCTCAACAAGATCACGGTCAAAAAACGTTATCCCTTGCCTCTGGTCCCGGAGTTGTTCCAAAGACTCGGGTCGGCTTCGGTCTTCTCTAAATTGGACCTCAAAGGGGCCTATGGCCTCATACGTATGAGAGAGGGGGATGAGTGGAAGACGGCCTTCCGAACCCGTTTTGGCCACTACGAATACTTGGTCATGCCATTCGGGCTCTGCAACGCCCCGGCCACCTTTCAACATCTGGTGAACGATGTTTTCCGGGACTTTCTCGACGTATTCGTAGTGGTATACCTGGATGATATCCTCATTTTTTCCTCATCATTGGAAGAACACCGGGGGCACGTCAAAAGCGTACTGAGCCGCCTCCACCAACATGAACTGTACACTAAGGCTGAGAAGTGCGCATTTGAGTGCTCTGACAACTCCTTCCTGGGCTTCATTCTCTCCGTGTCCGGCATCACTATGGACCCCCAGAAGGTCTCTGCTATTTTGGAGTGCCCAGCGCCCACTGACAGAAAGGTGGTTCAACGATTCGTGGGCTTTGCTAATTTCTATCGGAAATTTATTAGGGGGTTCTCAGCTGTCATTGCCCCTATTACCCAGCTCACGAAGCAGAACACACGTTTTCGTTGGACTCCTGAAGCCCAGGCGGCTTTTCAACGACTAAAGCAACTCTTCACCACGGCTCCAGTCCTAAAACTACCCTACTTTACCCTACATTTTGGACGTGGACGCCTCTGAAACGACAGTGGGAGCAGTACTTTCCCAGAGACAGGGGCTTAAGGCGGCCCTTCACCCCATCGCCTTTTTCTCCCAGAAACTGACCCCTCCGGAGAGAAACTATGATGTGGGAGACATTAAGGCTATTAAGTCCGCCCTGCAAGAATGGCGGTATCTGTTGGAGGGAGCCTCACATCCAGTTCTAGTGCACACAGATCACAAGAACCTGGAGTACTTACGCACCGCCAAGAGACTAAAGCCCCGCCAGGCCCGCTGGGCCCTCTTCTTTTCACGGTTTCAGCTGCACATTACGTACAGGCCTGGTTCGAAGATTGTGAAGCCTGACGCCCTTTCCAGGATGTTCCATACAATAGGGGAGACTTCCCCACCGGACATGATTCTCCTGTCCCGGAGATACCTATTAACCCGGGAGGATCTCCTCTCACAAATTAGATGGTCCCTGGCCAGGTCCTCCGTCCCTCAAGACTCCAGGCAGACCCAGCATGACGGCTTGTGGTGGTTCGGTACCAAAGTCTATGTCCCTGTTGAACTACGTCCGGCAGTCCTGGAGTTATGTCATGACCTCAAGCTGGCAGGACACTTTGGGGGGTCGCAAGATGGCGGAACTAGTGGCACGCTCCTTCTGGTGGCCTCAGGTTGATAAGGACTGCAGGGAATACGTCAAGGCCTGTCTCATCTGTGCCCGCAACAAGGTTGATCGGACCAAAGCCTGGGGTTTGCTAAACCCACTACCTGTCCGGAGCGGCGGTGGTCGCATATATCGATGGATTTCATTGTAGAGCTGCCCCCGTCTGCAAGGTTCTCAACTATCTTTGTGGTCGTAGACCGCCTCACCAAAATGGCCCATTTCATCCCCATGAAGGGCACTCCGACGGCTAATCAAACTGCAGAGACTTTCATTAGGGAGATTGTCCGCCTCCACGGAATCCCAGCCAACATTGTATCCGATCGAGGGGTGCAATTTACATCTCGGCTCTGGAAGGCCCTCTGCTCTCTGCTGGGAATTGAATTGGCGTTCTCCCCGCTTATCAGCCCCAGACCAATGACCAGACGGAGAGAACGAACCAAAGGTTAGAGCAGTACCTCAGACGCTGCTCCTCGTTTTCTCAGAACGATTGGGCCTCCCTGCTGCCGGTAGCCAAGTTTGCCTACAACAACTCAATCCACTCTACCACTAATCAGTGACCGTTCTGGGCGAATCTCAGCTACTATCCCTCCTTCTTACCTGACCTGGTCCCAGAAAGCTCGGTGCCTGCTGTCCAGGACATGGCTGCTTTCCTAGTGGAGAACAACAAGCTCCTGCAGGAGACATTATTCCGGTCGCAGGAATATAACCAACGAACTTTCGACAAGGGAAGGCGAGGGGAACTGGACTTGCAATCGGGCAACCAAGCTTGGCTAGCCACCAAGAACTTAAAATTGGCCTGCCCCTCAAAAAAGCTGGGACCAAAGTTTGTTGGCCCTTTCCACATCAAGAGAAGAATCAATAGGGTGGTGTATGAGCTGAGCCTCCCCCCTTCTCTTCGGGTACACCCAGTATTTCACGTGTCCCTGTTACAATCTGTGAGTCTGTGACCAAAGACTACTTTCCGGGGAGGAGATTGGCTCCACCTGAGCCAGTCATAGTGGATGGTGAGGAAGAATGCGTCATCGAGGCAATCCTCGATTGCAGAGTGAGAGGGGGTGTGACACAATTCTTGATCAAGTGGAAGGGGTATGGACCTGAAGAGAACTCATGGGAACCCTAGGAACACATCCATGCCAAAGAGCTTATTCTGTCATTTTGGAGGACTTATCCAGAACTGAAGGCCCGGCTGGGCATCCGGAGGCTGCCCCTTGGGGGGGGGGGGAATGTTAGAGAAATCCTGCACTTTTTGGACTTTTTGCGCTAATTGTACTGCATAAGTCAGACTCATCCACCAGGTACGTGACAGCCCCTGGCGGTACTGGTAACGAACAGCAGCCTCATTCCATCTGGTGTCAGCGGACCACTTTGGGAATTCCACAGTGTAATCCTCTACCGGATGTTTTCCTTGAAGGAGATTATGCAGGACAGTTTCGGCAGTGGCCATGCATTGAGGATCATCATATAATTGAGCCATAGCTTCAAAGAAGATGTTAACTGAATTCAACATGGGACTATTTTGCTCTAAGAGATGGTGGGCCCAAGTCTGGGGAACCTTGGATAGTAGGGACATGATGAACCCTACTTTCACAGTCTCTTAGGAGAAGGTTCTAGCCTGGAGGGCCAGATATAGCTGACAAGCATTTTTGAAGGCCTCGAATTTCTTTCGATCTCCCATAAAACATTCAGTTGTAGGTACTCTGGGCTCAGGAACTGGTAACATCACTGTAGGAGCAGAGCTGGATCGTTCTTGCGGTGAGATATTTGGCGCAGAGCTTGTAGATGGCACTCTTGCAATCGATGGGAGCAGCAGACACGGTTAGGTGTTGCAAGCAGCCTTCTAATTGGAAGTAGCCCTCTTGTAGCCTCTGTACCGCCTAGGTAAGGGCAGTGACCTGTTGGCACAGTGCTTCAAGAGGAGAGCCATCTCTGTCAGCCTCTGACATGGATGGATTGTACTGTCACGTACCTGATCTGAGGCCGAGAGAGGCTCTCCTTGTGGCTGAATGCAGTATATCCTTAGAGTAGGGACAGGTGGTACAGTGCGTGAAGAAGCACGGGTCACCAAAGGTGATGAGGCAACTTGTGCTGATGATCACTGGAAGACTGTAGCAAGCTGTGGGTCTGGTGCAGGAATGAGGCCAAGGCAGTCTGAGATGATGCAAGCAGTCTTCTGGCTGTGGATGACCGTGAAAGCCTGGCAGATGTATAGCACATGCACGGTGCATAAGCAGGAAGCTTGGGTAAGGAAGTCCATGATACAAGCCAAGGTCAAACACAGGCGATCAAGTAAAGCATAGTCCTTTATCCAGGCCGAGGGTCAAACACAAGGCAAGTCCAAATCCAGGCCAGGGGTCAAACACAAGTGGTCAGAAATAGCAAAGTCCTTAGGCAAGCCGGGGGTCAATCACAGGAGTTCAGGCAGAAGCGAAGTCTGTTAAGCAGGCAGAGGGTCAAACACAGAAGCAGACCAAGAGCAGGTCAAGGAGCAAGCTGGGTCACAACAGGAATACAGCAGATTCAGGACATAGGTTCAGCAATATTGGTGAGCTGAGAGACAATCCAGCAATTTGGGTGACCATTGGACAGTCTTTTATAGGCCAACTATCTCATTGGTCACGATGTGTGCGCGTATTGTGCATGCACGCGTGCCGTCTCGTCCCGTCGCGCACCCGCATGCGCAGATGCACCCTTATTCCGCACATGCACGCGGGAATGCGGCTATCGTGCCTATTTCTCTGACACCCACTTGGCTGTCACCTGGCCACCTGGCTGCTTCCTCTACCCAGTCCTCCCATCTGACATACACTGTAGATTCCCCAGGGGAAGTTTGGATTAAGTCTTGGCATACTGCAGTGTTCAAGACAGCACTGTCACAGCTGGCAGTCTTCCCCCTTGTCTGTCCCTGCACCAGGCTGATCTACTCACTTTCTCTCCTTGCTCCTGGTGCCTTACCGGTTAGGGTCCCTCCAACTGCCCTCTGTGGCGAGATCCTTCCAGGTCAGCCTCCCAAGCTCCAATCCAAGGTAAAACCCCTCCTGGCAGACTCCCCTCAGCACTGTTTCTCAATTTTCCGCCTGACTCCCTGTAATGATTAAGCTTGAGTGATTCGAAAGAAACAAGTCTACAATTTGCTGTATTATCTGGCTATTTCAGAATAAATATTTCAAGCATTGGACTTCTCCTGTTGAGTGCTGCCATTTCTGTATTTTCCTGACTCCTTGACTGACCACTAAGGGTTCCTTAGTCTCCTGCCAGGCCCACTTCCTTGGGATTGGCTAAGGGTCCCTAAATATTGAAGGCAATCAATCCTAGCTTCCGTCCACTAACTTCTAGAACATTCTCTAACATTCTAGAAACAGGAGAGGCACCAGAGAGCTGCCAGAATGAGTCATCCATCCTAACCTTTATTAACCCTGACACAGATTCCATGATTCAGGTTTAGGGATGAGCTCCCGGTTCGAGTCGAACGCATGTTTGACTCGAACATCAGGTGTTCGTCCGTTTGCTCTATTCCGAACATTATGGGGCGTTCGCAGGAATTTCATAATGCATTCCATTGCATGGCGGCGGAATACTGCCCGCTGATTGGCCAAAGCATGCACATGACCTGCATGCTTTGGCCAATCAGCGGGCGGCCTGTTGTGAGAGCTTTGATTGGCTAAAGGCAGGGTGCCAATCACTGCTCAGCAGCCTCAATCCATGCCCCACACTATATAAAGCCGCTTGTACTGCGGCTCTATGTAGTGTGTGTTGGTGGTGGTGATAGATAGAGAGTTTAGGTTGCAGATAGATAGATAGATATATATATATATATATATATATATATATATATATATATATGCAGACTATATACAGCTAATTCAGTGTATAGTATATAGCGTCTGTTTAGGCAGTGCAAGAATATATATATATATATATACACACACACACAGCGTATTGAGTGTACACTATATATCAGTGCATTATAGTGCATTTGGGGGGTGTACGTATGGTATATAGTACACTTGACGTGGTGTCTTGAAATATATACAGTTTTTAACCCCCTAACCCCTGGAGCACTTTTTTACATTTTTTATTTACAAGTTAAAATCATTTTTTTAATAGTAAATTACTTAGAACCCCCAAACATTATATATTTTTTTCAAACACCCTAGACAATAAAATGGTGATCATTGCAATACTTTTTGTCACACGGTATTTGCGTAGAAGTCTTTCAAGCATGATTTATTTGAAAAAAAAATCACTTTTTTTGAGTTAAAAAATAAGACAACAGTAAAGTTAGCCCAAATTTTGTATATTGTGAAAGAGGAGGTTACGCCGAGTAAATAGATACCATACATGTTACAGATGAAAATTGCGCACACTCACGGAATGGCGACAAACTCCGGTACTTAAAAATCTTTATAGGCGACGCTTTAAAAATTCTTAACAGTTACCAGGTTAGAGGTGCAGAGAAGGTATTTTGCTAGAATTATTGCTCACACTCTGGTGATCGCGGCGATACCTCACATGTGTGGTTTGAACACCGTTTTCATATGCGGGCGCGACTTACGTATGCGTTTTCTTTGCTGCACAAGCTCGCAGGGATGGTGGTGCTTTAAAATTATATTTTTTTATTTATTTTATTTTCTTTTTTCTTTTTTTTTATATCAAATTTTAATTATTTTATATAGTAGTACAAAGAGCATAGATAAAATACAAAGTGATAATAAATAGTGGTAATACAAAGTAATAATACAAAGGCTCTGGAGAGTGAGGTGCGATCATATCACTGTTCTGCAAACATCTGCAAACTGGGTTTAAAACTCTAGCAGAGTGAAACCATATACCTGTTCTTCTCTATGCTGTAGTTTCACACACACTTTGCAGATGTGTGAAGAACAGATGTTCAGTTATTAGCGGCTATTTTTAAAGTGACACACAGACTTTAAAGATATTTGCAGAACAGATGTTCAGTTATTCCCGGTTTCATTTAAAGTGACACACACAGTTTCCAGATGTGTGCAGAACAGTGATATGGGTTCTCCCGGCTAATTTATACTTTTTTGACACAGTTTGAAGATGATTTTAGAACAGTTATATGGCTTCTACCGTTAATTAATACTTTTCAGACCCAGTTTGAAGATGATCCACATTCACCTCCATTTTTGCTTTTTTTATGTTTTTATTTTTTTTAAAATATTTAAAGTTATTTCCCTGTCCCCATTTCTTTGTAGGGCACTTGTCCCACCCTTACCCCCATTTTCCTTCCTTTTGCAGACCTCTAGGACCTTCCTGGACTTTTTTACAGCAATTTTCAGAACTTTCATTAAAATTACCAGAACCCCGAACCCGGACTTTTTTTGAAAAGTCCGGGTTCGGGTCCGGGTCCCGGACACCCCAAAGTTCGGTACGGACCCGAGCTTTACAGTCCGGGTTCGCTCAACTCTACAAGTAACATTTCCTAACTTCACTTTTTTCCTCATGCGTAAAAACCAAAAATCCGGAAGAAACACATAACCGGTACTAGCTAAGTTAAAGGTCAGGGGAAGGCTGGACCCAACTGGGTTTGAAAAGGTGAACCTGTTTCTGAGGTGTCTTGGTTACAGGAGAAGAGTTCCTGAGACAGTCAGAGTGGCGTTGGTGCTAGCATGTGTGGTACAATGCTAGGTGGGAGAGGTGACCATGTTTTCAAGCTTAGCTGATGCTGTGTTCCCCGGTGGGCTGGTTGGTGTTGTTTGGATAAAGGCGTTTTGGGGGGTCTTTCCTGGGACTCTGCTGCTCTCTTGCTGTGGGAACCGAGAAGTCCGGGGAGGGCGTTTGTCCTGCTATACGTTGTAGTCTGGGATGTAGATAAACCTCCGCTTCTTTCAGAAAATGAAAAGAGAGTTGTTCCCAGTTTGGAGCCTGGAATCTCAGAATGGCTGGAAAGGCCAAGGAGAAATGGATGTTCTGTAGGAAGAGTTCTGCAAAGACTAATAGTGATGCTCCTTCAATTTTCAGGTTTCTAGATTTCCTGAATGCCTGTAGAATAACGAGCCGGTCTGCCTAGTTCAGGTATTTGACTATTACAGGCCTGGGTGATTTGTGGCTGGCGTCCGGGGCACTAATTCTGTGAGCCCTTTCCACAGCACATGGGGTCGGAAGGCCTAGGGCTTCTGGAATCCAGTAGGAGCATAGATGAATGAGGGCGTTATTAGGGCAGCTCTCCGGTAGGCCTATTATGCGGAAGTTATTCCTTCGGGATCTATTTTCAAGATCCTCGAGTTTCTCCTGAATTGCCACATGGATTTTGTCTTGTTTCTCAAGTGAGCCATTGATCTGGTAAAGTTCGTCATCAATGTCTGAGACTCTAGCTTCCACCGCCGAGAACCAGTGGGAGTGTTCGTTGAGGTCCCTTCGGATCTGCGCCATGCTGGCCTGAACGGCCGTATCGACTGCCTGGGTGATGTTGGGCAGTATGAGGGCAGCCACTGCCTGGGCAATCTTGGCATAGTGGTCTTGCGCCGGGGAGCTCTGGGGTTCTGGGGCCTGTGTGTCCATATTGCTTGTACCTGAATCGGTGGCAGCGGCCATCTTGGTACACCCGGCTGCAGCGTTCTGAGGGAGCAAATGGGCGGGAGTCGGTGAATCTGATCGAGGGCCGGTCAAAAACTTCTCCATGGGTGCCGGTAAGCTGTCCCGATTGTGGTGGGCACGTTCGGCGAGTCGGTGCCATATTTGTAGGCCGTTCGTGACCGAGGATATGCGGAGCCTTCCGCGCTCACTCCTCACATATGAGGTGCCGAAACCGGAAGTACTTATTTTTTTCTTTTAACACTGTTCCTTTAAAAAAAAAAAATCTGATCACTTTTATTGCTATCACAAGGAATGTAAACATCCCTTGTGATAGTCATATATGGTGACAATACATGGTAATGGTAATACAATATATGGTGACAGATCCCTCCTGTACACTTCATAGTATTCAGATCGTCAAAAACGGCGATTCTAAATACTGTCACCGTTAGCCGCTGAGTAAACCGGAAGTGACGTTGTAACGTTGCTTCCGGAAATGTATGAAGGAGTCTGATTGAAGCTGATTTCGGCTTCCACAGGGACTCCACACAGCCGGCGGATGTGCCGGATCGCATCTCCAGTCTCCCGGTGGGACGGGAGGCCGGAGAAGAGCGGCAAACGGTGACGGGAGGGGGGATGTCCCCTCCCGCTGCCTGGGATAACGACCGAGCGGCTCCGGAGCCGAATCGGCTGTGATCAATGGATAGCCGACCGCCTGCTTTAAAAAATGGCACCAGGGTATACCCTGTAGCTGCAGACTATACCCTGATACTTTCACTTAAAGCTGCCACCGTTTATAAACGGCGATTCGCGTTAAGTGGATACACTTCCTGCGCCCAACAAAAGTAACTGCAAGGGGTTACAGTGTTCTGGCACCAACAACACCCAAGGCCCGATTTTTCACCACCTGTTTTAACCACTTAACGAGAATCACCGTTTATAAATGGCGGCAGCTTTAAGTGGAAGTGGAAGTGGAAGTATCGGTGTATAGTCTGCAGCTACAGGCTACACCCCGGTACCGTTTTTTAGAGCAGGCGGCCGGCTATCCGGTGATAACGGCCGATCCGGCTCGGAAGCCGCTTGGTCTTAATCCCAGGGAGCCATCGTCCACCGATCTTCGATCCGACACTTCTGGCTGTTGTGTGGAGTCCTTGTGGAAGCCGGAATCGGCTTCAATCAGGACTCCTTCGTACATTTCCGGAAGCAACGTTACAATGTCACTTCCAGTTTACTTGGCTGCAAACGGCTCTGGTTTTTGGTGATCTGAATACTGTGAAGTGTAAAGGAGGGATGGGGGGTCCCATGGGTTTAGACCCCCCCCCCAATCCCTCCATAAAGAGTACCTGTTACCACATATTACTATCACAAGGGATGTTTACATTCCTTGTGATAGCAATAAAAGTGATCAGATTTTTTTGTTAAAAGAAACTGTGTTAAAAATAAATAAATAAATAAAATAAATTAAAAAAGTAAAAAAAAAAAAAAAATTAAAGCGCCACCATCCCCGGGAGCTCGCGTAGCATAGAAAACGTATACATAAGTCACGCCCGCAAATTAAAACAGTGTTCAAACCACACATGTGAGGTATCTCCGCGATCGCCAGAGTGTGAGCAATAATTTTAGCAAAAGACCTCCTTTGCACCTCTAACCTGGTAACCGTTACAAATTTTTAAAGCGTCGCCTATGGAGAATTTTAAGTACCGGAGTTTGTCGCCATTCCGCAAGTGTGCGCAATTTTCAACCGTAACATGTATGGTATCTATTTACTCAGCATAACATCCTCTTTTACAATATACAAAAAAATTGTGCTAATTTTACTGTTGTCTTATTTTTTAACTCAAAAAAGCAAATTTTAAAAAAAAATTGTGCTTGAAAGACTGCTGCACAAATACCGTGTGACAAATAGTATTGGAACAATCGCCATTTTATTCTCTAGGGTGTTTGAAAAAAATATATAATATTTGGGGGTTCTAAGTAATTTTCTAGCAAAAAAAATGATTTTAACTTGTAAACAACAAGTGTAAAAAAGGGCTCCGGGCCTTAAGTGGTTAAACTAATTTACAACAGCAGGGCCCGTTCCTGTGCTCAACAAGAGTAACTGCAAGGGGTTACAGTGTTCTGGCACCGCCAACACAGAAGGCCCAATTTTTCAGCACCCGTTTGACTCGGGCATGTCATCACAATTTTTTAAAGAATTTACAACAGTGGGGCCCGCACCAAAATTAAAAAAATAAAATAAAAATTCTGTAGGGTTTCCCCCCAAAGTCCGTAACAGACCCTTCAGGTCTGGTATGTATTCTAAGGGGAACCCCGCCCAAAATAAAAAAAACCTGCGTAGGTGTCCACCCAAAGTCCATACCAGGCCCTTCAGGTCTGGTATGGATTTTAAGGGGAACCCCGTGCCAAAATTGAAAAAAAAATGGCGTGGGGTCCCCCCTAAATCCAAACCAGACCCTTATCCGAGCACGCAGCCCTGGCATGGCAGGAGGGGGTGGGGACGAGCGAGCGCCTCCCCTCCGAACCATACCAGGCCACATGCCCTCAACATGGGGAGGATGTTTTGAGGTCGCCCCCAAAGCACCTTGTCCCCATGTTGATGGGGAGAAGGGCCTCATCCCCACAACCCTGGCCGGTGATTGTGGGGGTCTGCAGGCAGGGGGCTTATCAGAATCTGGAAGCCCCCTTTAATAAGATCACGACCCTCCCATGTGAATAGGTATGGGGTACATTGTACCCCTACACATTCACCAAAAACGGAGTGTAGTGGACAAAAAAACAAGAGGCAGTTTTTGACAAGTCCTTTATTGTGTAAAATAGCTCTTCTTTTTTCTCCCTTCTTCCATCTTCTCCTGCCCAGGTCCTTCTTCTGGTCTTCTGCTTCTTCTTTCAGTCTTCTTCCTTCCTCTCCTCGTCTTCAATCTTAATCTTCTTCTTCCTTCTTCTTTCACTGCCGGCGCTCTCCCCACTGCTGCAGCCCGGCCCCTTGCCGTCTCCCAGAATGGGCGGTCTTCATAATGACACTTCTTTTATAAGAAGGGGCCACCCAGTTATGTAACCGAGTGAACCCGCCCCCTTCTGACAACTTGCGCTGTCAGAGGGGGCCGGTCACCCATTTACATCACCAGGTGGCCCCGCCCCTTCTTATAAAAGAACTGTCATTGTGAAGACCGCCCATTCTGGGAGATGCGCAGGGGCCGGACTGCAGCAGCGGGGACAGCGGCGGCGGTGAAAGAAGAAGGAAGAAGATGAAGATTGAAGACGAAGAGAGGAAGCAAGAAGACTGAAAGAAGAAGCAGAAGACCTGAAGAAGGATCGCGCCAGGAGAAGATGGAGGAAGAAAGAAGAAAGAAGAAAAGCTATTTTACACAATAAAGGACTTGTCAAAAACTGACTCTTGTTTTTTGTACCACTACACTCCTTTGTTGGTGAATGGCAATACATTACAGCCGCGATTTTAAATGATAATTTTTCCTATGGAAATGTCATGTTGCTCTGGCTATGTTCTACACCTCACAGAGATGCGCCCTTTTACACACAGACTAAGGACACCCCCCAGGCACAATATTTAAAGGAATTTTTAATTTTTTTCACTTTAAGCATTATTAAAAATCACTGCTCCTGAAAAAATTATTGACTTAAAAACTTTTTTTTTCATTGATACATGTCCCCTAGGGCAGGACCCGGGTCCCCATACACTTTTTAGGGCAATAACATTGCAGATAAGCCTTCAAAATGAGCACTTTTGATTTTTCATGTTCGGGTCCCATAGACTTTAATGGTGTTCGGATGTTCACCCTGAACTTTTTGTCTGTTCGCATGTTCTGGTGCGAATCGAACCGGGGGTTGTTCGGCTCATCCTTCCTCAGGTTTATCCCTGTGCCAGATAAATTTACCTGCACTACCACTAGTAACACACTAGAGGGTGGTACACTTATGTTCTACGAAGGCTCTGCTTTGCTTGTATATTCACTTGCTTACTGGGCACATAAACCCCCCTCCTGCCTGGACCAATTTTCAGTTTTCAGCGCTGTCACATTTGAATAACAATTGTGCGGTCGTGCAAAGCTGTACTCAAATAAAATTGACATCCATTTTTTCCCACAAATAGAGCTTTCTTTTGGTGGGATTTGATCCCCTCTGCGGTTTTTATTTTTTGTGCTATAAATAAAAAAAGAGCAACAATTTTGAAAAAAGAACATTTTTTTTTTTACTTTTTGCTATAATAAATATCCAAAAATAAATAGTAAAAAAACGAATTTATTTATCAGTTTAGGCCAATATGTATTCCTCTACATATTTTTGGTAAAAAAAATCGCAATAAGCGTATATTGATTGGGTTGCGCAAATGTTATAGCGTTTACAAACTATGGAAATTGATTTATGGCGTTTTTAGGGGTGGGGCGGACGTCAATTGACAGCGCCCCGGCAATTCAGATCCATGCTGTAGCCGTCAATCGGCTATAGCACGGATCTGAAGTGGATATGATATACCCCTGACCACTGCACTCTGTATGCTGGGTTGTATATGACATACTCCTGACTAGTGTTGAGCGAACCCGGACTGTAACGTTCGGGTCCGTACCGAACTTTAGGGTGTCCGTGGCACGGACCCGGACCCGGACATTTCAAAAATCGTTCGGG
>BLSH010312074.1:26322-38755 GCA_018402905.1 Glandirana rugosa
GTGGATAGTGATCTCATGGACAACGGTTGGTCTCATGGTCAGTCGTTAGTCATGGACAGTGGTTAGTCATGGACAGTGGTTAGTCATGGACTGGTACTCTGGTTGGCAACAGGTACTCTAGTGATAGGTGCTCTAATGACAGGTGCTCTGGTTGGTGACAAGTACTCTAGTGACAGGTACTGATTGGTGACAGGTATTCTGGTGACAGGTATTCTGGTGACAGGCACTCTGGTGACAGGCACTCTGGTGACAGGTACTCTGGTTGGTGAAAGGTACGCTGGTTACAGGTACTCTTGATTGGTGAAAGGTACTCTGGTTGGCGACAGGTAATTTGGTGACAGGTACTCTGATTGGTGACAGGTACTTCAGATGGAGTGATGGTTACTCTGATTAGTGACAGGTACCCCAGATGGGGTGACGGGTACTCTGATTGGTGACGGGTACTCTGATTGGTGACGGGTACCCCAGATGGGGTGACAGGTACTCTGATTGGTGACAGGTACTCTGGTGACAGGTACTCTTGATTGGTGACGGGTACTCTGGTGACAGGTACCCCAGATGGGTTGACGGGTACTCTGATTGGTGACGGGCATTTTGGTGACAGGTACTCTGGTGACAGGTACCCCAGATGGGATGACGGGTACTCTGATTGGTGATGGGTACTTTGGTGACAGGTACTCTTGATTGGTGACAGGTACTCTGGTGACAGGTACCCCAGATGGGGTGACGGGTACTCTGATTGGTTACGGGCACTTTGGTAACAGGTACCCCAGATGGGGAGACAGGAACTCTGATGGGCACAGACAGGTACTCTGATGGGCACAGACAGGTACTCTGATGGGCTCAGACAAGTACTCTGATGGGCTCAGACAAGTACTCTGATGGGCTCAGACAGGTCCTCTTAGTCAGGGGGCAATCTGGGGGCAATCTGGCACAACAGTATTGAAGCTCTCACAACTCACAGTTATTTGGCAGCTGTTCTCCTCACACTGGTACGGTGTGTGAGGAGAAGTGCCTGGTAACAGTAAGTTACCTGGCACTTTGTTGACATTTGTGACCGGCTGTGATTGGACACAGCCGGTCACGTGGTAAAGAGCCAATTTCATTGGTTCTTTACCCTGATCGGGGTTGGGCATTGTCCGAGGGACAAGCCGCAACCCCGATCGCCGCGCTGCGTGCCCCCCGGGGGCGCGCACGAGCAGCGTGCACGGCCACACTCAGCGCTATAGCAAATGACCGGCTGTGATAGGACACAGCCGGTCACGAGGTAAAGAGCCAAATTTATTGGCTCTTTACCCCGATCGGGGATGGGCTGAGTCCCGCAGAATACCGCAGGACGTCATATGACATCCTGTTAGGATAGTGAGTCCACCTTGCCGGCGTATTTTTACTATACGCCGGTAAGGAAGTGGTTAACCACTTCAGCCCCGGAAGGATTTCCCACTTTAGGACCAGAGCACATTTTTTGCGATTTGGCACTGCGTCATTTTAACTGACAATTGCGTGGTCGTGTGACGTTGTACCCAAACAAAATTTGTGTCCTTTTTTTCCCACAACTACAGCTTTCTTTTGGTGGTATTTGATCCCCTCTGCATCATTTCTGATCGCCACTATAAACAAAAAAAGAGCAACAATTTTGCAAAAAAAAAAAATATTTCTTACTTTTTGCTAAAAATACAAATCCAAAAAAATAATTAAATAAATAATAATTTATTCATCGGTTTTGGCTGATTTATATTCTTCCTCATATTTTTGGTAAAGGAAAAAAAAAACACAATCAGCGTTTATTGATTTTGGTTTGTGCAAAAGTTGCCGCGTTTACAAATCATGAGAATTAATTTCTGGCGTTTTTACATTTTTTTTTTTTTTTACTAGTAATGGGGGCGATCTGCAATTTTTTTCAGGACTGTGATATTGGGGCGGACATGTCAGACATTTTTGACACTTTTTTGGGACCAATGACATTTATACAGTGATCAGAAATTTAAATATCCACTGATTACTGTATAAATGTCATTGGCAAGGAAGGGGTTAACCTTCAGGGGGCAGTGAAGGGGTTAACTGTTCTCTGGGTGTGTTCTAACTGTATGGGGGCTGGGCTGCCAGGGGCACCAGAGATCTAACTGATCCCGAGTACAGGGATGAGTAGATCTCTTAGATGCCGCCTGTCAGAATGGGGAACCGCCGTGTTTACATCGGTGGAACCCCGTTCTGGCTCTGTAACAAGCGATCGCAGGTCGCCGAACCATGTCCCCGCTCGGAGAGCATGCGGCGGGCACGAGCGTACGTTTGTTCGCCCCCTAGCCACCATGCCCGCGAGTGATTACTATAAGCGGCGATTCGCCTGGACAGAGCCACACTGTTTGTTCCTACATACCGTATATACTCGAGTATAAGCCGTCTCGAATATAAGCCAAGGCACCTAATTTTACCACAAAAAACTGGGAAAAGTTATTGACCCGAGTATAAGCCTAGGGTGGCAAATGCAGCAGCCAGAACACAGGAATTGTAGCCAGAACACAGGAATTGTAGCCGGAACACAGGGACAGGGAGCCAGAACTCAGGGATTGTAGCCAGGACACAGAGACTGTAGCCAGAACACAGGTATTGTAGCCAGGACACAGGAATTTTATCCAGGACACAGAGACTGTAGCCAGAACACAGGTATTGTAGCCAGGACACATGGATTTTATCCAGGACACAGAGACTGTAGCCAGAACACAGGAATTGTAGCCAGAACACAGGGACAGGGAGCCAGAACTCAGGGATGGTAGCCAGGACACAGAGACTGTAGCCAGAACACAGGTATTGTAGCCAGGACACAGGGATTTTATCCAGGACACAGACTGCAGCCAGAACACAGGTATTGTAGCCAGGACACAGGGATTTTATACAGGACACAGACTGTAGCCAGAACATAGGTATTGTAGCCAGGACACAGGGATTTTATCCAGGACACAGACTGTAGCCAGAACACATAAGGGATGAGTAAGGTAGATTCACATTAAACAGAGCTGTGCTGCTTCTAAGAGCCATTCTGTGCTTTGTAAGTGTGATTAAACACATTGGAATGCAAAGAATGCTGAGAATGCTGAGAGAGAGCTGCAGCTCTTCACGGAGATCAGGAGGTGGGCGGGACTGAACAGCTAACATCAGCTTGTCCCGCCCACCTCCCGACATCAAGCTGAGAATCTGACACCTCTCTCAGCATTCTCTGCATTCCAATGTGGTTAATCACACTTACAAAGCACAGAACGGCTCTTAGAAGCAGCACGGCTCTGTTTAATGTGAATCTACTCATCACCCACAGACACTGACTCGAGTATAAGCCGATGGGGGGTCTTTTTCAGCACAAAAAATGTACTGAAAAACTCGGCTTATACTCGAGTATATACGGTAAGTATAATCAACATTCAAAGTGCTGAATTTATAAGCTTGTCTGAGAGTTCAGAAAGCAGGTGCGGGGCGCTGAAGTTACACTCTGCAGAGCTCAGTGAGGAGAGCTATGAGAGCTGATTGGAGGAAAGGGACACACCTCCCCCTTTACACAGCACACAGGAACAGAGCTGAGGTTGTCAATCCTCTGGAGCTCTCTATCCTGTCACCATTTTTGTCTTGGTGTCAGGAAAACTTGTCAGAAGTGACTCATGTTGATAGAGGAATGAAGCAGGAGACAGAAATGACGCTTAGTGCTCTTAATCATATTTCAAGTCTGAGGTTTACAACCACTTTAAGATGAACATGTTCTCATCCAATTGTTTTCAGCAGGATAGGACAACCATGACATCAGTAGACAATCCTTGGAGGCTGCGTAAACCAGCTTCTGTAACAGATCTTTGATATTTGTTATATAAGTTATTCTCCAGGACTACTCTATATTTATTGGCCCAATGTATATCTTCTTTTCTTCTTCATTTGCCGTGTCTTAAAGAAGGTGGGCTTTTTGAACCCCTAAAATGAATTGGCTTTAACTAAAGGTGACTTTCAATCAATACAACACTTTCCTCCTTGCACACTAGCCTACATGAGAGACGTGTCGACATGAAATGCTAGAGAGGCCCAAGTGTGCAAGTATATGAACAAAACTACCACAAGAGACTTCCCTTGGTAAGAAACAGCAAAGTGTAGGTTTGCTTGCCTTGCCCGATCCCTGTGTCCGACTTAAAGTTGCCATCTTCCACAGCTTTTTCTTCTTCCTTCTAACTCTCAATCATCCTCAAAAAGTGCCATTAGAGACTTGTGAGTGTTACATTGTTCCTCTATACAGGACCATCATGTAGAAAAAAAAGCTAACAAAAATATGCTGCAAATGACCCCATATTTCCAATGGAAAATGCTTCATTTGAAAATAGATAAAAATAGACACATTTACAAATAGACAAACCACACAGTGGATTAAATTAACCTTAGATAGGGTTATTATTGCAGTCTATGATGGGAAAGGAAGTTATGTAATCCCAGAGATGGGTGTGATAGTACCTTTAGTTTTAGTTACAGCCTTACTTCCATGGTATACAGTGGGGAAAATTATTATTTGATCCCCTGCAGATTTTATAAGTTTGCCCACTTACAAAGAAAGGGTCTATTTTTTTTTTTATCATAGGTGTATTTTAAATGATAGAGACAGAATATTAGCCAAAAATACATACATACAAATACAAATGTTATAAATTGCAGTTCAGTGAGTAAAATAAGAATTTGATCCCCAAGCAAAATATGACTTAGTCCTTGGTGGAGAAACTCTTGTTGGAAAGCACAGAGGTCAGACGTTTCTTGTAGTTGGTTATCAGGTTTGCACACATCTCAGGAGGGATTTTGGTCCACTCTTCATTACAGATCTTCTCGAAATCCTGGCTATCACTCAGCAACTTGAAGTTTCAGCTCCCTCCATAAATTTTCAATTGGTTTAAGCTGTGGAGACTGGCTAGGCCTCTCCATGGCCTTAATGTGTGTCTACTGGAGCCACTACTTTGTTACCTTGGCCGTATGTTTTGGGTAATTGTCATGCTGGAAGACTCATCCACGACCCATCTTCAGTGTTCTGGCTGAGGGAAGAAGGTTTTCATCCAAGATTTTACAATACATGGCTCCGTCCATTAGCCCCTCAATGCGGCAAAGTCGGCACATACCTTTAGAAGAGAAACAGCCGCAAAGCATCATGTTTCCACCTCCATGCTTGACTGTAGGGATGGTTTTCTTAGGGTCATAGTCAGCATTTTTCTTCCTCCAACACTGCGAGTCGAGTTAATACCAAAGAGCTCAATTTTGGTCTCATCTGACCACAGCACTTTCTCCCAATCCTTCTCTGAATCATTTAGATGTTCATTAGCAAACTTCAAACGGCCCTGCACATGTGCCTTCTTGAGGAGGGGGACCTTGCGGGTGCTGTAGGATTAATCCATGGCGGTGTATTGTGTTACCAATGGTTTGTTTGGTGACTGTGGTCCCAACTGCCTTGAGACCAGACTTAGGATGATTGATGGTTAGTTTGTATTACTTCCATTTGCAAATAATCGCTCCAACAGTTGTTTCCATCTCACCAAACTTCTTGCTGATGGTCTTGTAGCCCATTCCAGCCTTGTGTACGTCTACAATCTTGTCCCTCAGGTCCTTTGACAGCTCTTTGGTCTTGCTCATGATGGTGAGTTTTGAATGGAAGAAAGAGATTCTGTGGACAGGTGTCTTTTATACACATAACGAGTTGTCGTTAGGAGCACCTTCTTAAATTGCCAGGACTAATCTGTGTACCACATGAGCACATACTGTAGTCAGTCTGTGGGAGCCAGAATTATTGTTGGTTGGTAGGGGATCTCTTATTTTACTCTGCAACTCTGAACTGCAACTCAATTTATAACATTTGTATTGTGTTTTTTTCTGAATATTTGGTTGATATTCTATCTCTATCATTTAAATTACACCTATAATAAAAATTATAGACCCTTCTTTTTATTTGTAAGTGGGAAAACTTAAAAAATCTGCCGGGAATAAAAATTATTATTTTCCCCACTGTATTATAAGTAAATTGGCATAATGATCTCAACATAAATAACATGTTATACCTGAAACTGTTGGATTACTATTAATGTTGCAATGCTCCTAAATTATTCCTTAGTACATTATTATTATTAGTTATAAACCAATGAACAAAGAAGCAAATAAAAGGTATAATTGAGCTTACAAGTATGTATGTATTTTTTGAACAGCACTGAATACAGAACTTGGTGGCAAAATTTATATAAAGGAAACATATCTGCTTCCTTTGCTAACTTCTAATTTGACAAATGCTAATTGCTTGGCTGTCATGCAATCCTTTGCCATTCCACTGACTTTTACACCTACGTTTACAGTTGTGTTTACGCATACAAAATTGCACACTTTCCTGCAATGCACAAAAAAGTGCAGCCCTTTTTCAGACGTGGCGGTGTCATTCATTTTTGATGGCACCCCCACACATCTTGTTCATGTGCGTGTCTAACTAATTACTATGCGTTTTGGGGGGAGTGGGATTTTTCAAAAGGGCCATGCACTCCTTTTGTGCATTTTTTTGCAAGAAGGGGGGGGGGGAATTAAAATTTAGGTGCCCTAAACAAGACACGTGGAAACACGCAAAAACGCATGACTGCTCTGCCGCAATTACAAAGGTGTGAAAGCCAAACAGAGCCTAAAGCATGAAAACAGCTAAGTACACAAATAAAATACATAGGGGATGATGTGCTAAAACTGGAGATTGCAAAATCTGGTGCAGCTGTGCATGGTAGCCAATCAGCTTCCAACTTCAGCTTGTTCAGTTAAGCTTTAGCAATACAACCTGTAAGCTGATTGGTTTCTATGCAGAACTGCATCAGATTTTGAACTCTTCAGTTTTAGTAAATCAACCCCATAGTGCGGTATTTCACCGCCAGTTTGACACTTGTGTGCTAAAGGATTTGTACTTATTTTCATCCAATCCTGATATTTACACAGCCCTGCCAGACTGTACAGTCAGCTAGCTGATCTGACTTTCCTCTCATGCAGTTAAACAACGTTACCCAAACATTTCATATTCCTGATATGTGTCTGTTGTAACATGTACTTGTGCTAAAAAAAATGTCCTGTTCTCTTTGTATATCTTCCTTTGTATGAAATACCTGGTGTTCTTGCCAGTCCCCCTGCTTTCCTGTTTCAAATTGACCTCGCCAGGGCATGGTAGCTCATCCATCTCAGTGTGGTAGGTTTTCTGGCTGTGCTGGGAGCACAGCCTGTCGGCCTGCAATGGCTCCAACGGTTGTTACAGAGTAACAGAGTTACTAAATCTGGAGAGTGCAGAATCTGGTGCAGCTCTGCAGAGAAACCGATCAGCTTCCAGGTTTCATTGTCAGAGCTTAATGGAACAAGCTGAAGTTAAAAGCTGATTGGCTACCATGCACAGCTGCACCCGATTCTGAGTGCTCCAGTTTTAGTAAATCTCCCCCAGTG
This sequence comes from Glandirana rugosa, assembly GCA_018402905.1. NCBI lineage: Eukaryota > Metazoa > Chordata > Amphibia > Anura > Ranidae > Glandirana > Glandirana rugosa. The sequence continues at coordinate 33,778 of BLSH010312074.1, forward strand.
GGTTGTTTTAGGTAAGGGGTTCACATATACTTTAAGCTATGAAGCTAGGTCACCTCCACACTCCCAGCCTGTGAATGAACAGTGATAGAGTAGCAGCAGTTTTCCCTCTGATCACTCTGCTCTCTCCTATTGTCAGCATGTATTTTGTCAATGTATTTCCATGCAGGACTTATGTTTGGATTGCAATCGGCTGGAACCAAGTAAATATTGGAAATACAAGCAGAAAATACCCAAGCTCAAACGCACAAATAAGAAATACTTGCTGAGATTCGGTACTCAGGTTAAGGGGATCCCCACTCCCCTATACCAACATCCAAAGCAGAAATTCAGCTGGCAACTCGATAACTCCTTAGTATTAACCTTTACAGTAAAACCTTGGATTGCAAGAATAATTTGGGAAACATGCTTGTAATCCAAAGCACTCGTATATAAAAGCGAATTTCCCCATATGAAATAATGGAAACTCAGATGATTCATTCCACAACCATTTATTTATAAGTCTTTCAGTTTATAGTCCATATAAAAAGATTATAGCAATGTGATAGGTTGTGTAACCATAAAATGTCCATCCACAAATGGCCGCCTCCACAAGGGGATTAGAAGAAAAATCCAGCAGGAGCTACTGAGTATAAAAGAGAAGAGAGGCACCTCTAAGTGTAGCAATATGGTTACATTTAATGAAGGTACAACATTTAGCAACTCACATGGTTGATGATTAAAAAGGCTCATCTAAGTATGCAGGCATCTGGGGTAAAGCTTTCCACATAAACCATCCTCCACACCGCCGGCTCTCACCGCTGTAAGTCTGCAATCATGACCGGGAAGACTACTCTGCAGTAGAGCGACCTGAAAGCGATGCTTGAAGCGTTCATGGAGAGCAGTGTGGAAAGGATGACGTCAATGGCGATGTGGCTCAAGTGCCCCCATAGCAAGCTGCTTACTTGCCAACCACCCGCCATCATAATACGGTGGCAGGTTGGCACCACTGCGCGAATCGCCATAGCTGTATAGCCGCTAGCACAGCCACAGTTGCAGGAAGCTTCAGAAGCTGGGGCCAACAAAATTCAGGAAAATTACAGCTTCTGGTGCATTGTGTTGCCTCCTGTGTGGAATTAAGGAGCAGAGCCTTCACTTCATCTGTGAGAAGAACCCATGCCTCCACACAGCAGGTAGGTCTTGTGGATAATTAGTGTTGTCCCAGTTACGGTGGCCGGACTTGCATCCAGGAACAGCCAGGACATCGTTGGGTGACTCAAAACAGGTGCTCATGATCCCTGTAATGGGGGTCATGTTTTTCCGGTAAGTGTGCTGTGACATCGGTGTCTGGTGGAGGGATTCGTCACTGAAGAGAACCTGGGATGGTCTTCATAGACTATGAATGAATTGTGACATTGCTCATCCCATATACACATCACTTTACCCTTATTGAGCACACGGCACTCTATGAACTTTACAAACTTTGCCCATCTTAGTTATCCAACCCTATTTTGGTGAACATTAGTTTTAGATTACACCACATTTTTCATAGGAAGTGTACTATTATAAGAGGTGGTAGTCTGTTTCATTGAATGTTTTTTATAGATGTTAACACCATGTAATGTTGGAATGAGATCAGCCAGTCAACACTGGGGCAACTGTCAGACCTCGGGTGGCCAGTTAATCAGAATTTCCCATAATAATTGTAGCACTACCCCCGCAGGAGCCGCTTAGTATCATGGGTTCTCTGTTCTCTGCCATGACTCTATAGCCCTCTCGGCCCCCATCGACACAACTGGTTATAGGTCACTCACACCTGTGTAGCCTAAACATTAATATTCTACCACTCTATGAAGGTAAACAGAAAAAAAGTAAAAAAAGTGTTAGCTGGAGTCTGGCTTCAATGTGTTAGCGTGGTGTCACACAGACGTTCCGTGTGCGGGGTTTGTCTTGCTCAGCAGGGATCGCACCGTTGATCCCCGCTGAGATGGCAGATGACAGATCGGTCTCCGCTTACTGTGCGAAGATGGATCTGTCAGAGCCCCACTCTCCTCTATGGGAAATCGAGGACAATGGACTACCTGTCCGTTGTCATCCGATACCCAGACGGATGGAAAAATAGGATTTCCATCCGTCGGACTTCCATCCATTGGTTACAGTGCTTTCTGAATTTCTTATTAAGTGTGCAGATCAGAAGACCAACCTTCAATTTGACCAAAATGTTCTGCATGTTTATTCTGGGTCAGTGACTCAAAAAATATTGAGGCCAGAGACAGCTAGGGAACTAGTATTTTCCAAAAGAGTTCAGCAATGGTATCCCCCATATTTCTCTATATGGGTTTCATTTAAATGGGATACTCTACTGAAATAAAGAGAATCAGGGTCAATTAAAAATTGCCTGTACAGGATTTGCAATGAATGCACACACGGCAGCTTTATATTTTTAAATAAAAAAGCTGTAGTCATTGGGATATTTATCATATACTCTTACAGTGGATATAGAAAAGAGTCACTCTACTTTAAATGAATTCCATTTGGTTGCTTTGCAGCCTGAAATGAAGACAGACACAGATTTTGTTTTATCTAATCGTATTTACATAACGTCCAAGTGAAAAATATAATAAAAAATAATACCCGCCTCCTAAAAATGACTTGTAAACTCAATCAGGTGTAGCTAATCACCTTCTCAATAGCCACAAAGCTATTTAACTATCAACTGTGATCAGCTGTGGTCATTTTGATTAGCTCAGCATGAAAATAGCTTTCCTGGAGCATTTCAGTCTCTGATAGTGCAACTGAAACAAACAATCAACTATGGGTGGCAAGGCACTGTCACCGGGATCTAAGTTGTGGTCAGGCACAAGTCAGGAGATGGATACAAAAAAATGTCAAAGGCTTTATCAATGTCTAGAAGCACAATGAAGTCTATTATTAAGAAGTGGAAGATATTTGGTACAACACAGACCCTCCCTGGATCAGGATGTCGCTCCAAACTGTATGAAAGAGCCGAGAGGAAACTGGTCAGAGAGGCTACCGAGAGGCCTACAGCAACTCTGAAGCAGCTGCAGGAATTGATGACAAAGAGTGGTCATTCTGTGCATGTGACAACAAGATCACAAATTCACCACAAATGTGGCTTGTATGGGAGGGTTGCAAGAAAAAAGCCACTCCTCAAGAAAGGCCACATGCAGTCACAATTGAGCTTTGCCAAAACACACCTTGAAGATTCTGAGACCACATGGAAATTGGTGTTATGGTCAGATGAAACTAAAATTGAATTATTTGGCCTCAACACAAAACAATATGTCTGGCAGAAATCCAATACAGCTCACCATCCAAATAACACCATTCCTACAGTAGAGCATGGGGGTGGTAATATCCTGTTATCGGAAGTGGTAATATCTTGTTATAGGGCTGTTTCCCTGCTGCAGGGACTGGAGCACTTCTCAGGAATCAGGATAGAAGGAAAAATGGATGGGACAAAATACCGTCAAATTCTTGAGGAAAAATTGCTGCCCTCTGCCACAAAATTGTCAATGGGAAGAAGGTTTACCTTCCAACATCACAATGACCCAAAGCACACAGCAAAAATGACCACACAGTGGTTAAAGGAGAAAAGGTGAATGTCCTTGCATGGCCTAGTCAGAGCCCAGACTTAAACCCCATTGAAAATCTGTGTAATGACTTGAATAATGCAGTCCACAAATGGTCACTATCAAATTTAACTGGACTTGAGCAGTTCTGCAAAAAATAATGGGCAAATATTGCAAAGTCTAGATGTGCAAAGATAATAGATCCATATCCCAACAGACTAAAGGTGCAATTAAAGCAAAAGGTGTTTCTACAAAATACTGACACAAGGGGGGGTGACCCTTTTTCCAACTCCGTAATTCTGTTTTTGAATTTTATATCTCAATGGTTTTTATTAAGTTTTCATAACAAAGAAAACAAATGGTAAGAGCAGATAGGTAACAAGGTCTATAACATTCTTGTCAGATATAACATAGTAAGATAATCCTAGTACCTTTTCAACAGGAAACAAATAGACAAGTCAAATAAAACATGGTCTGATACCGTGGTTCTCATTTGAGCTGTAATGATCATTCAGGGGAGTATGTGTAATTACGATCGTGACAGTTCGAAAGTGCTATGTGGCAAACCTGGTCAGGTAGGGAGTCCCTTTCTTTTCTAGCAGCCTTAAGTAAGCATCAGTCCTGTTCAACCAGGGCCCCAATTTATCCAAATGTGGAAATGTAGAGCCCATGACGAGGGGCCTACCTGGTAGTAAAGGACTTAGTTTAGAGTGTTATGGTGGCGATTATACAGGTAGACAATTTGTTCATCAATTTCAGGGGGAGAATTCGGGGATGGTGTTGGGGTCCCAGGGGACCAGGTCCTGGGGAGTTAATGAGACTTACGGCCACCCCAGGCAGGAACAAGCTGTGGCCTCGGTCCGGCACTCCGGACCATCTCCGGGTCCCCGAATTTCCCCCACAATGTTGGACAATCTGGGGCCCACCCAACCAAAAGTTGTTCTTCTAGCTTGTGGTATATGCCAATCTTGATGATTTATACAAAACTTATCAACAAACTATTGGAGTATCAGAATATAGAAGAGGAGTGGGTAGAAGAAGGCAGGGGTGAGGGAGGAGGAGGGAAGAGGAAAGGTAAATGAGGTTATCAAACAACTATTCAAAACATATTTAGTAGTTCTAACCGTATATGGTGTTCGATCTTCTTGTTGAAAACCAACCCACCCGGGGTCTAACAGGTTGTAACACCCCCTTTAAGCCCCTGGGCCTCTACCAGGCCTCACGGCCTGGCTCCGGTGTCGAACAAGGACGGACCCCACCGGCATTCAGAGTAATTGAGGGGTCCTGGACCAGGGGACCCTGGGGTTGTGGTAGGGGCTTAAGAGGGGGACTTTAACTACTTGTTTAACAGATGGACATATTAGCGGTGGTATTGTGAGATTTGATTCAGGAAATGATGGTCCATCCGG
>BLSH010312075.1:2553-27851 GCA_018402905.1 Glandirana rugosa
ACGTCACACTCCACCCACTTCTCACTCCACCCACGTCTCCCTCTACCCACGTCTCACTCCACCTACGTCTCACTCTTCACTCTGCACCCATCTCCCTCTGCACCCATCTCCCTCTGCACCCACCTCACTCTTCACCCACCTCACACTGCACTCACCTCACTCTGCACCCACCTCACTCTGCACCCATCTCACTCTGCATCCACCTCACTCTGCACCCATCTCCCTCTGCACCCATCTCCCTCTGCACCCACCTCACTCTTCACCCACCTCACACTGCACTCACCTCACTCTGCACCCACCTCACACTGCACCCATCTCACTTTGCACCCATCTCACTCTGCACCCATGTCACCCTGCACCCACCTCACCTTGCACCCACCTCACACTGCACCCACCCCAATCTGCACCCACCTCACTCTGCACCCACCTCACTCTGCACCCACCTCACTCTGCACCCACCTCACCCTGCACTCGCCTCACCCTGCACTCACCTCACCCTGCACTCTGCACCCACCTCACCCTGCGCTCTGCACCCATCACTCATCACCCACTTCACCCGGCACTCTGCACCCACCTCACCCTGCACCCACCTCACTCTGCACCCATCTCACCCTGCACTCTACACCTACCTCACCCTGCACTCTGCACCCACCTCACCCTGCACTGTGCACATAGCTCACCCTGCACTGTGCACGTAGCTCACCTTGCACTGTGCACGTAGCTCTCCCTGCACTGTGCACATAGCTCACCCCTGCACTGTAAACATAGCTCACCCCTGAACTGAGCTCCTAGCTCACCCCTGCACTGTGTACCTCTGCACTGTGCACCTAGTGCACCTTTTGCCCTGTGCACCTAGCACACCCCTGCGCTGTGCACCTAGCGCACCCCTGTGCTGTACACCTCTGCACATAGCGCACCCCTGCACGTAGCGCACCCCTGAACCCTGCTCTCTGTACATATCGCGCCCCTTAACCCTGCACTCTGTACGTAGTGCACCCCTCAACCCTGCACTCTGCATGTAGCTCAACCCTGTACTCTGCACATAGTGCCCCCCCAACTTTGCACTCTGCAAGTAGCACACCCCCCAACCTTCGCTCTGTACATAGCATACCTTTGAACCCTGCATTCTGTACATAGTTCCCCCTCTCAACTCTGCATGTAGCACACCTTTCAACTATGCACTTTTTATGTAGTGAACCCCTCAATGCTAATGTAGTTTGGCCACATCCACAACTTGATGCAGAGGTTATGATGTGCAGTAACCTCTAGCAACCAATCAGTGAGCAATATTGATCTGCAGTAACCTCTAGCAACTAATCAGTGAGTGGTAATGATGTGCTGTAACCTCTGACAGCCAATTGCAATCCCTGTCTGATCTGCTGCAGTAAACTCATTTTGAGTCTAGCTGGGGGGGCCCAAGAAAATGTTTGCCCAGAGTCCAGGGTGTGCGACAATCGCTGTTTGTGTGCTTGCAGGACCCACACGTGTGTTTGCCTTTGCATGGGAGGACGGGGAGCATTTTTTTCCCCAATATTAATGCTATCACGAGGAATGTAAACATCCTTGTGACAGCAATAGACATGCAACAGGTACTCTTTATGGAGAGTTCTGGGGTCTATAAGATCCCAAATCCCTACTCTGCTTTTAAAAGCATTCAAACCACCAAGATCTGTGTCTTTGAATGATTTAATTTTTTAAAAATTGGCGCAATGATTTGCGAGTAAACTGTAAGTGTTGTCATCCCTTCCAGTTTAGACCCCTTTCACACTTGTGGGACCTGAAAGTCGAGCGATTTTGATGCACTTGAAGCAATGCCTGTGTAATTGTGAGATCTATGGACCTCAAGTCACATCAAAGTAGTGCAGGGACTACTTTGAAGTCTCTGTGACTTGAAGTCGCACAGATATGAATGGTACTCATTGGAAATAATGGAGTACGACTTGTTATGTGACTTTGTAGTCCCAAGTCACAGGACAAGTCGCATAAGTGTGAAAGAAGCATTACTGTTACAAACAGGAGATCAAAGCCAATCTTTGTTTGGCTGTTTGGCTGGTCACTCAAGTCTATTATAGCTGGTACGGAGCCATCCTGCACGGTGGATGTCACATTTTGTGTGATTTTGGAGTGTTTTTCTGGGTTCAGGTGTTACACCCTCTGGCTTATGTGACTCAGCGGGTGTATGCCCGTCTGCATTCAGTCTATCTGGTAAGCCCCTGTACGAACTGGTGAAGGGATCTGTGAACACAAGCTGCATTTCCCTGCTATATTCGTCCTGCTTTCCCCATCTATGGACTATTTATGAACTTTTCTTCATTTACTAATATGTTTCCACTCATTATGGTTATAATAGTTCTCTGATTTGTATTTGTTATATGCACTTCAACTTGCATTCTAGTTTTAATATATACCTAATTGCACTTTTTGCACTTGGACATACTTTGCACTTATGCACGTTGTTAAAACACCAATTGAAAGTATAGTCACACTATAGGGACTTTAATATATGTTCTTCATTATTAACTAACTTGGTGGATTATCTTATTTTATATTTCTTATGTTTATTTTCTAATTTTTGCCAAAATTGTAGCGCTGCACTATTACATACTTGGTCACTCGAGTCTCCCAGTGGGATGGGAGAGCCAGATAAAGCTGTGGAAGGCTGCGGGGGGGGGTGGCAACATCCCCTTCCACTGCTTGTAATAGTAATCCAGTGGCCGGTGAGCCCCTCCAATTGCTTACAAGAGAGCTGACTGTTGGCTCTAAAAAACGATACAGTGGGGATGACTGCAGCTGCAGCCATTATCCCAGGACAACCACCGATTGGACAGGAAGTGGGTGAAGAGCCGTCTCTGCCTTTCTGCCAGAGGGCAGTGCCACCACCCTGAAAAATGCTGGCAAACACCTTGTGTGGGAAACATGTGACCTCCCATAATTCATTGCTTTGACATTATAAGTAAAACGTCAGGCCCGAATGCTGGCATTAGGGAAGGGGCTCTCACATGGAGCTTATACAGAGTTAGAACTATGGAGGAACACAGAGATGTGGGAAAGGTAAGTGGGTTAAGTTGTTTTAAAGCCTTCAGACAAAACTTTAGCATTTCTTTATATATATTTTTTTCTGTTTAATACCCTGTGGAACTTTTTCTAATCACCATTGTCCACCATCCAAGCACATTGACTGCACAGTTTCCAGGTACGGGAAACTGGTAATTTAGTGCTGCAAAGGTGCTGACCTCATGACTTTACTTCATCTTCTGAATGCTGAGAGGACCCAACTAATGGACAGCCAATAGGGTGTGTCTATGTCATGCAGGCAGTGGTGTGTACACCCAAAGAAGGACCCCACTTGCTCGGAAGATGAAACAGGACTCTAGACTGGAACGTCATGTGACTATGAACTTAGTTGGAGGGGGGGATAAGAGAAGTTTGTGTGGGGGAAGAGGTGCAGCTGAGAGTTTAGCGTCACTTTGGTTAACTTTCTGAATCCTGAAAGCACCCCACCACTGGACAGCCAATAGGACATGTCTACGTCATGCAGGCAGTGATGTGGACACCCAAAGAAGAACCCTTCCTCCTGTGCATAGAAGAAGAAAGAAGACTCAAGAACGTGAATTTAGTTAGAGGGGGTTTGGGAGAGGTTGGCGTGTAGGGAAAGTCAGCTAAGTTTATCTAAAAGTTGACTAATACCCCTTCAACAAGATAAACTACTCTAACTCCCCCCTTCACGACTGATTACTTCTAGAGGCACAACGTTGTCTGTTGTGATGAAAATGTCCCCAGTGCTTGCTAGACAATCTATAATCAATGGAGTAGGCCATAGCTCTGGAATCAATGCCTAAATAAATCAGCACAATGGATGTTAATTACCGTCAATGTGATGTATCCCTAGTGCTGCTGTGTCCCGATTTAACAGAAATCGTCCTCCTTCGATGCCCCCACCCCCGCGATAATAATCTTCCAACTCAGAGGGGGGTTAATAACACTGAGGAGCTGTGATGGGCTCTCATCAAGAGTGCCTGACTATGCCTATCCTTTCGGCCCAGCTCCTCCATTTATAGAACCCGTACTATATCCTCCATGAATGAAAATAAAAATGTTAAGCTGGCCACACACTAGTAGATTTTGGAACAAATGTACGCACAAATGAAAATTCTCAGTACCATGATGACTTGTTGTTCGAACGCACTTCAAAATTTCAGTTGCTTCTAACACTTGATTTTGGAACGAATGGACTTTCCTGACTGAAAATCATATACAGTGTTAGAAATTCACTCTTTCGAAAAAAGTTTTCCATCCTGCTCCTTCAAATTTTTCAATTTGACCCACTAATGATTAGAAAATCGAACAAACACTCTTAAAATGAAAGAAAGTTAAAGAAAACTTTATAGCCCACTTTACTCTATACAAAATAAAAAAAAAAGTTTTGCCTTTGGTTCTACTTTAAGGGTATGATCTGTGCTGTACCATATGTGTTACTGTTAAAGTATACGTAATGGCAGAGCTTTTTTTTTTCCGTTTTGGTTAGATTGGAAGGGATTGCTGTCTGTGCTCCAGTTGTCCTATTTACTATTACCAAAAGTGAAAGTGAAAGAAGATCCCACATTTTGTGTTGTCCCCAAAAAAGTAATAGAAGGGAAATATTCCAATGGGGACTCTAGTTCTGGTGATCTTGAGGGTCCCCAATGGATTCCCTTAACCACTGCAATACCATAGCCGAAAGATAACTACAGTGCCAATCTCTTGTTCTGGGAGGGCATCCATGGAGTTCTTCCCAGAACCACGCATTCCCTGGGGCACGCATCGGGCACGCTCCTTAAATGCTGTGGACACAGCTGATCACAGATCAAGCTAAAGAGCCAATCACAGTGGCCCTTTACCATGTGATCAGCTGTGTTGAATCACATCTGATCAGATTTAAACAGACTTGCCGGTTAATGGCAGTCCTTTCTTCACACGCTGCTCTGTGTGAGGAAAGGAAAGCCAATAACTGGTAAAGCTGTCAGCACACTTTTTACACTGATAATCAGGGCACTGATCATCACTGTCCTGCTTATCAGTACAGCCCTATCAGTACAGATCAATGCAGCTTATCAGTGCTGCCTATCAGTGCCCATCAGTGCTGATTATTAGTGCCGCCTATCAATGCCCATCATTGCCGCTTCATCAGTGCTACCTTATCAGTGCCCATCAGTGCTGCCTCATCAGTCCCCATCACTGCTGCCTCATTCAGTCCAGCCTCATCAGTGCCCATCAGTGCTGCCTCATCACTGTCCTTTAGTGCAGCCTCATCACTGCCCATCAGTGCAGCCTCATCAGTGCCCATCAGTGCAGCCTCATCAGTGCCCATCAGTGAAGAAGAAAAATTACTTATTTGCAAAATGTTATAATAGAAACTAAGAAAGACATTTGTAAAAAAAAATAATAATTTGGTCTATTTTCATTTGTTTAGCAAAAATTAAATACCCAGTGATGATTAAATACCATCAAAAGAATTCTATATCTGTCTAAAAAAAAATGATCAAAATTTCATAGGAGTACAGTGTTGCATGACCGTGCAGTCGTCATTCAAAGGGTGAACCCTGGGCAGGAAAAGGGTAAAAGTGCCCAGTATTGAAGTGGTTATTTTGCAGGGATTTCCTCTCACCTCCTGTTTTGACTATGGGACAGGAAGTGAAGACAAATTCCCCCAATGGGACACAGATGGCAAAAAAAGTGACAGGGGATATAACCCCCCCCCCCCCCCCCTTAATCTATTCAAAATGAAAACGTTTTGCCTATAGTTCTACTTTAGTTCTATGTACATACAGATGATAATTTCATTTGTCTACAATTTTCTGCAGCTCAAACTTTACCTGTCTGGTGGAGGCAGGGAAATCTACTTTCCCCTGTGCTAGGAAACTGGTAAAAAAAGTATTCTGTCCCTTTAACAATGGCCAGCAAAACCTATAATCAAAAACTACAATAAAAAGGCTTGCCCCTGATTCACCACTTTTAGTACAGATGGATGGTGATGAGTTTTATGTGCTTTGCCCCATACCGATCTCCTTCTGCTGGAGGAAATAAACACACACAGAGGGTTAACGCCTGGAAAGGAACGCTCCCCCTATGTCTGTACTCTGTGGCTTGTACAGGAATTCCGTATTTTCCTTCCAAAACTTCAACTAGTAAGGCTTGGCTGTACAAATGTGTTTTACCAGAAGATGCCAAGCAATACAAATGGCTGTATTTTTAGTACCCCGCGCTTGTATGTGCGCCTGTCTTTTCATCCGATCACTAATTCCATAAATAAAAAGTGTTTCCTTACATGTGTCACTGTAACTTCCTATCTAATGTTAAATGTCAGGGGTCAGCAGGCTGCTTTGATTATAATAGTTTAATTGTATATGCTGTAATTAATCATTGGACCTATACTTTAAGGGCACTTTCACACTGGGGGCGGTGGGGCGTTAGAGGTAAATCCCTGCTAGCTGTTACAGCGGCGTTACGACTGCGGGAGCGGTGCGCTTTTAACCCCCCCACAAGGGACTAAAATGGGGTTAAAAGTGCCCGCTCTCCACGCTTCCGAGGCAGTGTGCAGCCGCTTTGGAAGTGCTACCCCATTGTTTTCAATGGGCAGGGGCGGTGGAGGAGCAGTATATTACCGCTCACCGCACCGCTCCAAAGATGCGGCTTGCAGGACTTGTAAGGTCCTGCAAGCGCACCACCCCAGTGTGAAATCACTCCGACTTTCACATTGGGGTGGATGGGGAGTGACTTTTGAGGCGCTTTACAGGCGCTATTTTTAGCTAAATAGTACCTGTAAAGCGCCTCAGTGTGAAAGGGATCTTAGGCATAGTTCACCTTTACCAAAAACTGCCTATGCAGATAAGGGGCGTCTAGATAAAAATTAAATGTGCAGCTGTGACCAAATTTGAATAATGCCCTCACTATAGGTGTAGACCAGGGATGTGCAATTAGTGGACCTCCAGATGTTGCAGAACTACAAGTCCCATGAGGCATAGCAAGACTCTGACAACCACAAGCATGACACCCAGAGGCAGAGGCATGATGGGACTTGTAGTTTTGCAACAGCTGGAGGTCCGCTAATTGCATATCCCTGGTGTAGACCATTCATTTACGTATCTCCTGAAGTCTGACTGAAAAACTCCCAGAGATATCACCATCCCATGCATGAATGTTCTCCCAGTGCCTGCATGGGTTTCTTCTGGGTACTCCTGTTTCCTCACACTCTCCAAAGACATGCTGATAGGCTAATTGCCTCCTGTCTAAAGTGACCCTAAAATATGTATAAGAGAGTAAAATCCGCGCTCGGTGTTAATAAGGAAAAATAGCAGCCACTTAAAGCGGAGTTCCACCCATGTAAAAGTCAGCAGCTGCAAAAAGTGTAGCTGCTGACTTTTAACAATCGGCCACTCACCTGTCCCAGGCTCCAGCGATGCGGTCGCCCGAGGGCTCGCTTTTCGTCCCCTCCCCTTGGCAGCGCCGGCATCATAACTGTGGGCACCCGGCTTTGGCTTGCGCATGCGTGAGTTGCACTGCGCCTTGTGACTGGCCGGTGTATCTTCTGGGACCTGTGACGTGTCCCAGAAGATCGCCGAGAGGGAGGGTGGAAGGTGGACGTCCTTCCCTGAGCCGCAGTGCCGGGGGGAAGTGGACCTGGGTCCCTGGTAACCCCCCAAAAAAAAGACATGCTAATTGTGGCATGTCAGGGGGTCACCTTCCCTTAAAGCGGAAGTTCCACTTTAGGGTGGAACTCCACTTTAACAAACAGTGATACCAGTTGATACACAATAAAGAGAAAATAAGCAGCGCTTCAAATAATGCAACTATATATAACATTCAGTGCCGGTTCAAGCCAGAGCGACTTTTCAGGCGACTAGTGCAATGGAACCATTCTAATAGGAGCGACTCAAGTTGCTCCGACTTAGAAAATGGTTCCTGCACTACTTTGGGGGCGACTTCAAGCGACTTGCATTGACTTCTATACAGAAGTTGTTTGCAAGCCGTGCTGAAGTCGCGCTGCATGGGGCGGCTTCAAAGTCGGATGAGAATCGGGCGACTTTGAAGCCGTCCCTGTGTGAACCGGCTCTTAGTTGTACAAATGAAATAAAAATTTTGTCCATGTGCAAAATAGAACTCAATCTTAAAAATGTAACACCAAAACATTATAAACAGTCCATAAGTGCAAAACAATCCAATGAAGGAATGATCCGTTCAGAACAAAAGTATCCACCAGCAACACCCTCACTCTCAGGCTTCTTACCAGATGTCCAGGACCACAAATTATAATGGTCAAACAAGCAGCAGCAAGTTTATCCATGTGGGTAACCGTCATACGGATCATAGATCGTACAGAAGAGACTCACAATAAAAAACAAGGAAAACTCCCATAGTGAAGCCCATCATGATATAAAAGGGTTTAATTAAAAAAATCGCTACAATTACCATCATACAAAACATAGACAGCGATTGTTTTGTATAATAAAAGAGCAGCAGACTGTCGGCTTCCAACACTACTGCTGGTTAGCGGTCGGGTGTACATGATGTCGTTACTGGTTGGCCACTCCCTGATGCATTTCCACATCAACAAGACATCTTCAGAGGATGGGCCAGTCAAGTTCCTCCATCCCAAACTCGTTCATCCATGTGTTCATGGACCTTGCTTTGTGCACTGGTCCAAATCATTTGGTGGAGGGGGGATTATGGTGTGAAGGGAACTCTTAAGGCCGTACACACTGTACGATTATCGGCCAACAATGGTCGTCCAACAGCCTGTTGGCCGATTATCCGACCATTAGTATGCACGATTATACAACCGATTTCCAATTGTCGTCCAACAGAAGTTGGCTGACAAGACTAGAAAACTTTTGTTGGCTAACAATGCGTTGGCCGATTGTTGGCTCGTGTGTACAGATGTTGACCCAACCAAAAGTTGGAAATGCAAACACGCATGCTCGGAAGCCAGGAACGAGGAAGTGTCCGGTCGTGTAAACCTGTGTTCCTAGTTCACAACTCATATTCACCTGAACCTCCTCGTTATATGCTTGTAACACGTCACTAGGTTCGGCTTTGTTGGTTACCGTCAGTGCGCTAGACACAACGCCCAATTTGGACAAAAGTTGGACGTTCGGTTGGCCAACAATCTGCACGTGTGTATGAGGCTTTAAGATGTCTGCATTCCAAGACATTTTGGACAATTTCATGCTCCCAACTTTGTGGGAACAGTTTGGAGATGACCCCTTCCTGTTCCAACATGACTGCACACCACTGCACAAAGCAAGGTCCATAAAGACATGGATGAGCGAGTTTGGGGTGGAGGAACTTGACTGGCCTGACCTCAACCCGACAGAACACCTTTGGAATAAATTGGAGTGGAGACTGTGAGCCAGGCCTTCTTGTCCAACATCAGTGCCTGACCTTACAAATGTGCATCTAGAAGAATGGTCAAACATTCCCATGGACACTCCTAAACCTTGTAGACAGCCTTCCCAGAAGAGTTGAAGCTGTTATAGCTGCAAAGGGTGGGCCAACTCAATATTGAACCCTACGGACTAAGGCTGAGATGCCATTAAATTTCATGTGCATGTAAAGGCAGGTGTCCCAATACCTTTGACAATATAGTGTATGTAAAGCACAAAGAGTAAATTGACGGTGCTATATAAGTACCTGTAATAAAGTAAAACAAACTTGCTTTGTTGCTAGGATATTACTAAGAGACTCCCAGTTGTTACTATTCACTTCAGTCATCACAGGAGCAAGCTCTTTCTCCAAATTCAAACCCCTCACATTCGCTTTCTCTCCCCTGATGCATTAGCTCTGCGCTCAACGTTTGGGAGCTCACTCCTGTGATGGTGGAGCTGAGCGATAACAGCTGCAAGTCTCCAAGTAACATCCTTGTAAAAAGGCTGGAGAAGTTGTTGATATCTCCTGGAGTTTTCCAGTCAGGCTTCAGGAGGTACATAAATGGCTTACATCTATAGAAAGGGCATTATTTAACTTTGGTCAAAGCTGCACAGTTTGCTTTTATCTAAAGACGCACCTTATCTGTACAGGCAGTTTTTTGAAATGTCTTTAAAATCTAATGTTTCAATGATGTGCCAATGACTATCCAGTCACATAAAGATTTCTCTGCAGGCTGAATGAGAGAAATCCAAAGGTTCTCCCATTTTTGCTAAAACAACATGTATGGAGGGATCTTCTCTGCCTGGTATTATATTCACACAGCTACTGTTCCTGCAGCTGTCAGAATACCTGAACAGTGGCTGCATGCGGGCGGGCGGCCATAGGCACCCTATTGGGGGAAACTAGAACTACACCTGTTATTGCCTGGATTCCAGGCAGGAGTTTACTTTGGAATGGGTGGGATACTCCAAGATAACTGACTTCAGATGAGGAAAACTTCTCCCTATCTCTTTACAGCAGACTGTCAGTGGCACTACATAGCAGACTGACCTCAGTAATGCAGGTAGCAGACTGATCCCAGTAAAGCAGGTAGTAAGCTGATCCCAATGACACACTTAAAAAACTGATCCCAACGAAACAAGTCCCTTTTTAAGCAGAAGAGGGCAAGCTGGGCTCTTTCTTCAAGACACCCACCAGTGTCCCCTTTGTAGCTCAATGTACATTCAGTGGCAGGCAGAATTTGATGAAAGAGGATAGGCCTGACTCTGTTCCTTCAAGACACCCACCAGTGTCCCCTTTGTAGCTCACACACCCAGTTAGCTGACTGAGGAGCAGGAGGGGAATTCTAGCAACTCAGTCTCAGGGATCCCTTCATGGGTCTTAACTCACACCATGTCCCAGGACAGCCGGTAGCCTCCTTCTAACTTCCAAGCGACACTTTGCCACTGTGTTACCAGACAGGATTCGGGGACATCCTCCTTTGTCAGCTTTAAATGAACTCTGGGATGTAGCTTTAGCAACTTCAGCTAGGCCTTGGCCAGGCCCAGCATCTGGCAACTGCCTGGATAGGCCTCAAGCCTAGCAGCCAGGAGCTGAACACACACCTCCACCCTTTAGGTCTGGGTGAGCAGGAACTCCTGACCTTGAGCCCATGTGCTCCCTTTTATATGAAAGTCTTCACCCAAAATGCAGTGGGGCACATCCCAAGCTAATTGGTCAAAATAAGATCCATATACACCTGCTGTCACTGGCTGAGTTTTCCTCCCACTGTCCAATAGGGACACATACTACTGGACAGTGTGAAACTTTCCAGACCACACAAATCAGCACCAGAGCACACTGAGCAGACCTTACTCGAATCAAGGCTCTCTGATAAGGAGACAGCATCTAAATTTACCTATCTGCTCTCCTGTTAAGCAGAGAAAGCCAAAAACTATATACACTCACTAGTACCCAAAATAGGAGGGCGCTACAAATCTTAAGTGTAAATATGAGATCTGAGGTCTTTTTGTCCCTAGATCTGATATTTAAAAGGTCCTGCAATGCTTTTTTATATTACAAGGAATGTTTACATTTCTTGTAATAGGAATAAAAGTGATCTTTTTTTTTTTTTTTTAAAGGACGGTGTAAAAATAAAAAATAAAAAGTAAAATAAGTAAGAAAAAAAAATTTAAAGCGCCCCGTCCCGCCAAGCTCACGCGCAGAAGCGAACGCATACGTAAGTCCCGCCTGCATATGAAAACGGTGTTCAAACCACACATGTGAGGTATTGCCACGATCACTAGAGTGAGAGCAATAATTCTAGCACTAGACCTCCTTTGTAACTCAAAACTGGTAACCTGTAGAATTTTTAAACCTCACTGATGGAGATTGTGACAACCTGTGACAACCACTTTAACCTACACGTAAGCCTAGAATAAGGCTTACATGTAGGTGCCCTGCATATCTCCCAAACCTGCACGGTTCAGGAGATATGCAGTGTTCTGCATGTGCCGACATCATTTTGGCACATGCACAGTGAAGAAACGGCCTCCGTGCCGTTTCTCCACTAAGATCGTGCCGTGACTGGCGGCTGGCAGTCACAGAGCCGGAGTTGCGGCCCTGGAAGGAAGAGGGGCTGAAGATGGACGCCGCCAGCACAGGGGACATCGCTGGACTCGTTTGCAGGTAAGTGGCACACAATGGGTTACTATGCAATGCATAGTAGCCCATTATCCCTCTAATTTACAGGTGTATGTAGAGGAAGTACACCCTATCTGGGTTTACTTCCTCTTTAATGGAACAAGCGGGGCTAGAAGCTGTTTGGTTTCTATGCAGAAGTGAGCCTGATTTCGCACTCTCCAGCTTTAGTAAATAAACCTCATTGTATCTACTCTAACCTACAGCCCCCTTGTTACAAACCCTGCTCTTTGGATACTCCCTGCAATACACCACTTAAAGCAGAGTTCTGCCCACCCCTTTCCAAAAATAAAAGTCAGCAGCTACACATACTGTAGCTGCTGACTTTTAATAGTAGGAGACGTACCTGTCCTGGAGTCCAGCGATGTCGGATTATTCTATCGGCTGTCGGGTGCTACCGCCGCTATTGCCGGTAAGGGAACCCGGCAGTGAAGCCTTGCGTTTCTCAGCTGGGTCCGTACTGCGCATGCGCAAGGCGCTGTGCTCTCTTACTGGTCCGGCGGCAGGGGGAGGAGGAGGCCGGACTTCTGACGTACCTCGCTGCAACAAGGTCCAACGGAAGTGGGGTCAGGGTACCTGTCAAATGTGGCACCGGAGGGCAGGAGGAATCAGATAAGCGGAAGTTCCACTTTTGGGTGGAACTCCGCTTTAAGAAGAAATGTCAGATCACACATTAAACAGTTAACAATTGCTGCACTGAAGATAGGCAACATACAGGAATAGTCCTTATTAGCCACTTTCTCACATGAATTCCTGTACATGGTGCTTTAGTGCCCATAAGGTAATCATACCTGAATAACAGCAGAAAGTCTTTAATGTCCAACCTATGGGCCGCAGCCCAACACCGGGCCGTGGAACCCCTATAGCAGGGCCGCGCCGTGGAGCAGACTGTCAGCGGTGCGGGCGGCCGAAGAGAAATGACATCCTCTCTCATTGCCCACACCGCTGTTTTTTTAAAGGGCCGCGAAGACTGCTCTACACAGGACTGCAGCCGCGGCCTATCAGAGAAGGAGAGAGAGTGATGTCATCTCTCTCTGCCCGCCCACAACAGTTTTCACGGGGTTCACGCTGTAGAGGGCCTGGGGAGAGCCTGTGGGAGTCTGGAGAGCCGTCAGAACCTTCTGTGGGAGCATTCAGAGCCTTTAGTAGCCTGTGGGAGCCTGGAGAGCCTGTGAATGCCTTTTGTGGGAGCCTGAGGAGAGCCCGTGAGAACCTGTGGGAGCCTGAGGAGAGCCTGTAGGAGCCTGAGGAGAACCTGTGAGAGCCCGTGGGAGCCTGAGGAGAGCCTGTGAGAGCCCGTGGATGCCTTTTGTGGGAGCCTGAGGAGAGCCTGTGAGAGCCCGTGTATGCCTTTTGTGGGAGCCTGAGGAGAGCCCATGGGAGCCTGAGAAGAGCCTGTGGGAGCCTCAGAAGAGCCCATGGGAGCCTGAGAAGAGCCTGTGGGAGCCTGAGGAGCATGAGGAGAGCCTGTAACTGTAAGTACACTGTGCAATGCTGGGATTGGGGGACTTGACTTTTTATCTCAAAATGATGATCGTGACAAGCTGGTATTTTTTGGTGGCAGGTGCCTGACAGTGACAATCCACATCTGGTTGCATAATAATAGAAATAATGCACTTCAATCATCCTGACACCATACCAACCATGGTCCCGTGATGATTGAATCACCAACACTAGCCATTGCCCCGACAAATTGCCCGAGAAAAAACACCAGTGCCAAAAAGGTCGGGGACCGCTGCATTAGAGGCAGAGTCCATGATTGTCATCCACAATCAGGTGAATCCACCTGAGGTAGCACAGTCCATATAGTTCATGTTTGGCACGTTAGAGGCTATCAGTCCATCTTTGGCAGTTAAGAGTGCTCAGGCTCCCAATCCCTCAGGGAGCCCCAAGTGGCCCCCCCAGTTGGGGGCACAGTCGGGCAGCATAAAAGCCTAATCTCGTTAGTATTTCCAGCAGCTTTCTCTTGGGGCATTGAAGAGCCCCTTTTTTATGTGGATCTGAGGAAAATTGGCAGGAAAATCTAGAAAATCAATTCTTCAGATCCACTACATATCTACATTGTAACAGTTTCACAGGAAAGACAACCGACTTGACCCAGGTAACTTGAATCAGCAGAGAGAAAAAAAGCATTAACCCTTCTGTAGGCACCTACCTACATGCAACGGATTGGCTGCAGTCACTGTTTCACTGAGAATTTTCCTCCTGGCTACTTTGATTTTTAGATCGAAATATGTCGAGCCTAGGCCAGAATAATTTGGGCCCTGCTGTGTCCTGAGATCCTACGCAATTCGCTGCAGGGTGCAAGACTGCACACATGCACAGATGTACCACAGGTCTTTAGAGTATGGCAGAGATTGTGCATGCAGTTTGCTACCAGAAAGCAGAATGCCCATAGATGTGCCACAGGTCTCTGCCAGGTCCTATAGAACCTGCATATCTGTGCATATGCAAGATAATAAAAGATGGTGGCACTGAAGAGGGGGAGGAGGATAACAATATCAATTGGGTGAAGTTCCACTTTAAGGACTATGTATGGGGTTGATATGAAGTAATGGCCATCGGGACTTAGGGGATACTGTGGGGCACTGCTGGTGTCCACAGGACCCCAATTTATTTATTTTTTATTACAAACGTTTTCATTTAGAAGATTGAATTACATACAGGATATAATAGACATACACATTGACAATAAACAAGAAGTGTCAAGTACAAAAATACACTACATAGAATTGAATTGGAAGTGAGGAAACACTTACCTTTAGTTAGTTTATGATGAATACCATAATGGGAGAACAATAGAGTGGGATAAATAGTAGGCAAAGCCTTGATAAGGCTTAATAGGAAGTTATATCATCAGGACCAGTACTAGTCCATTGCAATAAAATCAAAGAAACACCTGAGGATTACAGAAAAGGGGTATCACAGTTTTCCAATTTCTTATTAAAGAGATACATTGTGTCATACAAAGTATGGTGGATTCGGTCCGATGGTTTTATCATCTACATCCTGTCTAACACTTGTGACCAGGAAATGGAGGAGGAACGTCAATTTAATGCGGTCACCCAATGGCCTCAAAAAGTGTGTGAATCAGTCTTTCACAGGGAATGGGAACATCTGGAATTGGGGTAAAGAGGAGACACATTTGCAACGTCATTTTCCTGATGAAGAGGCCCTGCATGGCTCCGAAACGTTGCTGTATATTTATCATGTGACCATGGAATAGAGCTTTGGACCCTTTTGAGGAATCCTTGATGTGCTGATGACATTTCTTCCCTTTGAGTATCCACGGTTTCCAGCCTATGGTCCTTACAGCACCCAGCATCACTGAACAGCCAGTTATCTTGAAAGTTTGCGTGGGGAATATTGCGTCAGGAAATGGAGGAGGAACGTCAATTTAATGCGGTCACCCAATGGATGGCTACAAAAAGTGTGTGAATCAGTCTTTCAAAGGGAATTGGAACATCTGGGATTGGGGTAAAGAGGAGACACATTTGCAATGTTAATGTAATGTGGCAAGGTGCTATTGCAGATGATTTTAAAGCTGCTTGTTGCCAAATGGGCTTAAAGAGGAAGTAAACCCTGATAGTGTTTACTTCCTCTATTGATCCCCTGCAAAGTAGAAACATAATGGGCTACTATGCATAGTAGCCCATTATGTGTCACTTACCTGCAAACGAAGCCTGTGACATCCAGCGCTGTCCCCACAGCAGGGAGCGTCCATCTTCAGCCCCTCTTCCTTTCGGGGCCATGACTCCGGGTCTGTGACTGGCTGGAGTCACGTGATGTCACTTCCGCGTATGCATGCGGGAGCCGCCAGTCATGGCACGATCTCAGTGAAGAAACGGCACAACTAGTACACTGCATATCTCCTGAACCTTGCAGGTTTGGAAGATATGCAGGTAAGCCTTATTATAAGCTTACCTGTAGGTTAAAGTGGTTGTCACGAGTTGACAACCACTTTAAGATACTTACAACTCCTTAAAATATGGATAAAGGAGCCTAAGTCCGGGCAGCCACGAAAACACAGGGGACCAACTGCAAGGTATAGTATGGAGCTTAGCAGGTGTTAAATACTATCTTGTGTGAAGCTTAATCGCAGTTTCACAAATAGAAATTGATCTTGTGTTTTTGAGCATACTTTCAAGCATCTCCTCTGACTCTGGGGACTAGAAAGTGAAACCAGCATCAGCCTCCCATTGGGTCATTGGTTTAGTTTTCTTCATGAGAAAACCTTCATTGAGGTATCTATAGATGCGTGAAATTATACCTTTTTCCAGTGGCGGCCCATCCATACAGGGCGCAGGGATGCCCCCCTCCAATCCATGTGCCCGGCCCCTAATTTACATGCAGGGCGCAGGGCGCAGGACACATGGATTCCAACGGGGCTTTTTTTTAAGCACATGATTAGAACATGAGGCTCTAATTAGCTTCATAAAAGGGTGGGCTTGGGGTGCCCTGAGCCCACCCAGTTATGTGACAATAGTGAATTAATATTCACTATTGTCTTCCTGATATTCCTCCCGGCCAATCAGGAAGTGGGTCCTGAGACTCAATCGTGTCTCAGGACACACTTCCTGTTCAGCCGGAAGGAGAAGCAATGGCCCGGCTCCTCCTTCCCCCGGCCTCCTAAATTAAGGTCAGTCTCCGAGGGGGGGGGGACAGGGGGTGCTTGTGGCGATCGCCATGTTCCCGTCGGCCTCCCCCTGGGAAGCAGCCGCCAATGCCTTTTTCCCTAGACACTGACTCACATATATGTTCAAATTGAGTGTGGGATGTTAGTGAGCCTCTACTATGGAAGAAATGTCGGGTTTGAATATATCTAAAGTGCTCAGAGGGGGGGGGGGAGTATAGGACCCCAATTTTTTGCGTCACTTGCAGGAAAATCCCACTGGGCCTGGGTTAGCTGGTGGTTATGTAATGTTGTTCAATGGTTGTGCCTTGATGATCCTCTTTATTCATCAGAATTCTAGAGGAGACAGAGGCTGAAAATACTCACTGCCGTTTCTATGTAACGCCCATAATGATAACCAAATATTATGTGACCTTTTCCACAGATTAGGTCTCATGAAAGAATGCAGACATTTGTCCAAATGTACGAGAACAAACTACAAACTCATTGACTGAAGAATGTGGTCATGGTTTCTAGTGATTATGAATAGGCTGACCTAGCCTTTAGCTTGGGCTGACCTAACCTTTAGCATACAGAGCCTGGATAGCTCAGTCGGTAGAGCATCAGACTTTTAATCTGAGGGTCCAGGGTTCCAGTCCCTGTTCGGGCGCTCAATTTTATAATAATTGCATAAATTGAAATGGACCTGAACTTAAAAAGTGAACATTTGAATGGTAGAAAAAAACATCAAAAAAGTGAAAATTTGAATGAAAAAGAAAACATCAAGACTAGAGTTGAGCGAACTGTAAAGTTTGGGTCCGTGCCGAACTTTGGGGTGTTCGTGACCCGGACCCGAACCCGGACACTTAAAAAAAGTTTGGGTTCTGGTTCTGAATTCGGGTATTTGATCCCGGCTGTTGAATAGCTGCAGGGCAGCCAATCAACAAGTGTTTCACTGGTTTGCCCTTAGAAGCCATCACAGCCATGCCTACCAATGGAATGGATGTGTTTAGCCAGTGCATCATGTGACCCAGACTCTGTATAGGTTAGAGTCACTTAGTTCTGCATGTCACATGCTCTCAGGCTAGTTTAGGAAGAGGATGCTGCTGGTGCTGTGAGGGACAGATTGCAGATATAATAACATCTCATCCTGCATTACAGAACGATCTGATTGTGGACTAGGTACAGATTACTACTACTACTGCTTTTAGGGACAGATTGCAGATCTAATAGCATCTCATCCTGCATTACAGAATGATCCGACTGGACCAGGTAGAGTCTACTGCTTAGAGGGACAGATTATTGTTCTAAAATCATCTCCTAGTTCTATAGGGAGAGGTTCCTGCTGTTGCTGTAAGGGACAGATTATTGTTCTAAACTCATTTTACTTCCTTTTGCAGCTCTCTAGCACTTTCCAGGACTTTTTTACACTCATTTTTGTGCTGAAAAGTTCGGGTCCCCATTGACTTCAATGGGGTTCGGGGTCAAGTTCGGGTCAAGTTCGGTACTGAACCCGAACTTTTTTGTGAAGTTCGGCCAAACCCACCGAACCCGAACATCCAGGTGTTCGCTCAACTCTAATCAAGAAATGTTAATTGTACCAAAGCAGTATACTACTCTGATATGAAGAAGCAAAGCCTGCCTCCACCAAGATGACCACCCCCACATAGAGACACTGGCATGGTAAGGCAGTTATGAGGAAAGGTGGCAGTGGTTGTAAACTTATGCGCTAATTTTCAATATATAAATTTGAGAAACCTTCTGTGCTAATCCTATAACTACACCACCTACTAGTATAAACCAATACAATATAAATCTGTGATAAATCATAAAAAGCCACAGGAAGCAGCTAGCACCATCTACCTGTACAAATGCAAAAAAATATAAGATATCTCACAAAAGTACAGCGCTATCTTTCAATACATCAAATGAATAATTCAAATACATGACCATCCTACAATGAATAACATACATAAATCATCAATTTTATAAATATATATATATATATATATATATATAAAATCAATCAGCAGAAGTCCATTTTTCAGAAAAAATGTCCATATGATAGGATTCAGTATCCATAAATAGTGCATTCTCATATACGAAAGGAATCTTGAGTATTTGACTATATTCATCCCAGTGCCCTTCACCCCACCTATGGGTGTCGTCTCACCTGCTTCAACAGACCTCACTGTTCTGTTACATGATTTCCATGTAACATAAATATGCAGCTATAGTAATGTTTTTATAGTTGGTTATTATAATGCCATCTTGTGGTTCTTTTGGATATTACACCTTTCTATTGTATTTTCTAAGTGTGTACCTCCCATCCTCTGTGAGCTATTTCCTCTTCCTAGTTCACTCTACTCTGTAACTTCCTGTTCCGGGTGCACTCTGCTATTCTAGTTCCTCTTCCTGTGTCCTCTCTCTCATGAGGTAAAGAATATGGCCACACGCTAGAAGGCCTCACTCTATCTACACGCATCCTGGGACACATTACTATGTTTTGACCTGCAGTTACCATCTTTCGACCATCTGTCACATTTGTTGTATGCTGTACCTGCTATTCCAATGAATAAACGCTCATGGAAGAAATCGGTAATTGGTGAGTCACTATCTGATAAGAACTGTCTGCGGTGATCATATCTGCTTATACAGGCCAGGCATAGAGGTCTCAACAAGGGATAAGTCGCCATTACAACAGTTAGGAGTCAGAATACTCACGAACTAAAGGAGGTCAATAAGTGCCTTTGCACTAGTATAGTGGCTATTGATGGAGACTGAGTACTTCTCATCTTATGGACTTTTTTCTGAAAAATGTACTTATGCTGATTGATTAGCATACCTCCCAACGTTTTGAGATGGGAGCGAGGGACACCTATTAGCAAATATATGTAGGCATAGGACACACCCCCTTTCACGCCCCCTTAAAGGAGAATTGTACAAAAAAATTATTAGTTAAAGCGAAGTTCCACCCTGTTAAAAGTCAGCAGCTACCAAAAAGGTAGCTGCTGACTTTTAACAATTGGCCACTCACCTGTCCCTCGTTCCAGCGATGCGACCACCCAAGGGCTCGCTTGTCTCCCCCTCTCCTCGGCGGTGCCGGCATCACAAGTGTGGGCACCCGGCTTTGGCTTCAGAGCTTGTGAATGGCTCGGCGTATCTTCCGGGACCTCTGACATGTCCCAGAACAAGGGGGGAAGGTGGACTTCCTTTCCGATGCCGCGGCTCCAGGGGAGGAAGTGGATCTGGGACCCTGTGAAAACAGGGTCCCTGGTCACCCCCCCCCCCCCCCCCAAAAAAACAGACATGCCAATTGTGGCATGTCAGGGGGTCACCTTCCCTTAAAGCGGAAGTTCAGCTTTTGGGTGGAACTCCGCTTTAAACCCACAAGTGCTTTATTTATACCACTACTTTTTCCTTTATATTGGCTTATGAAGTTTACAAATGCAGCAATTTCGTAATTGGATGAAAGGTTTAGAACTGGGAAACAACTTTTGAAAGATTAATAGTGCATTTTATATATAACTATATAGATCAGACCAAAATGAGGGACAAATGAAGAGGAATGAAGGACAGAGGGACTTTGTTCTAAATTAGGGACAGTCCCTACAAATCAGGGACAGTTGGGAGGTATGGAGTATATATATATTTT
Source organism: Glandirana rugosa (assembly GCA_018402905.1). NCBI lineage: Eukaryota > Metazoa > Chordata > Amphibia > Anura > Ranidae > Glandirana > Glandirana rugosa. The sequence goes on from BLSH010312075.1 coordinate 22,902, forward strand.
TATATTTCATTTTTTTATGAAATTGATGATTTATGCACTTTATCCGTTGTAGGTTGGTCATTTATTTGAATTATGCATTTTACGTATTAAAGGATAGAGCTGCATTTTTGTGAGATCATTTTCAATATATGTAATGCTTGAGGGGACTGTCAAAATCTTCAGACCTGCTGGAGGAAATGAGAGTCAGGGAGTGTAGACATGCTACTTATTTGGCTGGGGATATGCTGCAGAAAGTAATATGAAACTGGGAACATGTTACATGAGGCTAGTGGAGCTCAATGCTATTACCCCAATCAATGTGCCCACTACAGACTGCTGAGTTCTGAGGGACACAAATCATAAAGCAAAGGGCCACAGATTGGGCACCAGGAGCTATAGGGAGACCACAGGCAATACTGGTGACTAGTGCATTGTACTCTGCTTGCCTTTTAATGGATACACCTTCCATAGGTCTAACCTCATGTCAAACTTACCTACAAAGAATCAGCTGATGTATGGGTCCCCTGATTCCAGATGACCAGGGCAGGTTCTACCTATAGGTAGGCACCAGCCTAGAGCGGACATCAGTAGGGGTGTGCGAGTTAGGGAAACCCTCAGAAGTAAAGGGGACTTCCTCTCGTTCTGAACCCCTTGCCGCCCGCCTACCCACATGTCTGAACCCCCTGCCGCCGCCTAGCCACCCACCTGTCTGCCTGCCCGCCCGTTTGGCCACCTGCTAGCACTCGGACGGAGATGTTAGCCGACCAGGAGCAAGTGTAAGCTCAGCTGACAGTACCAAATTGAGAGAGCAGTAGGGGAATGGGACTGCAGCAGGATGGAAGTGAGGAAGGGGTTAACATTGCTGTGTCCACAGATGCAGGTGGGGGATGGGGGGAGTCATTGGCACTGGCGGCCAGCCAATAGGGGGCGCCCGGGCGCAACCCCCAAAAAAAATAATAAAAAAAGGTCCCCTTTAAAAAAAAAAAAAGTTTGGTTAAATTAACATAGTGCACTGTGTTCGGGCACCGGACACAGTGCACTATGGGAAGCGTGATGTTGTTGCAATCACATGATTGCAGGCGTCACGCTTCAATGGCAGGGTTTTTTCCTGCCTTGAGGCTCTTTGCTCTGCGCCTCAAGCCGCCTATTGGCTCCCGGTACTGTCAATCAATCACCGCCATCCAATAGACAGCGGTGATTGATCTCGGCGAAGCCTCGCTTCACTTCTGGCCATACAGAGAGAAGCCGGACTGCAGTCTCCAGCTGCTCACTGCAAACGCTGCCGCTGCATACAAACAGCCCACTCACCGCGAGCGCTGCCTCTGTATACAGACAGCCGCTGTCCGCAAGCAGATCTCTGCATACCCCTGCCTGCCTGCCAGCCTGCCTATTAGATGTATACCCTATCTGGAAACGTATATACCCCTATCTGGTGCTCTGTATACCCTATCTTGGACCCTGTATACTCTATCTGGTGACTGTATAACCTATCTGGGACCCTGTATACCCCTATCTGGTGACTGCATACCCTATCTGGGGTTCTTTATATCCTTTCTGGAACCCTATATACCGCTATCTGGTGACTGTATACCATATTTGGGACCCTATATACCCTATCTGGGGCTCTGTATACCCTATCTGGGACCATATATACCCCTACCTGGTGACTGTATACCCTATCTGGGACCCTGTATACACCTATCTGGGACCCTGTATACCCCTATCTGGGATCCTGTATATCCTATCTGGGGCTCTGTATACCCTATCTGGGACCCGGTATACTCTATCTGGTGACTGTATACCCTATCTGGGACCCTGTATACCCCTATCTGGTGGCTGTATACCCTATCTGGGACCCTGTATACCCCTATCTGGTGACTGTATACCCTACCTAGGAACCTGTATACCCTATCTGGGACCCTGTATACCCTATCTGGAACCCTGTATACCCCTATCTGGTGACTGCATACCCTATCTGGGACCTTGTATACCCTATCTGGGACCCTGTATACTCCTATCTGGTGACTGCATACCCTATCTGGGACCCTGTATACCCTATCTGGGGCTCTGTATACCCTATCTGGGACCCTGTATACCCTATCTGGAGCTCTATATACCCTATCTGGAACCCTGTATACCCCTATCTGGTGACTGTATACCCTATCTGGAACCCTGTATACCCTATCTGGGACCATATCTACCCTATCTGGGGCTCTGTATACCCCATCTGGGACCCTGTATACCCTATCTGGGACCCTGTATACCCTATCTGGTAACTGTATACCCTATCTGGGACTCTGTATACTGCTATCTGGGGCTCTGTATATTGCTATCTGGGGCTCTGTATACTGCTATATGGTAATTCTGTATACCCCTATCTGGTGACTCTGTATACTGCTATATGGTGACTCTGTATACTGCTATCTGGGGCTCTGTATACTGCTATCTGGTGCTCTGTAAGTGTATACTGCTATCTGGTGACTCTGTATACTCCTATCTGGTGATGCTGTAAACCACTATCTGGTGATGCTGTATACCCTAGCTGGTGATGCTGGGCTGTATACTCCTGACACAAGGGGTAAAAACTATAAGGGGTGGGGCTTATGAGAAGTGGGAGGAGTCCACAAGGAAAGGTGGGGTCTGACCCCCCCATCCTAAAATTTCACCAGCCGCCACTGGTCAGTGGCAGTGAAAGTTACCCCCCATCCTCCATCCCCCACCTTGCATTGTCCTCATGGCAGTGACATTTTAACCCATCTATCCCCTTCTGCATTTGTGGTAATGTCAGTATTATTAACCCCCTCCCCCCATATTGGTGGTCATGGAAGGGGTTAAATTTCAATGCCACTGACCACCAATGTGGGGGAGGGGGTTAATAATACTGACACCTGTGCTGAGGGTTGTTAATGCATTCTCAAACATCAGTGCTGGGGGTCTTTAATGCATCCACTGACATCAATGCTGGGGGTCTTTAATGCATCCACTGACATCAATGCTGGGGGTCTTTAATGAGTCCACTGACATCGATGCTGGGGTCTTTAATGCGTGCACTGACATCAATGCTGGGGGTCTTTAATGCGTCCACTGACATCAATGCTGAGGGTCTTTAATGTGTCCACTGACATCAATGCTGGGGGTCTTTAATGTGTCCACTGACATCAATGCTGGGGGTTATTAATGCGTCCACTGGCATCAATGCTAGGGGTCTTTAATGCATCCACTGACATCAATGCTGGGGGTTTTTAATGCGTCCACTGACATCAATGCTGGGGGTCTTTAATGCATCCACTGACATCAATGCCGAGGGTCTTTAATGTGTCCACTGACATCAATGCTGGGGGTCTTTAATGCGTCTACTGACATCAATGCTAGGGTCTTTAATGCATCCACTGACATCAATGCTGGGGGTTATCAATACATCCATTGAAATCAATGCTGGGGGGTCTTTAATGCGTCTACTGACATCAATTCTGGTGGTCTTTAATGCGTCTACTGAAATCAATGCTGGGGGGTCTTTAATGCGTCTACTGATATCAATGCTGGGGGTCTTTAATGCGTCTACTGACATCAGTGCTGTGGGTCTTTAATGTGTCCACTGACATCAATGCTGGGGGTTTTAATGCGTCCACTGGCATCAATGCTGGGGGTCTTTAATGCATCTACTTACATCAATACTGGTGGGGGTTATTAATGCATCCACTGACATCAGTGCTGGGGGTCTTTAATGCATCCACTGACATCAATACTGGGGGGTTATTATTGCTTCCATTGATACATGGGCAAGGCAAAGGGGGTAGAGTCAGGGGCGAAGCTGGGTGGGTGGCAAAATGAGGTTTTGCCTAGGGTGTCCAAAATCCTTGCACCAGCCCTGCGAATGACAACGATCCTTCCGGCAATGCCATACCTTCTGACACAGCAAGGCTGAAGAAGGAGGATTCAGATGGGCTACACACCCAACATGGCAACAATATCAAAATGGCAACAGCAATAAAAAATAACAAAATAAACACATTTGTACAATGCAACGAACAATGAGAGGACCAAGTATTTCTGTACCTGAACCCTAGATCTAGGGGCTCCTAACTAAAGGTGATACAGTCTTTAAATCTGAACTCCGGGTATATCTAAAATTTCACCTTTTTATTGGACTCCACTGCACTGCAAGGGTTAAATGCTCGCTTTGCCTAAAAAAATTTAAATATGCATATTAGGCTTGTGCAATTCGTTTCGTTCCGAATTTCGTTTTTACCGAATTTTGCAAAATTCGGCAATTCGGACGAATTCCGAATTTTCAATTTCCGAATTTTTGTTTTTCCGAGTCGCGGTAGTTCGGAAATTCGCGGTAATTCGGAAATTTGCGGTAATTCGGAAGTTTCGTTAATTCGTTAATTTGCGGTAATTCGGCAATTGTGGTAATTCGGAAATTCGAACAGACGAAAATCCGAAATTCGGAAATTCGGAAATCCGGAAATTGGAAAAAACTAAGAATATTTGAAATAATAACTAACTAATAACTATTAAATTATAGGTATTGGAATTTCCTTGAAAGTTTGGCTGTTAATGAACTTAAATATGAAATTTAGCACTAATATTCATACTTTCAAGAAAATTTCAATACCTATATTTAATAGTTATTTATTATTATTACAAATATTCTTTTTTATTTCCGAATTTCGGAAATTCGGAAATAAGGAAGAACATTTTCACGATTTAAAGTATAAATTCAAGTAATTGTCGGTTTGAAAGTTCCTTTAAGGTTATGGATATTAAATTATCAATAATCAATCAATAATAAAGTTTATAAGAATCAAAAAAGGTTAAAGGCCTAAAGGCTTAAAGGCTTAAAGCCTAAAAGCAGACAAGCTTAAAGGCTTAATGGTGTTAACGGCTTAATGGCGTTTAATTGCTTAATTGCTTTGAAGGCTTAATGGCGTTTAAAGGCTTAATGGCGCTTAAAGGCTTGATGGCGCT
>BLSH010312111.1:19606-48468 GCA_018402905.1 Glandirana rugosa
CGTTCCCTATGGGATCTGCGGTCTCCTGAAGATTCATCTAAGGAAGACTGCTATCAAGAAGCTGGCTGGTGGTATAGAGGATATCTCAAATCCTAATCTTTGCCCAGTCCGGCCGACACTATGCGATCGCCCTTAGGGGTGCCACCGCATATCGCCCGTTCCGTGCGGGCGGCCAGTGGCTAAAACCTACTAGAGCCCAGTGACTGGTTCGCCTGTCCAGTGGCCTGGCCAGCAGCATGCCTCCTTGCGGGGAGGTAGGTCTGCTCCGGGTGGCTTCCCGCTGCGCCCGTCGGATTGGTGAGTGAACCCCTCTTCTGCCCTAGGGGCATGGAGAGTGGGCACCTGGGCAGCTCGGTGGTGGCCAGCCGGTGGGGGTCCGTTAGAGGCCTTCCCCCCACTCCTCCCCCCCATCCCCCGCAGGTACCTTTGCACTAACCATTCGAATCTGCACCGACCATCCGGAGCATTGTGTAGTTCGTTCGTGGCCGACCGCGCGTGTGTAATGGCGTCCATTGTTTGGGGAACCACGCGGTTTCCAGCCTGCTCTCTGGCGGCCCCCAGTGGTCGGAGAAATGCAGGCCTCTTGCAGGAAGTGCTTAAAAGCATGAAGCGGCTCCGCATGATGGGTTGCCCCCACCCGCCTCACGGATGGGGGGGCCGGTTTCTGGGGGTTGCAGGCAGCTCTCTGTCCTCAGAAAAGTCCTTCCCCGCAAACTTGAGGCTTCCGCAGGAGCGTCGGGCGCCGGTCAGGCGCTCGACAGTCAGAAGTCGGCAATAACGCTGGCTTACCGGCTGGAGTACCTGGGTCTGGGTCTGATTCCGGACACGGTACACGCAGGGGTGTTTCTAACACCGAGCAAGCTTCTGACGCTTCAGGCAGGGCGAGCCCTGTGATCACGCCAGTTGTTCTCCTTTCGGTTCTGTATACGGGTGTTGGGGCTCAGGGTGTCGGCTTGTGAAGCGATACCTTACGCCCAGAGCACTCGGCTCCTGCGGAGGGCAATTTTGTCGCGGGGGGACAGAACTCCTCCATCCCTGGACAGCCCGATCAGGTCGGAGCATCAGTCCCAGGAACCCTTGGTTTGGGGAGTCAGGTTCCGGCCCTAAAGGGGGGGGGAGTTTTCCTCCCCTCGATTGGTCGATATAGGTACCGGAACTGAGAGCGATCAGGCTTTGCCTGTCCCGTGGGACAGTAAGGCTTCGCCGCCCGGTTCTGGTTCAGTCGGTCAATGCCACGGAGGTGGCGTAGGTAAACCACCAGGGTGGAACAAGAAGCACAGGGCTTCACAGGGACCTACGGTCTCGGGGGCCCATCTGGCACCCTGCTTTACCCTCGCTGGTTTTGACGGTTCGGCTATTGAGTTCCAGGTATTGAGGGATAGGGGGGTCTCTGACTCCGTAATCCCTACTATGATGAAAGCACGTAAGAGTTCCTCACGTAAAATTTATCATAGGACCTGGAAGGCCTATATTTCCTGGTGCGAGGCAGGGGGTTGGAGTCCCCGCTGTTATAGAGTATCCAGGGTACTGTCTTTTTTACAGCAAGGACTGGACAAGAACCTGGCATTAAGTACGCTTAAGGGGCAGATTTCGGCCCTGGCGGTTCTCTTTCAACGGCCCTTGGCGTCTCATTCATTGATCCGTACATTTGTACAGGGGGTACGTCATGTAGCTCCTCGGATATGGTCGCCTCTGGCACCGTGGGATTTAAATCTGGTGCTTTCTGTGTTGCAGAAGTCACCATATGAAAGGAATAGGGACATTCCCTTACAGTTGTTGTCGCAGAAAGTGGCCTTTCTGGTGGCTTTCACATCCGCCAGGCGGGTATCGGAGTTGGCAGCATTATCCTGCAGGTCACCTTACTTGGTTCTCCATAAGGACAAGGCAGTTTTGCGACCTTCCCCTTCGTTTCTTCCGAATGTGGTTTCTTCCTTTCATTTAAATGAGGATATTGTTCTTCCCTCATTGTGCCCGCACCCGTCACATCCCAGGGAAATGGAGCTGCATTCCTTGGATGTGGTGAGGGCTTTGCGGGTGTATTTAAGTTCTACAGCTTCCTTTCGGAAGTCTGATTCTTTGTTTTTGCTGACGGAAGGGTCGCGCAAAGGCATGGCGGCCTCGTCAGCTACCGTGTCAGGTTGGATACGGAAGACCGTGACTCACGCATATGAGATTCAGAGTAAGGTTCCCCCGTTTCCGGTCACGGCGCATTCCACCAGGGCAGTTAGCACTTCCTGGGTGTTTAGACACCAAGCCTCGGTGTCTCAGGTGTGCAAGGCAGCTACTTGGGCCTCAGTGCACACGTGTACTAAGTTTTTTAAAATTGATGTTTCAGCATCTTCGGATGCTGCTTTTGGCCGCAAAGTATTACAAGCCGCAGTAGAGGCGCGGTTAGCGCCGCCTGAGAGGGCGTTTTTCTATTGGGTACAGTTGTTATGTTCTGCCCACCCCTCTTGATTGACACTGCTTTGGGACATCCCCATGTGTCATAAGAATTTATGCGTCTGTCAGTGAACGGAAGAGAAAAAGGGATTTTTTGTATAACTTACCGTAAAATCCTTTTCTCTGAGTTCACTGACAGACACAGCACCCACCCCTCTGCGTTGGTTTTGTACGGCTTGTTACGAACTGATGTGCTGTACAGAGCAGGGGGATTATATGCTAAGGTGAGGACGGCCCCCCAGGAGGGGCCAACCTTTACTTTTGTTTGTTTTGCCTAGGCTACTCCTAGTAGGATGAGCATAACCCCATGTGTCATAAGAATGCTGCGTCTGTCAGTGAACTCAGAGAAAAGGATTTTACGGTAAGTTATCCCTTTTTTGCAGACAGTATTTCAGATCCTCTCTGAGGATCTGAAACAAAGAATTGTTGCTCTACATAAAGATGGCCTAGGCTATAAGAAGATTGCCAAGACCCTGAAACTGAGCTGCAGCACGGTGGCCAAGACCATAACAGGACAGGTTCCACTCAGAACAGCGCCTCGCCATGGTCGACCAAAAAAGTTGAGTGCCGTGCTCAGCGTCATATCCAGAGGTTGTCTTTGGGAAATAGACGTATGAGTGCTGCCAGCATTGCTGCAGAGGTTGAAGGGGTGGGGGGTCAGCCTGTCACTGCTCAGACCATACGCTGCCCACTGCATCAAATTGGTCTGCATGGCTTTCATCCCAGAAGGAAGCCTCTTCTAAAGATTATGCACAAGAAAGCCAGCAAACAGTTTGCTGAAGACAAACAGACTAAGGACACAGATTACTGGAACCATGTCCTGTGGTCTGATGAGACCAAGATAAACTTATTTGATTCAGATGGTGCCAAGCGTGTGTGGTGGCAACCAGGTGAGGAGTACAAAGACAAGTGTGTCTTGTCTACAGTCAAGCATGGTGGTGGGAGTGTCATGGTCTGGGGCTGCATGAGTGCTGGCGGCACTGGGGAGCTACAGTTCATTGAGGGGACCATGAATGCCAACATGTACTGTGACCTACTGAAGCAGAGCATGATCTCCTCCCTTCAGAGACTGGGCCACAGAGCAGTATTCCAACATGATAACGACCCCAAATACACCTCCAAGACGACCACTGTCTTGCTAAAGAAGCTGAGGGTAAAGGTGATGCCAAGCATGTCTCCAGACCTAAACCCTATTGAGCATCTGTGGGGCATCCTCAAACGGAAGGTGGAGGAGTGCAAGGTCTCTAACATCCACCAGCTCTGTGATGTCGTCATGGAGGAGGGGAAGAGGACTCCAGTGGCAACCTGTGAAGCTCTGGTGACCTCCATGCCCAAGAGGTTTAAGGCAGTGCTGGAAAATAATGGTGGTCACACAAAATATTGACACTTTGGGCCCAATTTAGACATTTTTACTTAGGGGTGTACTCACTTTTGTTGCCAGTGGTTTAGACATTAATGGCTGTGTGTTGAGTTATTTTGAGGGGACAGCAACTTCACACTGTTATACAAGCTGTACACTCACTACTTTAAATTGTAGCAAAGTGTCATTTCTTCAGTGTTGTCACATGAAAAGATATAATAAAATATCTACAAAAAATGTGAGGGGTGTACTCATTTTTGTGAAATACTGTAAATATATACTGGTGATCAATGACTTATAATAAGACTGCGATAGTGCGGCGGACAATCTGACACTAACTGATGCTGGAAGGAACTGGATAACTGCCAAAGACATCTTTGGCACTAATACAGTGATCAGTGATAATACTATACACTGTCACTGTACTAATGACACTGGCTGGGGAGAGGTTAAACATCTAGGGTGATCGAGGAGTTAAATGTGTGTCTAACTGTGTTTAATGTGTTTAAATTTTGCTGCTTTTATTAAGAGATCTCTCAGTTTCTCATCCCTGCAAAGCAAGTACTGACAGATCGCTCCCCCCTGTACAGAGTTTTGTGTTATTTACAAACACAGAGCTCTGGGCTGTGATTGGACACAGCTGATCAGCAGGTTCCGGTCGTGAATCATTAGTGGTGTTGGTTGGGTGGGGAGCAGTGGAGGCCGTTCCTGTATCTACATACAGGATGCCGGACGCATGGATTCCAATAGGTTTTTTTTTTTAAGCACGTGATAAGAGCCAGAGGCTCTAATAGGCTTCAAAAATGGTGGGCTTGGGGTGCAGGATACTGCGCCCTGATCCCACACAATTGTGTGACAATAGCAAATTAATATTTACTATTCTTCCTCATGTCCCTCCTGACCAATCAAGAAGCCCCTATTGGCCAGGGAGTCGGGAGTCGGGAACCGGCAATACATTACAGCCGCGACAATAAATGACACGTTTTCCCTTGTAAATGTAATTTTGCTCTGGCTATGTTCTAAACATCACAGAGATGCGCCCTTTTACAAGCAGACTAGGGGGACCCCCAGGCATGATATTTAAGAGAATATTTCATTTTTATTGTTTCACTTTAAGTGTTATTAAAATCACTGCTCCTAAAAAAAACTTTTCTTTGCATTTCCCCATACACTTTTGATTTTTCATGTTCGAGTCCCATTGATTTCAACGGTGTTCGCACACATTTTTTGGCCTGTTCGCAGGTTCCGGTGCAAACTGAACCGGGGGGGGGGGTGTTCAGCCCATCCCTAATTAACATTTGTCAGTGTCTCCTCCCTCTATAAGCTACAGTTTAACTGCTAATCACTGGAAACCTCCTTTGATTAAAGCCAAACTCCACTTTTTTTTTGTTGTAGCCTCAACGTTCCTCCATCCCATTGTGTTTATATTTCCCACAATATATATCTTGTGCTGGATCAGGGAGTGATAGGTCTGTGGAGAGGAGGTGAATACTGTTGCTAGATCTGTATTTTCAGCTATGGATTCAGCACATTTCCATTATCCTATTGTCTATTCCTATCACACCTTGTGTGCCTTTGCTAAGCAAGCTTACCTGCTACCAATGAAGTGTAAGACCTAAAGACGGATGTTTCTCACACAGGGACAGTCTCTATACACAGGGCATTGATCTTCCCATCACATCACTGCTGGAAAAGATAAAATAGATTATTCTACTGCAACTAACAGCTTTACAATTACATGAAATTAATTACTGTATCAAGCAAATAGTTAAGTGATTGTAAAAGTTCATTTTGGTTTTTTTTGTTTTATTAACCACTTCACCCCGGAAGGGTTTCCCCCTTTAGGACCAGAGCACTTTTTGCGTTTCAGCACTGCGTCGCTTTAACTGACAATTGCGCGGGCGTGCGACGTTGTACCCAAACAAAATTTGCGTTCTTTTTTCCCCACAAATAGAGCTTTCTTTTGGTGGTATTTGATCCCCTCTGCGTCATTTCTGATCACCGCTATAAACAAAAGAAGAGCGACAATTTTGCAAAAAAAAAAAAAAAAATTCCTAATTTTTGCTAAAATACAAATCCCAAAAAGAAATATACATTTTTTTTTTCATCAGTTTTGGACGATTTAGATTCTTCCTCATATTTTTGGTAAAAAAAAAATCACAATCGGCGTTTATTGATTGGCTTGCACAAAAGTTGCCGCGTTTACGGATGATGAAATTTAATTTATGGGGTTTTTATTTATTTATTTATTTTTTACTAGTAATGGCGGCGATCTGCGATTTTTAGTGGTATTGCAATATTGAAACGGACATGTCGGACCATTTTGACACTTTTTTGGGACCATTGGCATTTATACAGCAATCAGTGCTATGAAAATGCACTGATTACTGTGTAAATGTCCCTGGCAGTGAAGGGGTTAACCTGGAGGGGGTGCTCTAAGGGTTAACTGTGTTCCCTCAGTGTGTTCTAACTGTATGGGGGCTGGGCTGGCAGGGGGAGGAGAGTGATCACGGCTCCCATATACAGGAATCCTGAGATCACAGCTCTTCCCCCTCTATCAGAATGGAGATCCATGTTTACATACACCAACCTCCGTTCTCTCACTGCAGGGGGGGGGCCATCGCGAATAGCCGGCAGAGATCGAGTCCGCCCTACCCGCTCCCTTGGAACACAGTGCGTGTGTGAGCGCACCTCCGGCGGCGCACGCGTGCTCACACTGCACGATCTCGCAGCCACCTTCATATGGCCGCGGTTTGCGATAACGAGTCACCTTGCCGCCATCAAACTGCGGTTGGAGGTCGGCAAGTGGTTAAATAAGAAACATGTTATACTGTACTTACGTGTTCTCTGCATGGGCTTTGCACAGAGCAGCCCCGATCCTCTTCTTCTGGAGTGCCCTGTTGGCGCTCCTGGCTCCTCCCCTTCATCAGGTGTCCCCTTGGAGAGATGCTTTCAATGGGGTACCCGGTCGGGCGCGCACCCAAGTCCTGACACTATGTCCTTTGATACAGATAGGAAGACTTGGCCCCACCCCCTGGCTCTCGTGTCACTGGATTTGATTGATAGCAGTGGGAGCCAATGGCTCCTGCCGCTATCGGTATCTCCAATGATGAGAGAGACAGCAGCTGGAGCTGGTGTGCTTGTTGCCGGAATGATCGGGTTCAGGTAAGAAAAAGGGGGGCTCTGGGGGGGGGGGCAGCTGCAGCACTGGTTTGTTTCCCCTCTAATGCATAGAATATATTAAGGTGAAAAGCCATGAGGGTTTACAACCCCTTTACCTGTTATGATCTCCACTCTCCTTCATATTCTTATGTTATCCTCCATATTCATAGGATATTGTTAATGGTTTTGTTTATTTTCCAGTCGCTGAATAAATAGCAGCAATTAACTGTAAATAAGAAATAACACCTCTGCGCTGCCTCTGTGTAGAACATGGGTGCTCAACCTTTGGCCCTCCAGCTGTTGCGGAACTACAAGCCCCATGAGGCATTGCAAGCCCCTGTCAGTTACAGGCATGACTCCCAAAGGCAGAGGCATGATGGGACTTGTAGTTTTGCAACACCAGGAGGGCCACAGGTTGAGCACCCATGGTGTAGAGCAGGGATAAGCAATTAGCGGACCTCCAGCTGTTGCATAACTACAAGTCCCATCATGCCTCTGCCTCTGGGTGTCATGCTTGTGGCTGTCAGAGTCTTGCTATGCCTCATGGGATTTGTAGTTCTGCAACATCTGGAGGTCCGGTAATTGCATATCCCTGGGGTAGAACAACGCCATAGTGTGGAACTAATATGCATAATAAGAAACTCAAACTATATAATTAGCCAAGTGTGATTGCTGCAAACACCGTGTTCCCACCAGTAATGAAATAATAAATATGAATGAGTGTTGTGCAAACCAGAAAATATAAACTGATACAGTAAAACAAATCACCTCAAATGATCTATGATACAAATATATAAAATCATCAAGTGAAATCAATTCACACTCAGTGCATTAGAATAGTTCAATTAACCACTTCAGCCCCGGAAGGATTTGCTCCCTTCCTGGCCAGAGCATATTTTGCGATTCGGCACTGCGTCACTTTGAAGCGGAGTTCCGACCGATATTTTACTTTTTAGATAAAACTATCCCTATAATGCTCATGCTTGGTGAATTCTGGTAAAGGTATTCTCTAAACTAAGTTCTGTTTAGTATTTTTGCAGCATTGTTTTCTTACTTTATAATATCCCAGCATGGGGCGGCCATCTCCAGTGTGGGCATCTGAAGCCAGAGTGTATATCTTCCTGTATTTCAGGCTACCCAGCATGCACCTGCCAATCTCGCATATGCTCAGTGCAGCGCAAGCAGTATAATAGCTTGTAGGTCATGTTTCCATAGCAACGGCAGAGTCAGAGGAAGTTGTCGCCCCCTAGCTATGGAAACCTCCACTCCCCCCCCCTCCAGGAGCCAGGAATTTTGTCAGCATTTCCAAGGATTGTAATTCAAGAAATACAAAATGTTATTTCACAAAGTTTTTCGCTAATTGTAAGAGATATTCTCTCTCTCTCTTTATATCTATCTATATCTTCTGTACACCATTTCAATTAAAAAAAAACCTCTGTCATATTTGCCCCATCATACTGCCCCTGTTATATTTGCCCCATCATACTGCCCCTGTCATATTTGCCCCATAATACTGCCCCATTATAATTGTCCCTGTCATATTTGCCCCATCATAATTGCCCCTTTCATAATTGCCCCTGTCATATTTGCCCTATCATAATTGCCCCTGTAATATTTGCCCCATCATAATTGCCCCTGTCATATTTGTCACATTTATAAAGCAAAAAAAAAATTTTTCCAATATATTGCGGTACATGTGCACCAACACACTGAAATATACTGCATTAAAATGTGCACCAACACACTGAAATATACTGCATTAAATGTGCTCTAACACACTGAAATATACTGCATTAAATGTGCTCTAACACACTGAAATATACTGTGTTAAATGTGCACCAACACACTGAAATATACTGCATTAAAATGTGAACCAACACACTGAAATATACTGCATTAAATGTGCTCTAACACACTGAAATATACTGCGTTAAATGTGCACCAACGCAAGGCAATATACTGTGGTAAACATGCACCAACGCACTGAAACATACTGCATTAAACGTGCACCAACCACTGCAATATATTGTGGTACATGTGCACCAACACACTGAAATATGCTGCATTAAACGTGCACCAACACACTGAAATATACTGCATTAAATGTGCTCTGACACACTGAAATATACTGCATTAAATGTGCTCTGACACACTGAAATATACTGCGTTAAACGTACACCAACGCAATGCAATATACTGTGGGAAATGTGCACCATCGCACTGAAATATACTGCATTAAACATGCAGTAATACACTGAAATGTACTGCGGAAAACCTGCCCTGACAAAATAAAATGACACTAAAGTAAAAATGAAAGGTCAAACTACACTGACACTGAACACTCATCACTAGATTCACACTAAACTTACACTCTACACTGACAACAGAATCACAACAGCACACTATAGCACAATAACTGTCTAGTAGCACTGAACAAAGCCCTGTTCTATCTCTCTCCAGGTCAATATCACACTACAAATGGCCGCTATGAGAAGAATATTATTATAGTGTGGGGGTGGGACTAAGAGCTGACTATAGAGTCATCATGGCAGTGTCCAATCATGGCTTTGACAGTGCTTTGCGCTCTGATTGGGAAAAGCTTTCATTGCTTCAGACAATCAGGGATTCCAATGCACTGTGCGCTACAGTGCACTGTGGTCGTTCAGCGGGCCGAACAAATGGTCAAACGCCCCAACAATTCGGATGTTCACCAAATGGGTGAACATCCAATGTTTGGCCCGAACTCATGCCTGGGCTGAATACTATTTTGAAGTAAAAAATCATTGCAATATATTGTAGCACTGTCCCCTATAGGACTTGCTGTGTGTTGACTTCTTAGGCCTGCAGACAGTTGCTAGGGGTTTTGCACATAAACCCCCCTTACTCCTGTTTGCCCGTCACTCAATAAACAGTCCAGGGTATTTGTTCTTTTTGATTTATTGTGGAACTTGGAAGGGAGAAGGGATTAGTGGGATACTCCAACTGAACTATTCACAGTAGGTAAGGACAACTCTCACTTGGCCTCCCTAGATTACTTGTGGAAGATGACACACTGCTTTTACCATATTGCCAAATGTGTGGAAGAATTACGTCTTTCGGCTCTCTCTAGCAACAGACTTGATGCAACTACTTTTTCTTTAGGATACTCTCTAGCATCCCTTTGACTGACACCCATCCACTGACTCTTCTAGCTGAAAGGGTGGCCCTCACAGGACAAGCCTCATGACACAGATCTGCACTCACAGTAGGCAGAATCAGATCCTCTCTGGTGTCTCTCTTCTCTGCAAGACCTCTGGGTTCAGCTTCCCTCTCTGACTTTCAGGCCCTGAGGTCAACTACCCAAGGCCGCATGACAACTTCTACAGAGGAGGAGCAGCCGCTCTTCAGCCGAAGATCCAGAGCACATGTGCCCTTGGCCTTTATACAATCACCCAGCATGCAATGAGGCATTTTCCTCTGCCAATAGCCAGGGCTGTAACAATGCCTGTGCCATCACTTGCCAAGTTTCCTCCCATTGTCCAATGTGCCTCCCTATTGGACTAGTGTGAAACATTCAGACAAGCTGAGCTGCACCTGAGCACCATGAGCAGACCTCACCAATAGATCCTGGTAGGCAGAGAGCACTATAAATTTGCCTGACAATCTTCCTGGTAAGCAGAGAGACCCAAAATGATACTCTATTCTAGCACCTGCCTAGGAGGGTGCTACATCCACCCCCCACCAAACAAGCTGTTTCCTCAATGGCTTTGGGCATCTGCCCCCATAATATTACCTATACGAAAAGTTTATGGCGTATCCCACATACTTGGAAAAGGGGGAAAAGGGAAAATAATACTGTATATAGTATGTGCATGTGTAATAATATATGCTCTACTAGTTTCGTCATTTGACGTCCTCAGGAAGCGGTACTAGTAGAGCGGGGCTAGGACACTGGGATCATCACCCTTGCTGGCTTTGCACTCGTGGCTTGTTCACTGCACATATTATTATGAAGTGCTTATTCCCTAGTGTCGGGTTGACATGTGAGTGCTCCTAAATGTATTTAATAAATAAGTAATTTTAAATGGTTTTACGCTATGGAGATTTTCCTTCCTCTCCCCCATACAACCCCATGCACTACTGAGTCCCATCCGAGAGAGGAGTCGGGGGCAGCAGAGAGACTTTTCAGCACAGATTATTTGCACTTTATTGCTTGTTTCATTGCTAATTAATAATTTCTTGCACCTAGGGGTCTTACTTTTAGACATTTGTATTATGTTTACATAGAAATTGTTCATGGACTGCATAGTTTACAAATCAATTTTTGTTATTAGGTATAGTAGTGGTTAATAGGTTTGGTTGAGACATTATAAGATTGCTCTGCTCCTCCTTCCTTTGCAATAGTAGTATTCAGCCAAATATGTAACAAAATAGAATGCCGCCCGATAACTCACATCAAAATGATGCCACCTCGGAGACTGGCATGGCGGCATGATGTCATGTTGACAGCTCCTGCCCTACGCATTTCCCACCAATGTGTGTCCTCAGGGGCCTCTCCCCCTACACTGTGGCTCATTATCTATGGACAATAGTGTAGCACGCAATCATTTTGGAAACACATATGAACTGTTTGCAAACACTTGGACTTTTTAGTTTGCCTTTTAGCGCTGCAATTTTTTTGTTTTGATTATTGTAAGGATTGTATATTTCCTTTGTTGGAAGCAGCTTATTTCTTATTCTTAAATAATTTATTCTGTGAGTAGCACTGAGTTTATTTACATTTTAATATTTAACCCCTTCAATACCGGGCACTTTCCCCCCTTCCCGCTCAGACCAAATTCAGCTTTCTGCACTGTCACATTTTGAATGACAATTGCGCGGTAATGCTACACTTTTCTTTTGGTGGTATTTCATCACTTCTGCGGTTTTTATTTTTTTTTGCGCTACAAACAAAAAAACAAAACCTTGTAAATAAGTAAATTTTCTCCATCACTGATGGGCACTGATGAGGCAGTACTGATTGGCATTGATAGGCGGCACTGATGAGGTGGCACTGATGGACACTGATAAGGTGGCGCTTACAGTCATGGCCTAAATAGTTGGCACCCCAGAATTTTTTCCAGAAAATCAAGTATTTCTCACAGAAAAGTATTGCAGTAACACATGTTTTGCTATACTCATGTTTATTCCCTTTGTGTGTATTGGAGCAAAACAAAAAAATGGAGGAAAAAAAGCAAATTGGACATAATGTCACACAAAACTCCAAAAATGGGCTGGACAAAACTATTGGCACCCTTTCAAAATTGTGGATAAATAAGATTGTTTCAAGCATATGATGCTCCTTTAAACTCGTCTGGGGCAAGTAACAGGTGTGGGCAATATAAAAATAACACCTGAAAGCAGATAAAAAGGAGAGAAGTTCACTTGGTCTTTGCATTGTGTGTCTGTGGGTGCCACACTAAGCATGGACAACAGAAAGAGGAGGAGAGAACTGTCTGAGGACTTGAGAACCAAAATTGTGGAAAAAATACCAACAATCTCAAGGTTACAAGTCCATCTCCAGAGATCTAGATTTGCCTTTGTCCACAGTGCACAACATTATCAAGAAGTTTGCAACCCATGGCACTGTAGCTAATCTCTCTAGGCGTGGACGGAAGAGAAAAATTTATGAAAGGTTACAACGCAGGATAGTCCGGATGGTGGATAAGCAGCCCCAAACAAGTTCCAAAGAAATTCAAGCCATCCTGCAGGCTCAGGGAGCATCAGTGTCAGCGCCAACTATCCGTTGACATTTAAATGAAATGAAACGCTATGGCAGGAGACCCAGGAGGATCCCACTGCTGACACAGAGACATAAATAAGCAAGACTACAGTTTGCCAAAATGTGCTTGAGTATGCCAAAATCCTTCTGGGAAAACGCCTTGTGGACAGAAGAGACCAAGATAGAGCTTTTTGATAAAGCACATCATTCTACTGTTTACCGAAAATGGAATGAGGCCTACAAAGAAAAGAACACGGTACCTACAGTGAAATATGGTTGAGGTTCAATGATGTTTTGGGGTTGTTTTGCTGCCTCTGGCACTGAGTGCCTTGAATGTGTGCAAGGCATCATGAAATCTGAGGATTACCAAAGGATTTTGGGTCGCACTGTAGAGCCCAGCGTCAGAAAGCTGGGTTTGCGTCCGAGATCTTGGGTCTTCCAGCAGGACAATGACCCCAAACATAGCTCAAAAAACACCCAGAAATGGATGGCAACAAAGCGCTGGAGAGTTCTCCAGTGGCCAGCAATGGGTCCAGATCTAAATCCCATTGAACACCTGTGGAGAGATCTTAAAATTGCTGTTGGGAAAATTCGCCCTTCCAATAAGAGAGACCAGGAGCAGTTTGCAAAGGAAGAGTGGTCCAAAATTCCGGATGAGAAGTGTAAAAAGCTTATTGATGGTTATAGGAAGCGACTGTTATTTTTTTCCAAGGGTGTGCAACCAAATATTAAGTTAGGGGTGCCAATAATTTTGTCTAGCCCATTTTTGGAGTTTTGTGTGACATTATGTCCAATTTGCTCTTTTCCTCCCTTTTTTTGTTTTGTTTCAATACACACAAAGGGAATAAACATGTGTATAGCAAAAATGTGTTACTGCAATACTTTTCTGTGAGAAATACTTGATTTTCTGGAAAAAGTTCTGGGGTGCCAACAATTTCGGCCATAACGGTATATGCAGCAATGATGGGCACTGATATGCGGCACTGATAAGCAGCACTGATGGGCACTGATATGCAGCACTAATGGGCACTGATAAGCAGCAGTGATGGACACTCATAGATGGCACTGATGGGCACTGATAGGTGGCACTGGGCACTGATAGATGGCACTGATGAGTGGCAGTGATAGGTGGCACTGGTGGGCACTGATAGGTGGCACTGATGGTCACTGGTGGGCACTGATAGGCGTCACTGATGAGGAGGTACTGGCAGGCATCACAGATGGGCACAGTGCCATCCCTATTGCAGATTGTGTGCCCTTTACCTAGTGGTCTTGGGTGGGCTCCCTGGTGGTCCCTGGGTGGGCTCACTGGTGGTCCTGGGTGGCAATCCTCGGGGGGCTGCACTGATAAACAATAAACAAAAGCTGATACACAGCTCTTCTTGTTAACACTGTGATCAGCCGTGATTGGTCACAGCTGATCACATGGTAAGAGCTTCCAATGGAAGCTCTTTACCGAGATCGGTAATGCGGCATGTCAGACTGACACACCACACCACCGACCGCCGCGATGCGCACCCCCGCAGGCGCATGATCATGGGTTATCCTGACAGACGTCATATGATGTCCGGTCAAGATAATTGAACCACCGCACGGCCGTCATTTTGCTATAGGCTGGGTGGGAAGTGGTTAATTCATAACATTATATTCACAGCAAGACAGTAATATTATATTCACAGAATAAGGCGATATACTGTATCTAAATCCTACTGACCTCTGATGACAAATCAGAGAAAAGCAGGCATTTCTGTAAACGTCATATGATCAGACAATTTGATATGAACTGGAATGTCTTTGTATCCTATGGGTTTGGAATGGGATCTCTTCAGTCTAGGAAAACACAAAACCTACATGTATGGCTATTTGAACACAAGAGCTGGCAAACATAAAGTGTATCGATCTGTCCATTTATTTTCTATAGTTTTATTGGGGAATGATTATAACTCCTGTTAGGCTTATTTTTTTCCTCTCTGTGTCCCATCGGGGGGATTTCCCTTTACTTCCCATCATGGAGAGACAACATATATATATAGAAATGTGCATGTTAAATACTTTTACTACCCTTACATATTATGGAGTATTTTAATAAAGGTAACAATATTTCAGTGACAGAAAGTCATAAACACATCTTCTGTAGTTGTGATAAGAAGGGTTCAATGAAATAAAGTCATAAACACAGCTTTGACTTTGGCATAAGCAACAATGCCAAGACAGCTGTCTTCTAACTTTTATATGAGGGAATCTAATCAAGACAAGAAGAGCTATCTAATGTTCTTGGTAAAGTCTAATACAATATGTGTGGCATATTTATTTGCTTTTTAAGATAATTCAAGGAAACATATATGGATTTAATATTACAATTATTATAAAAAGGGGCTGCAAGGCCATATTGTTTGTGTCAATCCTTTATATACTTTACCTTATGCATTAAAGATAATGTATGTCCGTTCTTGTGGACATTTGTAGATCTCTTGAAACTGGAGAAAACTGCTATCAAAGCAGCAGCACAGTGACTTAGTGGTTAGCAATTCTGCCTTGCAACAACTAAGTTTGTCAGTTCAAATTGCAAGCATGCCACTACCTGCATGGAGTTTACATGTTCTCTTGTACTTAGGTGTGGGTTTCCCCTGGATACTGTATAGGTGGGCTTAAATCATCATTGATCAAAACAAATATTGTAGCGCTAGCACAAAAAATATAAATTGCATGCAAATTGCATATTATTTGAAAACATATTATAAAGTGCTTGAAGATCATAAATGCATAGTGACATAATAGTTCATAATAAAGTGACAAAGTGCGCCGTGAAATGGATATTTCTTCCAAGTGCCAAAGTGCTCCACACGTGCAGGAGGGGGAAGCCCCCAAAGGAATCCTACTCACCACAACGCTATGACCCCCAGCTTTTCAGTCTGGGGATCAAAAAGGCTGTATACACTCAGATGTCCATGGGCTGGAGTTATCCCGGAGCAAGCCTCTTATAGTCACCGATGGACCACCATATATTGTGGAAGAAAAAAGGAATCCAACAATAGTGAAGTACTGTCTGGCTTATTTATTTTGCGCAAGGTACACAGGTGCACAGACTGTTGATGACGCCTGTGGGCGGGCGAAACGCGTCAACGTAACTTCCGGTTGAGAGTGCCGTGGTCGTCATTTCCTGCTGTTGGAACGCACGCTGTGAGCGGCGTCCATAGATTGTTACATGCTGTTTTTAAACGCACATCTTGTAAGTAAAATTGTTTACCTTGCGCGAAATAAATAAGCCAGACAGTACTTCACTATTGTTGGATTCCTTTTTTTCTTCCACAATATATGGTGGTCCACTCACAGGACATAGTGATTCCGTGTCACTGAATTTAAAGAGGAAGTAAACTCCCCCGGTGTTTTTGCACCTTTAGGTAAGTCTATAATAAGGCTTACCTATAGGTACTGTAAATATCAACTAAATGTGCACCGTTAAGGAGATATTTACTACATACTGCACCAATTACGTCATCGCCGCATGCACTCTGAAGGAATGTCTGCCTGTGCCGTGACCTGTGACTCCCACGTGCATGCGTGGGAGTGACGTCATCGTGGCTCCAGCCAATCACAGAGCTGGAGCCCGTGAACCCGGAAGTAACTCCGGGAAAGATGTTGGCCATGTCAGAGGTGTGCGGGCGCCGCTGCAGGGCTTCGTTCTAAGGCAAGTATTTCATAATGAGCTAGTATGTGATGCATACTAGCTCATTATGCCTTTGTCTTGCAGGTTCTGTTTTTTGTTTTTTTGAAGACTCACAGCCTAGGAAGTAAGTGTGTGGAGATCTTCAGAAAGTAAGTTTACAAACTTCAACATCATTCAGATTATTAGGAGTAGGCTAGAAATAATTGAAATACAATGTGGAAATTAATATAATTATTTTACATATTGACCATAGATATGCTTTGATGCAAATCACCATGAAGCAACAATGTTGTGCGCCCCTTTATAGGAAGATCCGTGATTAATAAGTACGGCTGATTGTCTGTGCACAGCTTCTATATCATCCCTTGTGTTTTAAAGCCTACATTTAATTAATAAAGTTAAAATTAAGCACAATGGACATTACCATCAGTGTGATTTGTTCCCTGTGCTGCTGTCTCCTGGTTTAGGTGAAAACTTCCTCTTCTGATGCCACCCACCACTGCCATAATCTTCTAGGATTAATAGAACGGAGACTCATTAATAGTGTTCAAAAATGCCCCTGCTTTTCACCCAGCTCCTCCAATCACAGAAGCTGTAGTTTGGCTTATTTGAATGGAGGAGCTGGGTGGAAAGAAGGGCATTTTCTGGCACACTTATAGAGTGCCCATCATCAAATACTGATCTGTGAATGGAGGATGAGTGGATGATTGGAAGGTCCAACCTGTCCATCATAGAACCTGTATTACAGCTTCTATGAATGGAGAAACTGGGCGGAATGGACAAGTATAGTTGGCAGTGTTGCCAACCGTCAATATTTTTACTGGCAGTCAGTAGAAAAATGGGTGCTTTTCTCCTGCCAATAAATGCCAGTAACAGGAAAAGGTTGCCAGTAAAAAAAAATGGCTGTAATACTCAGCAGGCCAAGACCATCCGAGTGCCTCTGTTCAGGAGGGGGTGTGTCTGGTGGAGAAGGTGCTTGAGCATGGCGTGCGATGCCAGGAAGCCAAGCAGAGCTTCATGTGTGGGTCTGCAAAACAGGAGCAAGGCAGCCGGGAGCAGGACTGTCAGTGCTGTTTGGACTGAAGAGACCACCTGGCTTCGAGAGAGACTGTAACTGTGACTCAGGAGGGGACATGTCAGTGAGTTGTCATCATCATCTGGACTGCTGCTGTCAGTGTCACTGTGAAAGTCAATGTCATGTGTGTGCCGCCCATTCTAATGTCTTCCCCTCCTGAGTCCTGTCCCTGAGATACTTACTTACTATATCGAGAATAAAACAAGAAATATGTTTTTGCTTTAATATCTACTTTAAATCACATTGCTAATTGCATATTGTACTTGTTTGTAGCCAAAATACTGACATTTGCAAAGCTGAAATTTTGTATTTTTGGAAATGCCAGTGAAAACTTGGCTCTTGCAATGAAAATTTGGGGTTTTGAATCAGTAAATTTCAATCTGATAGGTTGGCAACATTGATAGTTGGGCAATGTTGATGAGTGCCCGTCATCAAATACTGATCTGTGAATGGAGGATGAGTTGATGATTGGAAAGTCCAACCCGTCCATCATAGAACCTGTATTACCTGTATTATTAATCTATGAACGGAGAAACTGGGCAGAATGGACAGGTATAGTTGGGCAATGCTGATGAGTGCCTGTCACAGCTCCCTCAGTTTTAATGACGCCAGATGTTTATGGCAATTTTAGGGGGGAGCATTGGAAGAGGAAGACTTCACCTAAACCAGGAGACAGCAGCACAAGGGGCATGTCCCATTAATGATAGGTGAGGTCCATAGTGCTGTTTTTATTATAATTTTTAAACAAAACTTAGGTTTTAACCACTTCCCACCTGGCCTACTGACAAATGATGGTCGTGCGCGGGGGGGTCATTATCCTGACTGGGCGTCTCTTGACAGGATAAGCTGCTAGTGTGCGCCCGCGGCCTGAGGTGTCCCACGTGATCGGGGGGCGGGTGTCCCTTGGACACAGCTCTTTCCCAATCTGTAAACAGCCAATAAAATTGGCTGTTTACCATGTGACCAGCTGTGTCCAATCACAGCCGGCCACAAATGTAAACAAAAAAGGTCACTATGTGATCCCTGCTTTTTCTCCTCATACACCGATCTGTGAGGAGAGAGCAGAGCAGGGATCAGTGAGTTTTAGTCAGGGTCTGTCTACTGTCAACTGTATTGTGCACAACACAACCCCCCAATAAAGAGGGCCTGTCACCAGTACCATTTGGATCTGTCACACAGCCCATCTGTCACCACAAGTACCACCATCAGTACCACCACACAGTACCGCCAACGTTACAGCCACGCAGGCCAGCCACCAGTACCGTCACCGGTAACACTAAACAGATTCGCTACCAGAAAAGCCATCCGTATCACCACACAGGCCAGCCCCCAGTACCACCACTGGTACCACTAAACAGGTCTGCTACCATTGCAGCCATCCGTATCACCAGATCCACCACTGGTACCGCTAAACGCAGGTCCACCACCAATATCGCCACTCAGCAGTACTGCCATCAGTATAATCACCAGGCCCACTATCATGTCTCAGAGAGTATATACCCCTGAGGAGGCGTATGAAATACTTGCCATGTCGGATGATGAGAGCAGTGGGAAGCTCTCATTAAACTATTCTGGTTCAGAGTATGAGCCATTAGAGGGCAGTGGATCAGAGTCCGACTCTGATGGAAACCGCACCCCTCCTAAAAGAATGAGAAGATTAGGACCAAGAACCGAAGACTTGCCCACCACCAGCAGCACCAGACCCCAGGAAGAGGAGCCCAGTACTAGCACTGGAACTACACGCCCAACCCCAAGAACCCTAATCCGGGCCCGGGCCCAGTCCTTCCTTCCCAATGCCCTGGCAAACCCCGTATGGTTGCCCGCCAACTCGGGGTCTGCAATAATCCCCAAATTTCACCGCACAACCAGGTGTGCACGCTACAAATTTTTCCCTATTGGACTATTTTTATTTGTTTTTCACCCCCAAATTGCTACAGAGTGTGGTGGACCAAAGCAATCTGTACGCAGAACAATTCATTGCTGCCAATCCCACTTCATTTTATACCCGCATGTTCCATTGGTGACGTCTGACACTGGGCGAACTAAAAATTTTTTTGGGCCTCACACTGAATATGGGGATTACACAACAAAATGAACTCCATGGGTATTGGTCCACCCACCCAATCCACCACATGCCCATATACTCAACTGTCATGTCCAGGACAAGATACATGATAATGCGTTTCTTCCATTTTAGTGTTAATTCACAGTGCCTTCCCCGAGATCACCCCAACCATGATAAATTATATAAGATACGCCCCCTAATTAATTCCTTTTCCCAGACATTCGCCCAAGTGTTCATCCCAGATAAAAATATCTGTGTGGATGAGTCCTCATCCATTTCACTGGCCGGCTGCATTTCAAACAGTACATACCTAGCAAGAGATCCAGGTATGGCATAAAACTTAACATGTTGTGCGATCGAGCCACTGGCTATGTGTACTCCTTCAGAATATACGAAGGAAAAGACTCCCAACTCCAGCCCCGTGATTGCCCCACATATATTGGAACCAGTGAGAAGATTGTCTGGGCTGGCATACCACCTCTTTGGAAAAGGATACCACCTATACGTGGATAACTATTATACCTGCCTGCCCCTATTTCGCCATCTATATCAAAAGACAACCCTGGCCTGCAGCACCTTCAAGAAAAACAGGAAGGGCTTCCCACAAAATCTCCTCACCCAAAAGACACAAAATGGGGAATCTGCCTTCATGAGGAATGAAGAGGTATTGGCCATGAAGTGGAGAGACAAGAAAGATGTCCACATCCTCTTTACTATCCACAATAACACCTCGGTGGAGATCCAAAGAAGACATGGCCCCGTTGTAAAGCCCAAGTGTGTCCACGACTACAATCTGTTCATGGGGGGGGGGGGGGGGTGGATTTAAACGACCAGATGGTACAGCCTTATTTATCTACACGTAAGTTACATTTTTGGTATAAGAAAGCCGCATTTCAAAAAAAAAAAAAAACGCATTTCACCTTTTTCATATGGCCATGTATAATTTGTTTGTGTGTTGCCAAAGATCGCCTGAAAACCAATGCCTCACCTACTTCAAATACATCGAAAACATTATTACTGCCCTCATTTATCAGCAAGGACCCGTCCCAGAAAGTATTCACTCCGATAGTGTGAGTCGACTCCACAACCAACATTATCCCTTCCCCATACTCCCCCCACAGAAGAAGAAGAAGAAGATGACAGAAGAAATGTCGTGTATGCTCCAGAGGAGGCATCGGAAGAGATACCACCTATTATTGCCCGGACTATCCCTCCCAACCTGGCCTGTGCATCGAACATTGTTTCAAAAATTATCATACACAAATCACATACTAGTTCCCCATATAGACTATAGACTGCCATTTCAAATACCTGTGTGGACCATTTGCTTGCTACCACGTTAACTGACCCTGGCCTGTTTACCAACAATGTCTTTGCCTGCCATTTTAAACCACGTTTCTGACTTCCTCGTGCATGACCTCGGCCTGTTAATCGACCATGTTTTTGCCTGTCACTTGGACTGATCTTTTGTCCTTATACATTAGTGCACAGGGGTCTCATATATGTGAGGGGCTCCAGAAAGCGTTCTGAGTAGAGAAAACCAGTGTTTGGTTTTCTGTGTTCCCAGAACAGGGTCTGGTTTCCCGGAGGCTTCAAAGCGGTTGGGTGGGAGAAGCCTCTACCTTGTCCCCCTGGCCCTAAGCTTGATGGTCCTTCCTGCTGCCTGGACCAATACTTTGGCTGTGCTAAACATATTGCTGCCTGTAATGAAACAGGACTTTATGGACCTTTCTTCCTGCTACCTGGACCAATACTTTGGCTGTGCTGCCTGTAATGACCCAGGACTATCTGGACTATGTTTCTTCTTGCTGCCTGGACCAATATTTTGGCTGTGCTGACCATATTGCTGCCTGTAATGACCCAGGACTTTTTGGACCATGTTTCTTCCTGCTGCCTGGACCAATGCATTGGCTGTGTTGACCATATCTCTGCCTGCTGCCTTTACTGACTCTGGACAGTATTTCTACCTTGACATCTCTGCCTGCTACCTGGACCAATACTTTAGCAGTGCTGACAGTATTTCTGCCTGTACTAACTATGGACAATATTCTTGACTGCTGCTTGGACGATTGCTTTTCCTGTCACTTCTGGAAAAAATGAACCCTTCAAAAGACTCATTATGCCTCATAGATTATACCTTGGGGTGTTAGCTCTCCAAAATAGGGTCATTTTGTGGGTAATTCCCTTGTCCTGGTGCTCCAGGGCCTTCAAAAGTGTAATAGGTGGTTGAGAAATGAGATGTGTAATTTATGCTTCTAAAATGCCTGAAGGTGCTAGTTCAATGTTGGGCCTCTGTATGTGGCCAGACTGGGTAAAAGTCTCACACATGTGGTATCGCCATACTCAGGAGGAGTAGCAGAATAGATTTTGGAGTGTCCTTTTAGCTATGTGCATGCTATCTGTTAGAATTATCTTGTGTAAAGAAAATGCGTTTTCATTTTTTTTCCACATTTTCCAAAAACTTCTGGAAAAAAATGAACCGTTCAAAAGACTCATTATGCCTCATAGATTATACATTGGGGTGTTAGCTTTCCAAAATGGGGTCACTTTGTGGGTAATTCCATTGTCTTGGTGCTCCAGGGCCTTCAAAAGTGTAATAGGTGGTTGAGAAATGAGATGTATAATTTATGCTTCTAAAATGCCTGAAGGTGCTAGTTCAATGTTGGGCCTCTGTATGTGGCCAGGCTGTGTAACAGTCTCACACATGTGGTATGGCCATACTCAGAAGGAGTAGCAGAATGGATTTTGGGGTGTCATTTTAGCTATGTGCATGCTATGTGTTAGAATTATCTTATAAATGGACAACTTTGTGCAAAAAAATGCGTTTTAATTTTTTTTCCACATTCTCCAAAAACTTCTGGAAAAAAAATGAACCATTCGAAAGACTCATTATGCCTCATAGATTATATATTGGGGTGTTAGCTTTCCAAAATGGGGTCACTTTGTGGGTAATTCCATTGTCCCGGGGCTCCAGGGCCTTCAAAAGTGTAATAGGTGGTTGAGAAATGAGATGTGTAATTTATGCTTCTAAAATGCCTGAAGGTGCTAGTTCAATGTTGGGCCTCTGTATGTGGCCAGACTGGGTAAAAGTCTCACACATGTGGTATCGCCATACTCAGGAGGAGTAGCAGAATAGATTTTGGAGTGTCCTTTTAGCTATGTGCATGCTATCTGTTAGAATTATCTTGTGTAAAGAAAATGCGTTTTCATTTTTTTTCCACATTTTCCAAAAACTTCTGGAAAAAAATGAACCCTTCAAAAGACTCATTATGCCTCATAGATTATACCTTGGGGTGTTAGCTTTCCAAAATGGGGTCATTTTGTGGGTAATTCCATTGTCCTGGTGCTCCAGGGCCTTCAAAAGTGTAATAGGTGGTTGAGAAATGAGATGTGTAATTTACGCTTCTAAAATGCCTGAAGGTGCTAGTTCAATGTTGGGCCTCTGTTTGTGGCCCAGCTGTTTAGAAGTCTCACACATGTGGTATCGCCATACTCAGGAGTAAAATGAACCGTAGATTGTACATTGGGGTGTTAGCTTTCCAAAATGGGGTCATTTTGGGAGTAATTCCATTGTCCTGGTGCTCCAGGGCCTATAAAAGTGTAATAGGTGGTTGAGAAATCAGATGTGTAATTTATGCTCCTAGAACACTTGATAGTGCTCCCTGCATGTTGGACCTCTCTATGTGGCCAGGCTATGAAAATGTCCCACACATGTGGTATTGCCATATTCAAGAGGAGTAGTAGAATGTGTTTTGGGGTGTACTTTGTGTTATGCATATGCCATGTGAGAGAAATAACCTGTTACAATGACAATTTTGTGAAAAAAAAATAAAAATAAAAAAAACTTAATTTTTCAAAGAATTGTGGGAAAAAATGAAAGTGTGAAAAAACTCACCTTGCCTCTTACTAAATACCTTGGTATGTCCACTTTCCAAAAAGCGGTCATTTGGGGGGTATTTGTGCTTTCCTGGCCTGTTAGTGCCTCAAGAATTGAGATAGGTGGTCAGTACATCAGGTGTGATCAATTTTCAGTGATTTGCACCATAGTTTGTAGACTCTATAATTTTCACACAAACTAAATAATATCCACCAATTTGGGTTATTTTTACCAAAGATATGTAGCAGTATACATTTTGGTCCACATTTATGAAGAAAAATTATTTTTTTTGCAAAATTTTACAGCACAAAATAAAAAAAGTGTTTATTTTTCAAAATTTTCGCTCTTTTTTTGCTTATATCGCAAAAAATAAAAAACCCAATGGGGACTAAATACCACCAAAAGAAAGCTCTGCGTGTGAGAAAATGATAAAAATTTTGTTTGGATACAGTGTGGCATGACTGAGTAATTGTCACTCAAATTGTGAGAGCACTGAAAGCTGAAAATTGGTCTGGGAGGGAAGTGTTCTAAGTGGCTGGTATTGAAGTGGTTAAATAACCAAACTAGTGAACTTAATATGGTTGATCTAAACAAGAGTTATTATTTTTAAAAAATTAAAATGTTATTACTATTTCATTACAACAGACAAAACTACCCACTGAATTTGTAAGAAGTGTGTCCTTTGGTACATGATCTACTTACTGAGAAACTTGGATCTAAAGAATGCATTAAACAAACACAATATATATTGTGAAAATCCTGCAAGCTACTAAATGATAACCAAAAGGTAAACTGACTGCTGCTGGTACTGCTCACCATCTCATAAATGTGCCAGGTATATTTCACATTTAAATAGCACTATGCTACAGTTACCGAAGTAATGGAACGATTATAAGGATAACAATAATTATAAAAAAATTAAGGATCACAGTGCTCAATACATCAAAATATGCATAAATGAATCCAATATCAGTGGATAATTTAAATCAGTGCAAGCAATGGATAGTCCATGCAAAAAACTGTATAAATAATAAAAGTGAAATAATGATGTAAAAATGAAGATGCAACATCCCACATTCCAACCAGTGCTCAGACCGCTCAGACGAGTGCTCCATTTCTCATTAGTGCTAAAAAATCACTCAACAGATCACCTCCAAGTGTCCCCCCCTCCAGGAATGTCACCTGAGGGATTGTGATCTCTACAATCAAATTAAATGAATGCAAGCCTTTTAACCTCCCCGGGCTTTGAAACTCCTTGCTGTTGTCCTCTCAGATAAGGCCAGGGCCAGGGCAATGTCATTTGGTGCCCTGGGCGAAGATGGCAAACTGTGCCCCCCACGGGCGCCCCACATGGGCGCGGTCATCTTACTAACCCCTCCCCTAAGGAGTCTTCGATACCCTGGGATCCTCCCACGATTTCTTAACATTAAACAAAGAAGCAGAGTACTCTAATGGGGGAGTCACTCTAATGAATGCAGAGAGGGTCTCTGTTAGAGAGTCCGTTAGAAAGAGTTCACACCAGGCCCCATTAGAGACTACAATGGGGTCTAACGGGACCGGGAGGTGGGTCTATCTAACAGAGGCCCTCTCTGTGACCAGTGGAGAGTCTGATAGAAAAAGTCTACTTTCTGGCCCATGACAAACTACATTAAAGTGTCACTAAACAATAATAAAAATAAACAATATTATATTAATAGCACATTGATGCCCAGTCCCAGCCCTAGAAGACCTCTTACCTTACATAATGGGTACTAGGACTAGCTGCTGGTCCTCCTGGGGCTGGCTGCTGGTCCTGGGGTCAGGATGCTGGTCATGGGGTCTAGCTGCTGGAGCCTGGGTTTAGGCTGCTTGGGCCTGGCTGCTGGGGCTGGGCTGCTGGTCCCGGGGTCTGGCTGCTGGGGCCAGGTTGCTGGCCCTGGGGTCTGGCTGCTGGTCCTGAAGTCTTGCTGAGGGACCCAAGGGTCTGGCGCTTGCGGTCTGGCTGCTGTTCCTAGGGTCTGGCTGGGGCAAAAAGTCTGGCTGCTAAGACCTGGGGTCTGGCTGCTGGGCCCTGGGGTTTTGGCTGCTGGGGCCTGGCTGCTGGTCCTGGAATCTGGCTGCTGGTTCTGGAATCTGGCTGCTGGGGTCTGGCTACTGGTCCTGGGGCCTGGCGGCTGGCTGCTTGGGCTGGGCTGTTGGTCCTGGGGTCTGGCTACTGGGGCCAAGGTTCTGGTGCTTGGAGTCTGGCTGCTGGGGCTTGGGGGCTGGCTACTGGTCCTGGGGGCTGGCTACTGGTCCTGGGGCTGGCTACTGGACCTGGCTGCTGGTCCTGGCTTTAGGTCCTGAGGCTGGCTGCTGGTCCTGAGGCTGGCTACTGGTCCTGGGGGCTGGCTACTGGTCCTGGGAGCTGGCTTATGGCCCTGGCTACTGGTCCTGGGGGCTGGCTACTGGTCCTGGGGGCAGGCTACTGGTCCTGGGGGCTGGCTACCGGTCCTGGCTGCAGGTCCTGGCTTCTGGTCCTGAGGGTGGCTGCTAGCCCTGGGGGCTGGCTACTGATCCTGGGGGCTGACTGCTGATCCTGGGGCTGACTGCTAGTCCTGGCTACTGGTCCTGGGGTCTGGAAACTGGTCCTGGGGCTGGCTACTGGTCCTGTGGGCTGGCTACTGGTGTGGGGCTGGCTACTGGGGCTGTGGCTGACTACTGGTTCTGGGGCTGGCAACTGGTCCTGGTGCTGGCTACTGGTCCTGGTGCTGGCTACTGGTCCTGGGGATGGAAACTGGTCCTGGGGATGGCAACTGGTCCTGGGGCTGGCTACTGGGGTTGGCTACTGGTCCTGGGGCTGGCTACTGGGGCTGGGACTGGCTACTGCTCCTGGGGCTGGCTACTAAGGCTAGCTACTGGTCCTGGGACTGGCTACTGGTCCTGGGGCTGGCAACTGGTCCTGGCTACTGGGGCTGGCAACTGGTCCTGGCTACTGGGGCTGGCAACTGATCCTGGCTACTGGGGCTGGCTACTGGTCCTTGGGGCTGGCTACCGGTCCTGGCTGCAGGTCCTGGCGGTGGCTGCTAGCCCAGGGGGCTGGCTACTGATCCTGGGGGCTGACTGCTGGTCCTGGGGCTAACTGCTAGTCCTGGCTACTGGTCCTGGGGGCTGGAAACTGGTCCTGGGGCTGGCTACTGGGGTTGGCTACTGGTCCTGGGGCTGGCTACTGGGGCTGGGACTGGCTACTGCTCCTGGGGCTGGCTACTGGGGCTGGCTACTGGTCCTGTGGCTGGCTACCGGGGCTGGCAACTGGTCCTGGCTACTGGGGCTAGCTCCTGGACCTGGGGCTGGTTTTTGGGGCAGGGACTGGTCCTGGGGTTGGCTACTGGGGCTGGAAACCGGTCCTGGCTACTGGGGCTGGCTACTGGTTCTGGCTCCTGGTCCTGCGGCTGGCTACTGGGGCTGGCAACTGGTCCTGGCTACTGGGGCTGGCTACTGGTCCTGGAGCTGGCTACTGGGGTTGGCCACTGGTCCTGCGGCTGGCTACTGGGGCTGGCTACTGGTTCTGGGGCTGGCTACTGGGACTGGTTACTGGTCCTGGGACTGGCAACTGGTCCTGGCTACTGGAGCTGGCTATAGGTCCTGGGGCTGGCTACTGAGGCTGGCAACTGGTCCTGGCTACTGGGGCTGGCTACTGGTCCTGGGGCTGGCTTCTGGGGCTGGTCCTGGGGCTGGCTACTGGGGCTGGAAACTGATCCTGGCTACTGGGGCTGGCTACTGGTCCTGGGGGCTGGCTACCGGTCCTGGCTGCAGGTCCTGGCTTCTGGTCCTGAGGGTGGCTGCTAGCCCTGGGGGCTGGCTACTGATCCTGGGGGCTGACTGCTGGTCCTGGGGCTGACTGCTAGTCCTGGCTACTGGTCCTGGGGGCTGGAAACTGGTCCTGGGGCTGGCTACTGGGGTTGGCTACTGGTCCTGGGGCTGGGACTGGCTACTGCTCCTGGGGCTGGCTACTGGGGCTGGCTACTGGTCCTGTGGCTGGCTACCAGGGCTGGCAACTAGTCCTGGCTACTGGGGCTAGCTCCTGGTCCTGGAGCTGGTTTCTGGGGCAGGGACTGGTCCTGGGGTTGGCTACTGGGGCTGGAAACCGGTCCTGGCTACTGGGGCTGGCTACTGGTTCTGGCTACTGGTCCTGCAGCTGGCTACTGGGGCTGGCAACTGGTCCTGGCTACTGGGGCTGGCTACTGGTCCTGGAGCTGGCTACTGGGGTTGGCTACTGGTCCTGCGGCTGGCTACTGGGGCTGGCTACTGGTTCTGGGGCTGGCTACTAGGACTGGCTACTGGTCCTGGGACTGGCAACTGGTCCTGGCTACTGGAGCTGGCTATAGGTCCTGGGGCTGGCTACTGGGGCTGGCAACTGGTCCTGGCTACTGGGGCTGGCTACTGGTCCTGGGGCTGGCTTCTGGGGCTGGTCCTGGGGCTGGCTACTGGGGCTGGAAACTGGTCCTGGCTACTGGTCCTGGGGCTGACTCCTGGTCCTGCGGCTGGCTACTGGGGCTGGCAACTGGGGCTGGGGCTGGCTACTGGTTCTGGCTACTGGTCCTGGGGCTGGCTACTAAGGCTAGCTACTGGTCCTGGGACTGGCTACTGGTCCTGGGGCTGGCAACTGGTCCTGGCTACTGGGGCTGGCAACTGGTCCTTGTTACTGGGGCTGGCAACTGATCCTGGCTACTGGGGCTGGCTACTGCTCCTGGCTACTGGCCAGTGGCTGGCTACTGGGGATGGCTCCAGGTCCTGAGGCTGGCTACTGGTTCTGGGGCTGGCTACTGGTCCTGGGGCTGGCTACTGGGGCTGGCAACTGGTCCTGGCTACTGGGGCTGGCTACAGGTCCTGGGGCTGGCTACTGGGCTGGCAACTGGTCCTGGCTATTGGGGCTGGCAACTGGTCCTGGGGCTGGCTACTCGTCCTGGCTACTGGGGCTGGCGGCTGGTTCTGGGGCTGGCTACTGGTCCTGGGGCTGGCTACTGGGGCTGGCAACTGGTCCTGGCTACTGGGGCTGGCTACAGGTCCTGGGGCTGGCAACTGGTCCTGGCTATTGGGACTGGCAACTGGTCCTGGGGCTGGCTACTGGTCCTGGCTACTGGGGCTGGTGGCTGGCTACTGGTCCTGGTCCTGGCTACTGGGGCTGGCTACTGGTCCTGGTCCTTGCTACTGGGGCTGGCTATTGGTCCTGGGGCTGGCTACTGGGGCTGGCAACTGGTCCTGGCTACTGGGGCTGGCTACTGGTCCTGGGGCTGGCTTCTGGGGCTGGTCCTGGGGCTGGCTACTGGGGCTGGAAACCATCGGTCTTGGTCATCGGTCGGGGTCGGGGTCAACGGTCGGGGTCATCGGTCGACGTCCTGGTCTTCAGTCGGGGTCCTGGTCATCGGTCCTGGGCAAAGGTCGGGGTCATCGGTCGGGGTCCTGGTCGGGGTCTTCGGTCGGGGTCCTGGTCATCGGTCGGGGTCATCGGTCCT
>BLSH010312116.1:26749-37737 GCA_018402905.1 Glandirana rugosa
TCGGTACTTAGCCATTTCCCCCCCCCCCGTGTCATGTGACTCGTTAGTGTTACAAGATCTCAGGTGTGAATGGGGAGCAGCAGGTGTGTTAAATTTGGTGTTATTGATCTCACTCTCTCATACTGATCACTGGAAGTTCAACATGGCACCTCATGGCAAAGAACTCTCTAAGGATCTGAAAAAATAAATTGTTGCTATACATAAAGATGGCCTAGGCTATAAGAAGATTGCCAAGACCTTGAAACTGAGCTGCAGCACGGTGGCCAAGACCATACAGCGGTTTAACAGGACAGGTTCCGCTCAGAACAGGCCTTGCCATGGTTGACCAAAGAAGTTGAGTGCACAAGCTCAGTGTCATATACAGAGGTTGTCTTTGGGAAATAGATGTATGAGTGCTGCCAGCATTGCTGCAGAGGTTGAAAGGGTGGGGGGGTCAGCCTGCCAGTGCTCAGACCATACGCCGCACGCTGCATCAAATTGGTCTGCATGGCTGTTGTCCCAGAAGGAAACCAACCTCTTCTAAAGATGATGCACAAAAAAGCCGCAAATAGTTTTCTGCAGACAAGCAGACTAAGGACATGGATTACTGGAACCATGTCCCGTGGTCTGATGAAACCAAGTTATACTTATTTGGTTTAGATGGTGTCAAACGTGTGGCAGCAACCAGGTGAGGAGTACAAAGACAAGTGTGTCTTGCCTACAGTCAAGCATGGCGGTGGGAGTGTCAGGGGCTGCATGAGTGCTGCCGGCACTGGGGACTGCAATTCATTGAGGGAACCATGAATGCCAACATGTACTGTGACATACTGAGGCAGAGCATGATCCCCTCCCTTCAGAGACTGGGCCGCAGGGCAGTATTCCAGCATGATAACGACCCTAAACACACCCACAAGATGACCATTGCCTTGCTAAAGAAGCTGAGGGTAAAGGTGATGGACTGGCTGAGTTGTCTCCAGACCTAAACCATATTGAGCATCTGTGGGGCATCCTCAAATGGAAGGTGGGGGAGCACAAGATTTCTAACATCCACCAGCTCTGTGATGTCATCATGGAGGAGTGGAAGAGGACACCAGTGGCAACCTGTGAAGCTCTGGTGAACTCCATGCCCAAGAGGGTTAAGGCAGTGATGGAAAACAATGGTGGCCACACAAAATATTGACACTTTGAGCCCAATTTGGACATTTTCACTTAGGGGTGTGCTCACTTTTAGTTCAATGATCTTTATTGAATTTTTACAAAGAGGTATACAGATAACAAGTATATAGCACCGTATAGTTTCGGAACGTTAGAGCATGTAACGAGAGGTTGCAGTAATATATACAATGTGTATGATAGTTGTACTTGAGTTAGGCCGCGTTTCTAATGATTTCGTCAGCCGTAAGGGAGGATTGCAGAGCCCTGTCCCAGACACCCCTTTTGGGATCAAAGCTGTGTCTTGGGGGTAGGCCGCAATCCCACCAGGCAGTGGTAGAAGTTATTTTAGTCTAGTGTAGAGGCTAGAGAAAGAAGAAAGAAAGATGGAGAGAAGTGAGGGAGAGTTGATTAAGTAGTTATGGTAGTCATCACAGTGGCAGAAAGTTAGTTTAGTGATGTTGCATTATCTAGTACTCTAAACCAGTGTTCCCCAACCCTTTCCTCAGGGCCCACCAACAGGTCATGTTTTCAGGATTTCCATTATTTTGCACAGGTGATTTGATCAATTTCACTGCCTTAGTAATTACCACAGCTGATTCATCTGAGGGAAATCCGGAAAACATGACCTGTTGGTGGGCCTTGAGGACTGGGTTGGGGAACACTGCTCTAAACAATATAGTTGTCCAATATAATTTTACTATTTGTTCCCTTTCCCAGATGGCACCTCCTTGGGGACAGTCGTGAGGGACTGCCTCTTATTTATAACATGTCTTGTTTATATAAAGATAAAAGGTTGAAATACTGCGCTAAGCCTGAATGTATCTATTGAAAGCTGCCAAACAATGACCAAACTAGTCGTGATAAATGT
Source organism: Glandirana rugosa (assembly GCA_018402905.1). Lineage (NCBI taxonomy): Eukaryota > Metazoa > Chordata > Amphibia > Anura > Ranidae > Glandirana > Glandirana rugosa. The sequence goes on from BLSH010312116.1 coordinate 28,752, forward strand.
ACGTATTAAGGGTTGGCGCTAATCAGGAATTGAATGGTACTTAGTGCATCACACAGTAAATAAATCACGGTATATGTTCTTATATGCTAAAAAACAAACAACCATATAATAGCTAATACTCATATTATGAATGATCATAAGTGATGATAAATAGTCCTGTCTTGTAAACAAAAAGACAAAATTTGTAGAATACTTGGTGCTAGTGTGTTACTCCTTGAAGTGTGCACACAACTTGGTAAATAGAACGGACAGTTAATAATGAAAAAGTTCCGCAGGTAATATATGGCAAATCTTCTTAAGCAGAGAAGTGACAGTAATATATGGCAAATCTTCTTAAGCAGAGAAGTGACAGTTCATTATTGTGGTGAATCCAGGTTCCCGCCCTAGTGAATCAAAGGCTTACCAGATTACCAATATATGCAAGCCCACATATATGGTATGCTCTTGTATGGTCCCGGGTTCTCCACAGAATTCTCCACCCGAACGCGTCACACATTCCAGTTGAATATCATCCCCGTGGATAGCGATGGTCCTATGGACGTCACTCCTCCGATGTCCCGGTCAGGTTGAACTTGGGGTCACTCGGACAATACTCAGTGTCTTGGACTCATTATTGATTTTTTAAAAGAAAGAAAGAAGAGCGAACTCTCCATAGTGTAAAACAACACCTCAACCAAGAGGATTATTTAATAAATACAAAATAAAAAATTCACAAGCTTGTAGAATTGTAAAATAAGGTGAACGCAGCAATTCTGGGTCAGCAGCGCTGCTGACCCAGAATTGCTGCGTTCACCTTATTTTACAATTCTACAAGCTTGTGAATTTTTTATTTTGTATTTATTAAATAATCCTCTTGGTTGAGGTGTTGTTTTACACTATGGAGAGTTCGCTCTTCTTTCTTTCTTTTTAAAAAATCAATAATGAGTCCAAGACACTGAGTATTGTCCGAGTGACCCCAAGTTCAACCTGACCGGGACATCGGAGGAGTGACGTCCATAGGACCATCGCTATCCACGGGGATGATATCCAACTGGAATGTGTGACGCGTTCGGGTGGAGAATTCTGTGGAGAACCCGGGACCATACAAGAGCATACCATATATGTGGGCTTGCATATATCGGTAATCTGGTAAGCCTTTGATTCACTAGGGCGGGAACCTGGATTCACCACAATAATGAACTGTCACTTCTCTGCTTAAGAAGATTTGCCATATATTACTGTCACTTCTCTGCTTAAGAAGATTTGCCATATATTACCTGCGGAACTTTTTCATTATTAACTGTCAGTTCTATTTACCAAGTTGTGTGCACACTTCAAGGAGTAACACACTAGCACCGAGTATTCTACAAATTTGTCTTTTTGTTTACAAGACAGGACTATTTATCATCACTTATGATCATTCATAATATGAGTATTAGCTATTATATGGTTGTTTGTTTTTTAGCATATAAGAACATATACCGTGATTTATTTACTGTGTGATGCACTAAGTACCATTCAATTCATGTCTTGTTTATATGTTGATGATAAGAGATTGGTTTGTTTAAGGGCACTTTGCAGCTCTGGGGTCTAATAGCCAGAATTGCCAATGCTTGTGGAATTGTTCTAGTGTCATGTGCACTTTGGTGTATAAGAATTCCATGGTTAAATGATCATTTAGTATTGCGATGGTGCATTGTAATGTGGGAGCATTGTCCTGCTTCCAAACTCTAGTGATGGAGAGGCGAGCGGCAATTAATATATGTGTGATTATGGGATGGAATTTTGGGTGCCAGTTCCATGAGTTTTAGCCCGAGGAGAGCCACCTGGGGAGTTAATTTGATATATTTCCCATTGACGTCTCTGATAAGGGTGGCAACGCCCGTCCAGAAAGGAGTAATGGACTGGCATCCCCACAAGATGTGTAGAGTATGTCCATCAGCATTGCAGTTCCTCCAGCATTTTTTGGATTGGGATGGGTATATTTGAGCTAGTTTCACAGGTGTATAGTACCAGCAGTATAATATTTTTAATATTGTTTCCCAGTGTGAGATGTTTCTAGAGTATCTAGAGGGAGTGGATATAGCTTGGTGCCATATTGAGGTAGGAAACTTCTTTTTCAGGGTGTCTTCCCAGAACAGCATGGCTGTTGACTTCTCCTGTTGTGTGGGTTTCGTTAGTGAGTTATATAGGAGGGAGATGCTTCTGTTTTTCTTGTTGGTAGAGTTGAGAGAGATTACGATGTCTTTAGTTGTGGGGTCTTTTGTTAACATTGTAGATGAGAGGATATCTTAGATAGGCATAAAACGCCTTGTTCGGGATATCAAACAGGTCTTTTTAGTTGTTGAAAGGTTAGAAGTTGATGTTGTTGGAATAGGTCGCCTATTTTCCGGATATCCATTGAAGTCCATCTCTGTATAGGTAGATCTGTTGAGATTAGAGACAGTGCTGATAATGGGAGATATTGTAACGTTTGAATATGTGTTCCTGAGGAGGTTGGCCTGATAGCTTTCCACGTAGCCAATGTTGCGTTTATAGTTGGTAGGAATAAGCGAGGAGGTTGATATCCAATCCAGATCGCTGCCAAGATTTGTGGAAGGTTGTGAGGCAAAGCTGAGGTCTCGATTTGGGTCCATCGTTGTGGCGAAGTGGGGTTCCAAAGATATTTTACTTGATCTATCATGTTTTCTTTATAGTACAGTTTTAGGTCTGGAACTCCAGGTCGAGCATAAGCTCTGGGAGTGTTCAATAGGGAGGCTTTGATCCGGGGCTTACATGCCGCCCTGATGAATATGTTGAGTATGGTTTGCAGTTTTGCTATGTCTGATTGTAGCAAAGGCAGGGGCAATGTCCTAAAGAAATATAGGACGTGAGGCAGAAGAAACATCTTGGAGAGGGCTAGCCTACCAGCCCATGAAGCACATGTCTTGAGAAGGGATTTGGATATTTCATGCAGTTTCTGTTGTAATATAGAGAGGTTAGTACGAAGGATCATGTCTAGTGGGGAGGTCAGCTGGATGCCCAAATCTGTCATAGACGAGCTAGGTGCTCAGGAGAATGGGGATATGGTATTGACAGCTGTTTTGAAGTGCGATGGTAGAGCTACTCCTAGCATGGAGGATTTTGTTTGGTTCAATTTATACATAGAGACCGACCAAACTGCTGTAGGAGATTGCAGAGGGCGGGTAGGGATTTTAATGGATCAGTAAGGCAAATGATTATGTCATCTGCGTATAACCCTATTTTGTGCAGTTCCTGACCGATTGCCAGGTTCATAATGTGGGGATGCGAGCGTATGTCTTGGGCAAGGGGCTCAACGATAAGCGCAAAAATCAGAGGCGATAAGGGACATCCTTGCCTTGTCCCATTGGTGATGGGAAAGGGAGTGGAAAGCATTCCTGAAGTTAAAACTCTGGCTTTGGGGGTGGAGTAAAGTCCTAGTATGGCTTTAAGGAAGGGGCCCTGGATACCAATTTTTTGTAGGACCATATCTAGGTATAGCCAATTGACTCTGTCATATGCCTTCTCTGCGTCTAATGAGATTAGCAGAGAAGGCGTTTGGTGATGTTCTGCCCAGCTAATGATGTCAATAAGCCGGCGTGTGGCGTCAGATGCTTGCCCATGTGGGATGAAGTCCACCTGGTCTGGGTGGACCTAACTGGGCATATAGGTGCCTAGGAGTGAGGCCAATAATTTGGCGTAGATTTTTAAATCCATATTTAAAAGCGATATGGGGCAATAGTTCGCTGGGTCTTGGGGTGCTTTGCCCGGCTTATGTATAATGGTTATAATTGCTTCTAGGGATTCCGATGGTATCTCTCCCATTTCTAGAAATCTATTGAAGGTGTTGCACAAGTGGGGGATCAATTGGTCAGAGAAGGATTTATAATATTCATTGATAAAGCCATCTTGTCCTGGTGCTTTGTGTAGGGGGGGATCTTTAATAGCTTTAAGAATTTCCTGATGTGAGAATGGCTCAGATAGGGCCTCTAACTGTGATGAGGTGATAGAAGGTAGTTGTAGAGGATTTTGTATTTAAGAAGTTGTTTATCTGTTGGGCGGTAGGTTTGGGTTTGGAAACGTTTTGTGATAAATTGTAGAGTTTAGAATAGAGCTAAAGCCATCGGCTATGTCTTTTGGGTTTATTAATTTGTGTCTTTGCTCATCTAAGAGCAATGGCATTCTGTTTTGCGTGGCTCTTCGTTTGTATTGTTGGGCCAGGAGATTGCCTGGTTTGTTTCCCCGGGAATACCAGGAGAGACGTAGTCGTCTGATATAATAATCATTCATGACCTTTCAATAGGAAGGCACTTAATTTGTTTTGTGTTTTCCCTATTTCTTCTGTAGTGGTTTGTGTGGGGTTTTGTTTGTATATTTGCTTGAGGGTTTTAATGCGGCTAAGGAGGTGTCAATGGTCAGGTTTCTTCTTTTCTTCTCCTGGGCACCTAGCTTTAGGAATACTCCCCTCAGTACTGACTTGTGGGCATTCCATTGCATTGTAGGGTTAGACACAGATCCTGCATTAGAGTCAAAGAAAGTGGATATTTCAGATTTCACCTGTTCCTGTGTTTCCGCAGCACCATTTAGGGAGGCATTTAAATGCCATGAAGTATGTCTGGGGTTTTGGGTGAAAGTGGTAAGCGTAATGGACACTGGGGCATGGTCCAACCATGTGATACTTCCAATTGTGAACCTGTGATTTTTTTGTAGTAGTGCTTTGGAGGTCAGGAACAAGTCAATCCTGGAGTATGATCTCTGGGTGCGCAAATAAAAGGAGTAATCCCTCTCAGTGCCATGGAGACACCTCCAGGGGTCATATAAGTCCTCTAGGGAGGTTAGGGATGAAAGGACCATGGATTTTCTACGTCTGATGTTGGAGGAGTCAAGAAGAGGATTAATGACCTCATTGAAGTCCCCACATATTATAATTTGGTCTTTGGGAAATTGCTGTAACTTTTGTAATATAGATTTGTAGAAGTGTTTCTGGCGGGTATTTGGGGAGTATATGTTTACGATAACAAGTGGCTGGTTGTTGAAAGAAGCAGCTAGGATTAGGTATCTGCCTGATGGGTCTTGTTCTAAGTGAGTGAGAGTGAATGCTATGGAGGATCGTACTGCTATTATTACTCCCCTCTTTTTTTGTTTGGAGCGTGCATGGTAGCAGTGTGGGAACAGTTTGTGGGAACACGTAGGGGATTTACTTTTGGAGAAGTGTGTGTCCTGAATGCAGAGTATATCTGCTTTTCGCGCTTGGGCTTCTCGCCATAATAGCGAGTGTTTAAAGGGGTTGTTTAGACCCTTGACATTCAGGGATATAATTGTGAGGGACATAGCTCTGGAAGTGTGGGAGGGTTGGCTTACTTGTCTCCTGGCACTGATATGGTCTTACTCCTCCTCGGTCAATGTGCGAGGGGGTCAGAGTATAGCCACAGTTGGACAAATATAACAGTCAATATCACTCAGTAGTCTGATTATAGAACTATACAGTAACAACAGATTTGACCTCACTTCAGAGAACAGTGTGAGTAGCCAATAGGTATAAACAGATAACGGTTTAGTAACTTTCAACTTTAGGGCCAAGTGTGTGTGCTTATCACACTAGGATTCGTGGAGCGTGGGTGCAATGTCAAGCTTGACTCAGTCACTCCAGTCATACTTTCAGTTAGCTATAGTGGATCCAGCCTATGAGAAACCCTTCCCTAACGGGAGGTTTTTGGGTGTCAGGACTCATTATTGTTATGGTATAGATTTAGAGGCCCAAGGGTTGGTCATTTGTTTTAGAGGCCCTTGTTTGGGGTAGGTGGGGGTTCTTGAGATATAATTCCCCAGTTGTTCAGCTGCTTTATTCCCTCTTTGGAAGGGAGGATGGAGACTTGCTGATTGCTATAGGTAACTAGCAGTTTGGTGGGGTATCCCCATTTGTAAGGGAGCTTATGCTCGTTAAGTACTGCTGTGACTTGAGTGAAAGCCTTACGCGCCTAAGAGGTGGCTGCAGATATGTCGTTATATAATGTTATTTAGGCAAATGGCTCGGGTAGGGAGTGCAGGGATCTCACCGTTTTCATAATGCTTTCTTTCACGTGAAAGAAATGCACCCGTGCCAGTAAGATGCACTGCGGCCGTAAGAAGTTGTGGCTTGAGGATCCTGTGTGCTCAGTCTATCAGCATGTCTTTTCTTGTCAGAGATGGAATGATTTTGCGAAATAGTTGATGTAAGTAGGGCACTATTTCAGGTGCGGCAAGGGACTCGGGGACTCCTTTAATTTTAATATTCTGTCTGCGTGAATGGTCCTCTAGGTCAGCGACCTTTAATCGGAGCATTTGGATGATGGCTGGTTGATCTTCTTGGGTGTCTACCACTGTGTTATGGGCCTTGGTAGCTTCGGATAAATGTGCACGGTGCGTTCCTCAAGGCAGGCTACGTCCCCTTGTAACTGGTTAATGGACATCTTTAATTCCCGGTGCAAATCCGCCTGTAGGGAGAGCAGCATGGCTTTGATTGCTTGCTCAGAGGCCGGATTATCAGGGGTGGGGTAAGCAGCCAGGGGAGGGATGGATGTGTAGTCTGTTGTGGGACTACAGGTCCCAGCGCCATATTGCTTTTTCATGGGGGGGTTGTTTATCTGGTGAGTGAACTGGGAAATCCGCAATGCGCTTAACTCTGTCCCCTGGTGAAGGCATCTGGTCTTGTGCTGGAACTGCTGTGTCCTCCATCTCTATGGAGGAGTGCTCTGTTGCTGCGGCTTGATGATCCAGCGGCCGCTCCCGGTCTCCATGCTCCCAGTCGGCGCCATGCTGCTGAACGGGCCTCATGTAAAAATCGAGTAGCCTGCGGGATCCCTTCAGCTGCTTTTCCTTTCTGGACATAGTCCGGGTGGTGTCCTGAGTGTTCCCCTTCTATATGAAGGGCAGATGGAAGATGGAAGTGCAGGGGCTGGTGAGGCAGGAATGGAGTATGGAGCGACGGAGCTCTGCTTTCAGGCGGCCATCTCCTCTTGCGGCCAGGTCACGCCTCCAGGTGTACTAACTTTTGTTGCCAGCGGTTTAGACATTAATGGCTGTGTGTTGAGTTATTTTGAGGGGACAGCAAATTTACACTGTTATACAAGCTATACACTCCCTACTTTACATTATAGCCAAGTGTAATTTCTTCAGTGTTGTCACATGAAAAGATATAATAAAATATTTACAAAAATGTGAGGGGTGTACTCACTTTTGTGAGATACTGTATATATAGCTCAACATTATCAGACCCCTATAATTCTACAAATTTCCCTCCTCTTGACCCCTAAGGTGGGGTCACTACCATATGTTCCCTGCCTAATATGATAGCAGAGGGTCCACAGTACTACTTCACTGCTAAGTGGAGTAAAGCTCTTAGGGTGTATGTGGATACATATCTCATTTGCATCACCCATCTGGGCATCATATGAATCTGCTAATCTGACTATCTGATAACACTCTCTCTCTTCTTTGGGGTCATCTTCCTCTTTTGTATTTCACATTCAGCACACCTGAAAGACAAATAAGCAATCAATCCTATAAAGATGATTCCTAGGAGGACAAAAAAAAAAATAGTTGAATCCATGAAAATTTACCATTTTTAAACAAAGTGTAATCTGGGTTTGTCATATTTTCTATCATAGTGCCACATTGTATACCTTTTGTCGCTGGAGACATTCCCAGGGGCCTTAGGTTATATTTAGCATAAAATGTAATGTTTTCAATGATTTTTATTGAGTTTTAACACAGTTTTAGAACAAACAGTTGAAAAGATACACACATGCACATGAATACATCATATTGTTTATAGAACATGTCATTATATCACTTTATACTAATCAGTCCATATCACACAGTTGTTGTAAAATTTTTTGCATTTTAGCATATTTATAGCTATGAGTAGAGTTGAGCGAACACCTGGAGGTTCGGGTTCTGCAAGTCCGAATGAACTTTGGGAAAAAAGTCTGGGTTCGGCACCGAACGTTGCCCGAACGTTTTCACGCACCCCGAACCCCATTGAAGTCAATGGGGACCTGAACTTTTAGGCACAAAAATGGCTGTAACAAAGTCCTGGCAAGTGCTAGAGGGCTGCAAAAGGAAGTAAAATGGGGGTAAGAGTAGGGCAAGTGCCCTACAAAAAAATGGGGATAGGGAAAATAAATTAATATCAAATTTAAAAAAAAATGGGAAAGGGGGGGGGGGGTGGATGTGGAGTAGGAGCTTAGAGGTTGACTAGGCCGTGACTGTGGCAGTGTAGGTGGAAGTGGCGGTGGTCGAGGAGGAGGAGGAGGTAGCCAACACTGTTTTTTTTTTTGTTTGTTTATAATTGGAGTAGCCCCAAAATATTGAGGCCTATTCAAAAAAACAAGTATACGAATGGCTGTGTGAGTCCGGTCTAAATGTGTATTCTGCACAAAGGTACAGACAAGTCTTGTGGGATCCATGTCTGGTTCATTTTAATAAAGGTTAGCTTGTCCACGTTGGCTGTGGACAGGCGGCTGAGCTTGTCTGTGATAACGCCCCCTGCCGTGCTAAACAAACGTTCAGACAATTCACTGGCTGTAGGGCAGGCCAGCACCTCCAAGGCATAAACGGCAAGCTCAGGCCATGTGGCCAATTTGGAGACCCAGAAGTTGAATGGGGCAGACCCATCAGTCAGTACGTGTAGGCGTGTGCACACATACTCTTGCACCATGTTGCTGAAATGCTGCCTCCTGCTAAGACGTCTATCGGCTGGTGGTGCTGTTTGTTGTGGCTGGCTGCTGACAAAGCTTTGCCACATTTCGGCCATGCTAACCCTGCCTTCTGAGGTGCTGGCGGTGGCACAGCTGCGTTGGTGGCCTCTTCCTCCTCCTCCTCCTCTGCCTTCGTCTTGTGCTTCCACTGAGCCCCTGGTGTCATTTGGGAATGCCCTCAGCAGCTCCTCTACCAGTGTGCGCTTGTAGTCGCGCATCTTCCTCTCACGCTCCAGTGAGGGAATTAAGGATGGCACGTTGTCCTTGTA
>BLSH010312134.1:3279-16713 GCA_018402905.1 Glandirana rugosa
ACACTTCCCCAGATAACAACACTTACCCCCAGATAACAACGAAACCCCTAGATAACAACGGCCCACGGATAAAAATATCTCCCCAGATAACAACATCCCCGCATGTAACAACAATACCCAGATAACAACGACTCCCCTGGAAACGACGACCTCTTAGGTAACAACACCTCCCCCAGATAACAACACCCCCCTAGATAACAACGGCCCCCACAGATAACAACACCCTCCAGAGAAAAACGACCCCTCCAGATAACAACACCCCTCCAGACAGCTACAACAGATCTCCCCAGCACCAACAGACCCCCCCCCAGCAACAATAGACACCCCCAGCAACAACAGACCTCCCCACAACAATAGACCTCCCCAGCAAAAAGAGACCTCCCACAACAATAGACACCCCCGGCAACAATAGATCCCCCCACAACAATAGACCCCCTCCACAACAATGGATTCTCCAGCAGCAAAGGTCCCCTCAGCAACAATAGACCCATAACAACAATGTACGCCCCTACAACAATAGACCCCTCTATAAAAATAGGCACCCGGCAACAATAGATCCCCAAAGCAACAATAGACCCCCATTCACAACAATAGACCCCTTCACAACAATAAACCCCCTTCACAACATTAGACCCCCAAGCAACCATAGATCCCCCAGCAGATCCCCCAGCAGCAATAGGCCCTTCAGCAACAATAGATGCCCCCTTTGCAACAATATACACCCCTACAACAATAGACCCCCCTGTGCATCAATAAATACCCCCAGCAACAATAGACCCTCCCCACAACAATAAAAAAACCCACAACAATAGACCCTTCCATAACAATAGACCCCCCCAGCAACAAGAGATCCCCCTCACCTACATTAATAGAGTTCCCCCCAGCAACAAGAGATCCCCCAGCAGCCAGCATCAATAGATTCTCCAGCACACCCCAGCACCCCTTGCCATTACATACATTCAGTGTTGGAGATGCCAGCACTGTGTTCCCTGCATTCCTACTGAAAAAAAGCCCAGAGGATGGATAAAAAGATCACTGGTATCAATGTTGAGGCAGAAAATGCTCATTGCTCATGGGACCCTGAGCAATCTCTGCAGAAACCCTAGGCTGAACTAGAGTGAATCAGGAAAATATCACATTACGGCCACTAGATGGAGCTGATACTCATTAGAAATAAATACTTATGATCCCTTGCTCCATCTTGTGGGCATTATGTGCTATTTTCATTAACCACTCTAGTTTTTATGAATGAATAACATTCAACCTGCAGAAGAAGAAGCCTAATGACATTCGATGTTGCCACTCTATTCACACAGAATGAATGTATGTGAAGCATCACAAGACGAACAGCTCTGCAATTTCTTATAGTATTTGGGAAGTTATGGGTTCAGGCGCTTAGGTTTGTTCTACCTTCCGCCTTAAGGGGTTAATATCCTCTGCGAGTCTCCATCAGAGGGGCGTTGGACGACCATAGTTGGTGCATTTGGTTGCAATCTCGCCCCCCCCCCCCTTCATATTGCTGCACAGGATGCGGCTAAATTACACTCCATGGGCTAAACTGTAATTTGAGGTTTCCTGCACCCACCCTGAGATCCGGCCCCCGAAATTCCCAGTGCCAGGACTGCTGACACCATGGCGAGGTGCCGCGTCCCCTTCTCACGGGAAGGAGGAAGTTGGTATTTATTTGATGGCGGTGCCCCCGGGACAGCGATAACGCCGCAAAAAATGTCAATATTTACATTTCAGGCTTTTCCTTTTCACAAAACATTTTTCCTTTCAAAGCCGAAGGTCGGATAAGAATCTGAAGAAAACCCGAGCCGATCGCAGGGAGAGCGGCGAACGGCACGCCACATTCACCCACATTGCGGGCTTATTTCATGAGGACCTGTCCTGAACCGCAGTGGAGGAATGTGGTGGCTCCGGACTCCATGTAAAAGATCTAAAATAAAGCCAAAAGCAACGGCGGCAATAATCCCATCCTGACTGACGATCGATCTACGGGGACGTTGGTTGTTTTATTATTAAAGGAATTGTCAAAAACTGTCTTTTATTTCTTTTTGACACTTTATTGATGAATGGGTAGGGGTACAATGTACCCCATACTCATTTACATGGGGGGGCAGGATCTAGGGGCGCCCTTGTCAAAGAGGGCTTCCAGATTCCGATAAGCCCCCCCGCCCGCAGACCCCCACATCCACAGATCAGGGTTGTCAGGAAGAGGCCCTTGTCCCCATCAACATGAAGGGGAGCCCCCACCCCAAAGCACCCCCCATGTTGAGGGCATGTGGCCTGGTATGGTTCAGGAAGAGAAGGGGTGCTTTCTCGTCCCCTCCCATTCCTGAACTGCCGGGCTGCATGCTTGGATAAGGGTCTGGTATGGATTTTTGAGGGGGCCCCACAACATCTTTTTTCTTTGGCACGGGGTTCCCCTTAAAATCCATACCAGACCCAAAGGGCCAGTATGGATTGGGGGGGGCATGCGTTTTTTTTAACATTTTTGTATTGCCGGCAATGGTATTGTATTGCCAGCCATTTAAATGTCATTTTTTTCTTTAGAAATGTCAGTTTTGCTGCAGCAGGTTCTAAACATGCTTTAGAAATGTCAGTTTTGCTGCAGCATGTTCTATACATGCTTTATATATGTCAGTTTTGCTGCAGCAGGTTCTATACATGCTTTATATGTGTCAGTTTTGCTGCAGCAGGTTCTAAACATGCGTTAGAAATGTCAGTTTTGCTGCAGCATGTTCTATACATGCTCTAGAAATGTCAGTTTTGCTGCAGCAGGTTCTATACATGCTTTAGAAATGGTAGTTTTGCTGCAGAAGGTTCTATACGTGCCCTAGAAATGTCAGTTTTGCTGCAACAGGTTCTATACATGCTTTAGAAATGTCAGTTTTGCTGCAGCAGGTTCTATATATGCTTTAGAAATGTCCATTTTGCTGTAGTAGGTTCTATAAATGCTTTAGAAATGTCAGTTTTGCTGAAGCAGGTTCTAAACATGCTTTAGAAATGTCAGTTTTGCTGCAGTAGGTTCTATACATGCTTTAGAAATGTCAGTTTTGGTGCAGCAGGTTCTATACATGCTTTATATATGTCAATTTTGCTGCAGCGGGTTCTATACATGCTTTATATATGTCAATTTTGCTGCAGCAGGTTCTATACATGCTTTATATATGTCAATTTTGCTGCAGCAGGTTCTATACATGCTTTATATATGTCAATTTTGCTGCAGCAGGTTCTATACATGCTTTAGAAATGTCAGTTTTGCTGCAGCAGGTTCTACACATGCTTTAGAAATGGCAGTTTTGCTGCAGCAGGTTCTACACATGGTACAGATGATCCACTTTACAGGAAGACTAAGGGGACCCCCCCCCCCCCGGCACTATATTTAAAGGATTTTTTCATTTTAATTGTTTCACTTTAAGCATTATTAAAATCACTGCTCCTGTAAAAATGATCTTTTAAAAAAAAATATCCCCCAGGGCAGTATCCGGGCCCCCATACCCGTTTTATGGCCAATAACTTGCACATAAGCCTTCAAAATGGGCACGTTTGGTTTTTCAAGTTGGGTCCCATAGACTTTAATAGAGTTTGCGGAAGTTCTGGTGCGAACTAAACAGGGGGGTGTTCGGCCCATTTCTACTATAGGGCAACACATCTGTGTGCGTGTCAGGAAAGCAAGCAATTTTTCATGTGATTCTGACACACGTAGATGTGAACTTAGCCAAAGTGGATCTTCATGCCAGGGGACAGTATGGAGCGCCCGAATATGTGACCACTGTGATTGGCTAACCCCATACCAAGCACTTCTGTACATAGAGGAGATGATAGCAGCCTCAGTCTATCCCCATCCTGGCCACACACACACCCCCTCCGACGCGTTTCGGCCTGCCCACAGCCCTTAGTCATGGAGGTCCATGGACTTCCATGACTAAGCCCTGTGGGCACAGCTAAATGCGTCTGGGATGTGGCCTGGATGGAGATAGGCTGAGGCTACCATCTCCTCGATGTACAAGGTTTCTCGGCGTGCGTCTCGCGGGTCACTGCTTTTGCTCTCAGATATTGCAAGCAGTTTAGATGGACTCTTTACCCAGCCTGCACCCTGGGTGGAATCCACTGGATATGGCTGTGTAAGCCAGAGCGGGGACCTGAGGCTTTTTAAGTTCACTGTGATTGGCTGTCAGAGTAGTCACATGTTCGGGTTCCAATCCCCATGGCTTCCCATCATTATTAGAGACTGGGGGCTGTCTATGACGGCTCGGTCACTGTCGCTGGGAGAGTGCAGTAAGCCCACTCTCAGTACAGAGACCTCAACCAACCATGGACACGCATGTGCAGCGTGAGGGTGCCATTGCTTACTGTCTTTGGGCCTCTGTGCTTCTCTATGCAATGTGGGCAGATCATGGCTGGTGGGAGGGGCCAGCCTGAAAACATCCCAGCCCCCCGCCTCAGTACCCCTCTCAGGAGCCCTCAGTCCTGATAGTGGAGGGAGTGGGAGGGGTTATGCAAATATCAAAGTGCTTTGATGGTTGGGTGTCAGTCTGGAGGAGTGGGCGTTCCTAGGCAGGTTGTATTTGCATAGGTAACGCCCACATGTAACGCTGAGCCTCCATGATTGAAAGAACTGAAATCCAATGAATGAAAGGGATGGGGCCAGGGACAGTCAGGCTGGAGAGGAAAGAACTAGATGATGCTGGATGTCCTCCAGCCAGGAAAGGAGGCGGGGCTCTGCCTGACTTGCTGCAGCTTCTAATGCACATTGTGAGAAGCTCACAGTGTGCAGTGACATCAGAGGAAGTCATTTCAGTCCAGGAGAGGAGCCGCTACACCTGTGCAAGACTGAAGGGGAGGATTTAAAGTGGTTGTAAACCCCCCATACATACCCCACATCACATAAATGACTGGCCTCAGGTGATGCACAGAGATTAAACAAATCCCCCTATATAAGTTGTACCTGTTTATCTGCACCTCCCTCCTCTACATCCATTCAAACTTCAAAATGTATAAAGCTTGTCTGAGCTTTCAGAACAAAGGGGGCAGGGAGCTGAAGTTACACATTGCAGAGTGACAGTGAGAGCTTCACACAGCACACAGGAACACAGCTGAGGCTATCAATCACAGGCTGTGTGCTGAGCTCCCTTCCTCTGTCATCTTTTATCTCTTGGTGTCAGGAAACTTGTCAGTGACTCGTGCCCCCGGGGGTGCACATCGGGTGCAATCTGTGATCACTGTGTCCTTAGGACACAGCTGACCACAGAATGAGATAAAGGGCCAATCACAGCTGTTCACAATGTAAACTTGCCAGCTATCGGCATTCCTTTCTGTCACAGCATGAGGACTGCTGATAACCGGCAAGTCTGACAGTGCATATTTATACTGATAGTAAGGGCAGCCCCGTCCGTGCCGCCTATCGGTACCCATCAGTGCCATCTCATCAGTGCAGCCTCATCAGTGCCCATCAGTGTCACCTCATCAGTGCCCATCAGTGCAGCCTCATCAGTGCCGCCTATCAGTGCTACTTCATCAGTGCCCCCTCACCAGTGCCCATCAATGCAGGCTCATCATTGTACTCTCATCAGTGCCCATCAGTGTCACCTCATCAGTGCAGCCTAGTCAGTGCCCGTCAGTGCAGCTTCATCAGTGCAGCCTCATCAGCACCCATCAGTGCCGCCTTTTTAGTGCCCCCTCATGCATCCCCTTCAGTGCTGCCTCATCAGTGCAGCCTCATCAGTGCCCATCTGTGCCTCCTCATCAGTGTCCATCAGTGCTGCCTCATCAGTGCACATTAATGCAGCCTCATCAGTTCCTCCTCATCAGTGCCCATCAGTGCAGCCTCATCAGTGCTCATCTGTGCATCCTCATCAGTGCTGCCTCATCAGTGCCCATCTGCGCATCCTCATCAGTGCCCATCAGTGCTGCCTCATCAGTGGCCCCTCATCAATGCCCATCAATGTCACCTCATCAGTGCCCATCGGTTCAGCCTTATCAGTGCCCATTATTCCCATCTATCAGTGCCACCTCATCAGTGCCCATCAGTGCCCCCTCATCAGTCCCCATCACTTTTGCCTCATCAGTGCAGCCTCATCAGTGCCGCTTGATCACTGCACATCAATGAAGAAGATAAATTTCTTATTTACAAAATTTTATAACAGAAACTAAGAAAAAATTTTCTTTTCACAATTTTATGCATTTTGCGTTCTTTAGCAAAGAGTAACCCCCCTTCCCCCCATGGTGATTAAATACCCCCAATAGAAAGCTCTATCTGTGTGAAAATGGACCGCGCAGCTGCCATTCAAAGTGGGACAGCGCTGAAAGCTGAAAATTGGCCTGGCAGGAAGGGGGTGAAAGTTCCCGGTAGGCAAGGGGTTAATCCCCCGTTTGGTGGACGGAGGGTCCCGGCGCGCTCTGGCGGTCTTATAATAGTCGGGTTCTCTATATTGCGATGGAGTCACATGACACTCAGACAAATTGTTCTTTCTGTTGCTCAGCGCTTCCAATATTTTCTTTGGAGCCCCAGAGAGTCGCTGGATGCCGAGCGCGGCACAGAAGGAATCGCATTTTTCTCCAACACAGGAGAATTTCTGCAGCTGGAAAAAAAAAGAGGAAAAAAAAACATAAAAAAGAAAAAGAAGAAAAAGAAGAAGAAAAAGAAGAAGAAAAAGAAGAAAGGGCAATTTTCCCATCGCCTTCCTTTCCAAAATCATTTGTAATTCCAGAGTCTCTCCCATCCCCAATGTCAGGGGTCTGACTGCTCCACTTTAGGATCCTGGGGGGGGTGGGGGGGGGCTGATTTTATCGCACACACAGGGGGCTGCACTTCTCAAGTTACAACACCGACCCTTCGCCTTGTGGGCTGATTGCTGCGTCTGCAGACAGAGGAGAGCCCAGCGCCTTGCAGGAGGAAGCCAGCAATTCTCAGGTTAGAAGATTCTCCTCTTCTGTCATTCGCTGGACGCATTTCATCTTCATTTATTGTCATTTATGTGGTTGTGATGGGAAGAATGCTGGGTCCTGCCAGGGTGGAGGATGATGAGGAGGATGAAGATGATGATGATGAGGATGATGAGGAGGATGATGAGGAGGATGATGAGGAGGATGATGAGGATGAGGATGATGAGGAGGATGATGAGGATGATGATGAGGATGAGGATGACGATGATGAGGGTGAGGATGAGGATGATGAGGATGAGGAGGTTGATGAGGATGAGGATGAGGATGATGAGGGTGATGAGGATGATGATGAGGATGAGGATGATGATGAGGATGAGGAGGTTGATGAGGATGAGGATGATGAGGATGATGATTATGATGATGAGGATGATGATGAGGATGATGATGAGGATGATGAGGGTGATGAGGATGATGATGAGGATGATGAGGGTGATGAGGATGATGATGAGGATGATGAGGGTGATGAGGATGATGATGAGGATGATGAGGATGATGATGAGGATGAGGAGGTTGATGAGGATGAGGATGATGAGGGTGAGGATGATGATTATGAGGATGATGATGATGAGGATGATAAGGATGATGATGATGATGATGATGAGGGTGATGAGGATGATGATGATGAGGGTGATGAGGATGATGAGGCTGATGATGAGGATGATGATGAGGATGAGAAGGTTGATGAGGATGAGGATGATGATGATGAGGATGATGATGAGGATGATGATGAGGATGATGATGAGGAGGTTGATGAGGATGAGGATGATGATTGGACTTTTTCATTGTTTTGAAGATATTTTGTTGATGTTTACATTGTTGCTTTTATTTGTTTTCCCCATAGGAAAGGGGTGAAATGTTATTTTATGTTATTTGGGGTGACAGCAGAATGATTGTTGTTTTCTTTTTATATCATTTTATTAAACAAGAATTGTGCCGCCTTCTCAGGAGAGCGGTGTGGGAAACCCGCGTTCCATGCACAGCGCACTGTTGGGGTGTCGCTGTGCCTGCAATGCATGGACTACTCTCAGTGCGATGCGATTTGAGGCAATTCACAATAATCGGCATGTGAATTGCAAAGAAGCGCAGAGCGCAGTCTGAGAGTTTAAAGTGTTCTGCAAAGATACATTGGGGGGGGGGGGTCACTAAAACTGGGGGGTGCAAAATCTGCTGCAGCTCTGCATAGAAACCAAACAGCTTCCAGGTTTTATTGCCAAAGTTTAATTGAAGAAGCTGAAGTGAGAAGCTGATTGGCTGCCATGCAGAGCTGCACCAGATTCTGAGTGACCCCTATTAGTAAATCTTCCCCATTGATACATGGATACATTGATGCATGGATACATTGATGCATGGATATATTGATACATTGATGCATGGATATATTGATACATTGATGCATGGATACATTGATACATTGATGCATGGATACATTGATACATTGATACATGGATACATTGATGCATGGATATATTGATACATTGATACATGGATACATTGATACATGGATACATTGATGCATGGATACATTGATGCATGGATATATTGATACATTGATGCATGGATATATTGATACATTGATGCATGGATACATTGATACATTGATGCATGGATACATTGATACATTGGTGCATGGATACATTGATACATTGATGCATGGATACATTGATGCATGGATATATTGATACATTGATGCATGGATATATTGATACATTGATACATGGATACATTGATACATTGATGCATGGATACATTGATACATTGATGCATGGATACATTGATACATGAATATATTAATACATTGATACATGAATATATTGATACATTGATGCATGGATATATTGATACATTGATGCATGGATATATTGATACATTGATGCATGGATATATTGATACATTGATACATGGATACATTGATACATTGATACATTGATACATGGATACATTGATACATGAATATATTGATACATTGATGCATGGATATATTGATACATTGATGCATGGATATATTGATACATTGATACATGGATACATTGATACATTGATACATGGATACATTGATACATGGATACATTGATACATTGATACATGGATACATTGATACATTGATACATGGATACATTGATACATGGATACATTGATACATGGATACATGGATACATTGATGCATTGATACATGGATACATGGATACATTGATACATGGATACATTGATACATGAATATATTGATACATTGATGCATGGATACATTGATACATTGATACATGGATACATTGATACATGAATATATTGATACATTGATGCATGGATATATTGATACATTGATGCATGGATATATTGATACATTGATACATGGATACATTGATACATTGATACATGGATACATTGATACATGGATATATTGATACATTGATACATGGATACATTGATACATTGATACATGGATACATTGATACATGGATACATTGATACATTGATACATGGATACATTGATGCATTGATACATGGATACATTGATACATGGATACATTGATACATTGATACATGGATACATTGATACATTGATACATGAATATATTGATACATTGATGCATGGATATATTGATACATTGATGCATGGATATATTGATACATTGATACATGGATACATTGATACATTGATACATGGATACATTGATACATGGATACATTGATACATTGATACATGGATACATTGATACATTGATACATGGATACATTGATGCATGGATACATTGATACATTGATACATGGATACATTGATACATTGATACATGGATACATTGATGCATGGATACATTGATACATTGATACATTGATGCATGGATACATTGATACATGAATATATTGATACATTGATGCATGGATATATTGATACATTGATGCATGGATATATTGATACATTGATACATGGATACATTGATACATTGATACATGGATACATTGATACATGGATACATTGATACATTGATACATGGATACATTGATGCATGGATACATTGATACATGAATATATTGATACATTGATGCATGGATATATTGATACATTGATACATGGATACATTGATACATTGATGCATGGATACATTGATACATTGATACATGGATACATTGATACATTGATGCATGGATACATTGATACATGAATATATTGATACATTGATGCATGGATATATTGATACATTGATGCATGGATATATTGATACATTGATGCATGGATACATTGATACATTGATGCATGGATACATTGATACATGGATACATTGATACATTGATACATGGATACATTGATACATGGATACATTGATACATTGATACATGGATACATTGATGCATGGATATATTGATACATTGATGCATAGCTACATGGATACATTGATGCATAGATGCATTGATACATTGATACATGGATGCATGAATACATTGATACATTGATCCATGGATACATGGATACATTGATGCATTGATACATTGATACATGGATACATTGATACATTGATGCATGGATACATTGATACATTGATGCATGGATACATTGATACATGAATATATTGATACATCGATGCATGGATATATTGATACATTGATACATGGATACATTGATACATGGATACATTGATGCATTGATGCATGGATACATTGATACATTGATGCATGGATACATTGATGCATGGATATATTGATACATTGATACATTGATGCATGAATATATTGATACATTGATGCATGGATACATTGATGCATGGATATATTGATACATTGATGCATGGATACATTGATACATTGATACATTGATGCATGGATACATTGATACATGAATATATTGATACATTGATGCATAGCTACATGGATATATTGATACATGAATATATTGATACATTGATGCATAGCTACATGGATATATTGATACATGAATATATTGATACATTGATACATTGATGCATGAATATATTGATACATTGATGCATGGATACATTGATACATGGATATATTGATACATTGATGCATGGATACATTGATGCATGGATATATTGATACATTGATACATTGATGCATGAATATATTGATACATTGATGCATGGATACATTGATGCATGGATATATTGATACATTGATGCATGGATACATTGATACATTGATACATTGATGCATGGATACATTGATACATGAATATATTGATACATTGATGCATAGCTACATGGATATATTGATACATGAATATATTGATACATTGATGCATAGCTACATGGATATATTGATACATGAATATATTGATACATTGATACATTGATGCATGAATATATTGATACATTGATGCATGGATACATTGATACATGGATATATTGATACATTGATGCATGGATACATTGATGCATGGATATATTGATACATTGATACATTGATGCATGAATATATTGATACATTGATACATTGATGCATGGATACATTGATACATTGATACATGGATTCATTGATACATTGATGCATTGATACATTGATACATTGATGCATAGATGCATTGATACATTGATACATGGATGCATGAATACATTGATACATTGATCCATGGATACATTGATGCATTGATACATTGATACATTGATGCATGGATACATTGATACATTGATGCATGGATACATTGATACATTGATGCATGGATATATTGATACATTTATACATGAATATATTGATACATTGATGCATAGCTACATGGATACATTGATACATTTATACATGAATATATTGATACATTGATGCATAGCTACATGAATATATTGATACATTGATGCATAGCTACATGGATACATTGATACATTTATACATGAATATATTGATACATTGATGCATAGCTACATGGATACATTGATACATGAATATATTGATACATTGATGCATAGCTACATGAATATATTGATACATTGATGCATAGCTACATGGATACATGGATGCATGAATACATTGATACATTGATCCATGGATACATTGATGCATTGATACATTGATACATTGATGCATGGATACATTGATACATGAATATATTGATACATTGATGCATTGATACATTGATGCATGGATACATTGATACATTGATGCATTGATGCATGGATACATTGATACATGAATATATTGATACATCGATGCATGGATATATTGATACATGGATACATTGATACATTGATACATGGATACATTGATGCATTGATGCATGGATATATTGATACATTGATGCATGAATATATTGATACATTGATGCATGGATATATTGATACATTGATGCATTGATACATTGATACATTGATACATTTATACATGAATATATTGATACATTGATGCATTGATACATGGATACATTGATATATGAATATATTGATACATTGATACATTGATGCATGGATACATTGATGCATGGATACATTGATACATTGATACATGGATACATTGATACATGGATACATGGATACATTGATACATTGATACATGGATACATTGATATATGAATATATTGATACATTGATACATGGATACATTGATGCATGGATACATTGATGCATTGATACATTGATACATTGATACATGGATACATGGATACATTGATACATGGATACATGGATACATTGATACATGGATACATTGATACATGGATACATTGATACATGGATACATTGATATATTGATACATGGATACATTGATACATGGATACATGGATACATTGATACATGGATACATTGATACATTGATACATGGATACATTGATACATGGATACATTGATACATGGATACATTGATACATTGATACATGGATACATTGATACATTGATACATGGATACATTGATACATTGATACATTGATACATTGATACATGGATACATTGAAACATTGATGCATGCTGGTTGCCTGGCCACACCTTAGTAACACTCATCATGCATCCACCAGAGCAGTTTGTGGTGAGAGCCTTTGATGAACATCCAGGACCGGATGTGAGTGGCGTGGGGCTGATTTGCAGTGCGCTGTGACGCGTTCTGCCATTATTGTTAAATGACATCACAGTGCTGCTTGGTTCCCGGCTGTTTGCCCTTCATATTCACTCAGCGCCATGCGACGTTCCAGCAGATGGCTGAGTATTTCTGGTGTGAGGGAAGTCATAGGACATCCTGACCATCGCCTTCTTCTTCCATGGGACTGAACCGGCCAATGCTGTCCAATGGAAGAGGTGGGAGTCCTTAGAATGTACAGAGCTGTGGGTGGGGAGCGGTCAGCCATGGTGGTTCTCATGTTGGTGGGGAGCAGTCAGCCATGGTGGTTCTCATGTTGGTGGGGAGCGGTCAGCCATGGTGGTTCTCATGTTGGTGGGGAGCGGTCAGCCATGGTGGTTCTCATGTTGGTGGGGAGCGGTCAGCCATGGTGGTTCTCATGTTGGTGGGGAGCGGTCAGCCATGGTGGTTCTCATGTTGGTGGGGCTGTCTCTTAT
>BLSH010312134.1:33694-55319 GCA_018402905.1 Glandirana rugosa
ATGGGACTATCTACAAATAGACGTCGGACTCTAGAGAACGAAGGAGAATGTCAGGGGGTCACCTTCTCTTAAAGCGGAATTTCCACTTTTGGGTGGAACTCCGCTTTAAGAGCGACTAGTGGTTTGTCTACAAAACTTTATATTAAAAGAGGACCTCTGCTGTCCAAAAACATTAGTAGGGGGAAAAGGACAGCAATATTTTTGCCTATAGTCTCCCTGCAGCTGATCTTTTCCCCATTACTGACTTGCCTTGCTCTGCACTATGTCTCTGTGTGAAGGCGGCCATCTTGGTAGGGGAGCAGGGCTTTGTTTCCTTATGCCAGAGCTGCCCCCGATGGCTGGTGATCTGATGAATAGGGAGGTTATGATAGAGATGGATGGAGCAGAAGCAGGGAGATCCTTGCACTGCAGGTCCTCAGGTGCAGCTTCCTCTCCAGCAAGGAGAACAATGAGCAGCACAGCAGTGATCTCACCAAATCTCCTGAGTCTAGCAGTCAGAGGAAGCAAGAGATCTCAGGCTGCAGATAAACATCTATCAGGGTACAAAACTGGCGCGCCCTGGCACAGGATGTGCCCTGCTATTGTTCAGGAGGACTTAAAAAAAGGTAGATGATTCATTGTACAGTACTGCCTAAAGTTTGAACTTCAGGCATGATTTTTGTATTGCATAGTTCCATCAGTCCAGCTTGGACCAAGGTAAATATGCACATTCTATGTCTATGGGGTCGCTGTGGAAGAGAGCAATCATTGCAGTAGTGATTGCAGTGATTGGGGTGGTCTCCTGAGTCCTGTGCCCAGTGGCTGCCCTGCTGCATAGTAACCACAGGAGGTCACTTGAATGCATTTTTTGCAATGAGCGCAAAGCATTTTCTGATTGGATGAGGTGGAGATTGCAACGTCACCGTCTCACCCCTCGTCAAATCAGAGAACACTATGCATTCATTAAAGAAACTGCAAGGGGTTCTGTGGATAGGGGCAGCATAGTGGCTAAGTGGCTAGCAATTCTACCTGGCAGCACTAAGGTCATCGGTTCAAATCCCAGTCCCAGGAGTTTGCATGTTCTGCCTGTGCATGCGTGGGTTTCCTCCGGGTATTCTGGTTTCCTCCCACACACCAAAGACATGCTGTTAAGTGAATTGGCTCCTGTAAAAATTGGCCCTAGTATATATGAATGTGAGTTAGGGACCTCGGATTGTAAGCTGATGTGTAAAATATACACTAAATGTTCAAAAGTATTGGGACGCCTGCCTTTACACGCACATGAACTTTAATGGCATCCCAGTCTTAGCCCGTAGGGTTCAATATTGAGTTGGCCCACCCTTTGCAGCTATAACAGCTTCACCTCTTCTAGGAAGGCTGGCCACAAGATTTAGGTGGGTCTATGACAGTGGTTCTCAACTCCGGTCCTCGGGACCCCCCAACAGGCCAGGTTTGCAGGATAACTGAAATACATCACAGGTGATATAATTTGCTGCTCAGTGATTGCAGTGTTCTAGTCTGCATCTCCCCAAGGTAATACTTAAAATCTGGCCTGTTGGTGGGTCCTGAGGACCGGAGTTGAGAACCACTGGTCTATGGGAATGTTTGACCATTCTTCCAGAAGAGCATTTGTGAGATGTTGGATGAGAAGGCCTGGCTCACAGTCTCCTCCCTAATTCATCCCAAAGGTGTTCTATGGGGTCGAGGTCAGGACTCTGTGCAGGCCAGTCAAGTTCCTCCATCCCAAACTCGCTCATCCATGTCTTTATGGACTTTGCTTTGTGCACTGGTCCAAATCATTTGGTGGAGGGGGGATTATGGTGTGGGGGTTGTTTTTCAGGGGTTGGCCCCTTAATTCCAGTGAAGGGAACTCTTAAGGCGTCAGCACACCAAGACATTTTGGACAACTTTGTGGGAAGAGTTTGGGGATGGCCCCTTCCTGTTCCAACATCACTGCTCCCCACTGCACAAAGCAAGGTCCATAAAGACATGGATGAGCCAGTTTGGGGTGGAGGAACTTGACTGGCCTGCACAGAGTCCTGACCTCAACCCCATAGAACACCTAGGGGTTTATTTACTAAAGCTGGAGAGTGCAAAAAAAAACGGTGCAGCTGCGCATGGTAGCCAATCAGCTTCTAACCTCAGCTTGTTCAATCAAAGCTTTGACAATAAAACCTGGAAGCTGATTGGTTTCTGTGCAGAGCTGTACCAGATTTTGCACTTTCAAGCTTTAGTAAATCAACTAGAGAGGAGACTGTGAGCCAGGCCTTCTCGTCCAACATCAGTGCCTTACCTCTGGAAGAACGGTCAAACATTCCCATAGACACTCCTAAACCTTGTGGACGACCTTCCCAGAAGAGGTGAAGCTGTTATAGCTGCAAAGGGTGGGCCAACTCAATACTGCCCCCTAGGGACTAAGACTGGGATGCCAATGTGCGTGTAAAGGCAGGTGTCCCAATACTTTTGGTTATATAGTGTATATTGGTAAAATATGTCATTATAATTAAATCATATTAAAGTTTATTCAAAGCAATAAAGATTCCAGCGCTGAGTGAGGAGACGTCACACTTTTTCCCTTTATCACACCGGCGAGAGTTCACGCTGGGAAAAAAATGTAAATTGTGTTTTATTTTCTCCTTTCTGGAATTTTCTTTGCCCTCGGAGAGATAAGAGCTCCGGTTATCTCCAGCAGATAAGAGCTCCCCCTGCAGGCACTCAGCAGCCCCCTTATCACAGGAAGGAAGCCTGGAATGTCACACAAGGTCTGAACTCGTTACATGGCTCTGATTGGATGCAATGCTCCATGTCAGTCCGGGGGACCCGGGGCCACACAACAAACAATTCCATGTTCTTTTTAATGAAAAAAAAAAACGAAAACATTTTTAGAGCCCACAAATTCCGTACCGCAAATATATGGAATAAGACAAATAGCACAATTGGCCCCCCTGGTTGGCACAAAACTCTGCCAGGCTCCATCCCTATTTCTGGGGATTGCAGTGGGAGAAAAACAAAAGTTGTGAAAGATATTTTGAGCATTTCGATCCTAAAGCCGATCACAGTTATGAGACGCAGGAACGTACGCGATATTCTATGCATTCCAGCAACCAGAGGTGAGGGGGTGCTGGTTTATGCAGTACTGTATGTGGCCAGAGGTGAGGGGGCGCTGGTGTATGCAGTACTGTATGTGGCCAGAGGTGAGGGGGCGCTGGTGTATGCAGTACTGTATGTGGCCAGAGGTGAGGGGGCGCTGGTGTATGCAGTACTGTATGTGGACAGAGGTGCGGGGGCGCTGGTGTATGCAGTACTGTATGTGGCCAGAGGTGCGGGGACGCTGGTGTATGCAGTACTGTATGTGGCCAGAGGTGCGGGGACGCTGGTGTATGCAGTACTGTATGTGGCCAGAGGTGCAGAGGCGCTGGTGTATGCAGTACTGTATGTGATCAGAGGTGTGGGGGGAGCTGGTGTATGCAGTACTGTATGTGGCCAGAGGTGCGGGGCGCTGGTGTATGCAGTACTGTATGTGGCCAGAGGTGCGGGGGCACTGGTGTATGCAGTACTGTATGTGATCAGAGGTGTGGGGGGAGCTGGTGTATGCAGTACTGTATGTGGCCAAAGGTGTGGGGGCGCTGGTGTATGCAGTACTGTATGTGGCCTATATGTTGTTCCCAGTCTTAGTCTGTAGGGTTCAATATTGAGTTGGCCCTCCCTTTGCAGCTTCACCTCTTCTGGGAAGGCCGTCCACAAGGTTTAGGAGTGTCTATGGGAATGTTTGACCATTCTTCTAGAGGTCAGGCACTGATGTTGGATGAGAAGGCCTGGCTCGCAGTCTCCGCTCTAATTCATCCCAAAGGTGTTCTATTGGGTTGAGGTCAGGACTCTGTGCAGTCCAGTCAAGTTCCTCCACCCCAAACTCACTCCTCCGTGTCTTTATGGCCCTTGATAAGCTCACATATGTCGAACACAAGGCCCTCCAGGCCTTGTCATGTGTCTCTCCCACCCAGTTTTGCAGCTGGAACGTAGCGTAGCAGAACTCTATTGGGATTGCACACTGTACACAGCGCACCCCTAAACCCCGCTTTCTGTACACTGCACAACCCTGAACCCTGCACTCTCTATATAGTTCACCCCTAAACTCTGCACTCTGTACACAGCACACCCCTGGAACTGCACTCTGTACACAGCACACCCCTGAACCCTGCGCTCTGTACACAGCACACCCCTGAACCCTGCACTCTGTACACAGCACACCCCTGAACCCTGCACTCTGCACACAGCACATCCCTGAACCCTGCACTCTGTACACAGCGCACCCCTGAACTCTGCTTTCTGTACAAAGCACGCCCCTGAACCCTGCTTTCTGTACAAAGCACACCCCTGAACCCTGCACTCTCTATGTAGTTCATCCCTAAACTCTGCGCTCTGTACACAGCACACCCCTGAACCCCGCACTCTGTACACAACACACCCCTGAACCTTGCACTCTGTATACAGCACACTGCTGAACCCGGCTTTCTGTACAAAGTACACCCCTGAACCCTGCACTCTCTATGTAGTTCATCCCTAAACTCTGCGCTCTGTACACAGCACACCCCTGAACCCTGCACTCTGTACACAGCGCTCCCCTGAACTCTGCTTTCTGTACAAAGCACGCCCCTGAACCCTGCTTTCTGTACAAAGCACACCCCTGAACCCTGCACTCTCTATGTAGTTCATCCCTAAACTCTGCGCTCTGTACACAGCACACCCCTGAACCCCGCACTCTGTACACAACACACCCCTGAACCTTGCACTCTGTATACAGCACACTGCTGAACCCGGCTTTCTGTACAAAGTACACCCCTGAACCCTGCACTCTCTATGTAGTTCATCCCTAAACTCTGCGCTCTGTACACAGCACACCCCTGAACCCTGCACTCTGTACACAGCGCTCCCCTGAACTCTGCTTTCTGTACAAAGCACGCCCCTGAACCCTGCTTTCTGTACAAAGCACACCCCTGAACCCTGCACTCTCTATGTAGTTCATCCCTAAACTCTGCGCTCTGTACACAGCACACCCCTGAACCCCGCACTCTGTACACAACACACCCCTGAACCTTGCACTCTGTACACAGCACACTGCTGAACCCTGCTTTCTGTACAAAGTACACCCCTGAACCCTGCACTCTCTATGTAGTTCATCCCTAAACTCTGCACTCTGTACACAGCACACCCCTGAACCCTGCTTTCTGTACACAGCACACCCTGAACCCTGCACTCTCTATATAGTTCACCCCTAAACTCTGCACTCTGTACACAGCACACCCCTGGAACTGCACTCTGTACATTGCACACCCTGAACCCTGCACTCTCTATGTAGTACACCCCTAAACTCTGCACCCTGTGCATAGGGCACCCCTGAAACTGCACTGTGTACATAATGCACTCCTGAACTCTGCACTCTGTATGTAGCGCACCCCACATACAACAGGCCCTTTAAAGTGGTTGTCAACCTGTCACAACCACTTTAACCTACAGGTATGCCTATAATAAGGCTTACCTGTAGGTGCCCTGCACGGTTCAGGAGATATGCAATGTACAAGATGTGCCCACATCATCGGGCACATGCGCAGTGAAGAAATGGCCTCCGTGCTGTTCCTTCACTGAGATTGCACCGTGACTGGTGGCTCCAGCGCGCATGCGCGGGAGTGATGTCACACGACTCCGGCCAGTCACAGAGTCGGGGATTGCGGCCCTGGAAGGAAGAGGGGCAGAAGATGGACGCAGCCTGGAGCGGGGACATCGCTGGACATCACAGACTTCCAATGCAGGTAAGTGGCACATAATGGGCTACTATGCGATGCACGCCGGCCCATTATGCTTTTACATTGCAGGGTAACATAGAGGAAGTGATACCCCAGCAGGGTTTACTTCCTCTTTGAGGGCAACTGCACTGCTGATGCGACCCATAATAAAATCATAATTGACACCCCTGTTAAGCTGAAGCTGGCTCTGTGTAAGTTGCACCACATAGGGCTGTAAATGACACCCCCTGAAGGCCAAGGGGCAAATCTAAAACAGCCAAAGGGTGTTGTGGGAGACGGGGCATCTGCAGGCAGGAGTCAGGACGGTGCAATGAGAATTCAGAGGCGCAGAGTGGGGAGGAAGTTACAGGGCGGTTTTCCACCGAGCACCAGAGACAGAAGCAGAGGGGACGCCGTGAGACCCGAGTTCTTCATCAAAGGTTCTTCTAGAAAGCATCTCTGAGCCTGGACCGGCTGCCTGAGATTTGCTCTTCTGAGGTGGAAAAGGCAAGCGGAAGACCAAGTTCTGGGCAAGGGTCGATTTTTTTTCCCTGCAGTTGGGCTTTAAGGATAAAGGTGGCACCTAGAACTTTCAGAACAAAGCCAACAATGACGTTCCTCCAAATTTAAGGGCGCGATTTCTATTGCTGGAACTTTCCCTTATAACAGTAGTGGTGTTTGATGGGGGGGTCTGTTTTGGCCCCCCGTTGCCATACATCTCCCCCCCCCCAGCATGGAATGATAATATAACAATAATAGCGATGGCGTGGCCTCCTCCTCATATTTGTGTCTACTGTTTGCTGACACCGAGAGCGGTCCAAGTTCCCCGCATTGTTGGACAGCTCAGGGAATCTTTAAAGAATCTTCCAAAAAAACTCAGAATTCTCGGGATAATGAGGGAGATAATCGCTTCCATCCCTAAATCATTTCTCATGTGTTCCACCACAACCGTGCGTGCACGCCGAGGAAACGTCTCGCACGCTCGCAGCGGCCAAGAAAACAAATAATTCAATATCTGATCATGGAGGGAACAAGTCGAGTCCAAATCACAGCAGGACCTTCCACTTCTAAATCCAATCTCCCAAACCCCATGGGAGCTTTAACTTGTTCATGGGATTCCAAGAGTCACGTTCAACCTTCCTAAATCTGCAGATTTTATTAGAATAATCCCCGGTGATCCCGCCATGGAGGTCCTTGTTCAGGCACTTTCTGCTATAGGGTGACAACGCTCTGTCCCAGTCCCCAAATTGTGTTCCTGAGGCTGTGACCTTCTCACATTCGACCCCAAGTGCCCACAGGGACACACATTGTGTAGGCCAGTGGTTCTCAACCCTATCCTCGAGTACCCCCAACAGGCCATGTTTTGGGAATTTCTCTTAGATAAAATAGCTGTCCAAAATACCAAGCCATTGACTTAATTTAAAGACCCTGTGCAAGATAAAAGAAAACCTGCAAACATGGCCTGTTGGGGGTACTCGAGGACAGGGTTGAGAACCACTGGTGTAGGCATGGTCCACCATTTTCACTTTTAGGAAGCTGGTCCAGAGCACTGATGTGCAGCCAATGTTGGAGGGAGTGCTTGTAGACAGGAAGTAGTTGAGAGAGGTCTTGGGGGGAGAGATTAAAAAAAGAAGACCAAATGTCATCCAGTTAGAGACCCCAGTCTTTGTGAGGGACCAAGACCTGATCACTAGGGACTGCTGATTGCCTAGCCATTGGGGCCATGAAGTGGTGTCTGAGCGACACATCCTAAATACCCACCACACACTGTTAGTCTAAATAGAAACTGCTCCTACTTTGCAATCTATCTCCTACCACTCAACCACACTCTCAAAGGCGACAGTGCACCACCTAAAGATGGGCCCCACCAACAGCTGACCAATGTTAACTACTAAGTGCCAGGCATTTTCCACCACCTCCAGTGGTACCCCCATACTAGAGACCCATATGCCCACCCGCTATTGGGGTTGTATGCACAGGGTGTACACCAGGAGCTTTTAGATTCTTCTGAACTGGCTAAAAGGGTCGGGGCAGAACAGAGGACCATCACCAGCAGCTCCTGCACTACACACATTACACAAGTGGGAATTGTGCTGAACTTAGGGTTAGGAATTTGCAGCCAGGCTAGGTTTAGATGTGCAGCAACACTGCCACGCCTTGCATTTGGATCCCTTTTCACAGGTGGCAAAGAGGCAATATGATGCCTCCTCACTGCCTGTTTTATTGCCATAAATGCCGCACCACCACATTACTCATTCACTTTAATGGGTTTCGTTCAGAAGTGGCACCTGCCCACCAAACTCCACAGGGGGGATCATTTTTGCCATAGGCACAAAGCAAAGTATTGCACCTGTGGAATGTGAATGCCCACGCCATTCCACGCAGTTGTGCAGTGGTTGAGGCCCATCCCCGGGTCACATTAGGCAGCGGTACTGCCTACCAAATGCAACGGGGGGGGGGGGTTGTTTTTGCCACAGGCTAGTGAGCACTCCTGCCCTCTGCCTTTGTAGAGTAAGGTGGCAGTAAAAATGTGGCTCAACCCTTAGAGCTACCCCTTTGCCCCTGTACACCTGCGCTGTTTTGGATGGTACCATGGGATTTGGGTTTAGCGCTAGGGGCGGAGCTTAGTTGTGGAAGATATCGGCTTTTCAATGATGTCCCAGAGGGCACAGTGCATGCCATTGGTGGGTGGGTTGGATCTTTTGATCTGAAGTGTTTCCATCGTGACTCTTCGATACAAACATCCTGAGCATTGAACACTGAGGAAAGTTTCCATTGTTTTCTCTATGACATCATCGCGATATTAAGGGTATTGAAGAAGGTGCGAGCCGCTGACGGCGTTTGTACCGAGCGATGATGCTGGGCGGAGTACGGAAATTGCCCAATAACTGCCCCTTAAACTTTGACATCACCCCTGGAAGAGCCGCCAATTCCCTCTAATAGAAGCTGCAGAATTGTTTCCCTCATCTCAGTTTCTGAGTCATTCTTCCCGGCTCGGAGCTCGGATTACCGCGTGTGAAGTGGCAGTCTTGGCACGCCTGGCGTTGCGCTCCAGCACTTTGCTTCCAAGCGAACGGCTCGGCGTGGACCCGGCGCACTCACAAAACAAGTCAGAGCTTTTTCTGGAGATTCAATTCCTTCATAAAACCATCCTGAACCTCATTTAAAGGATATAATCCTGAACTTTATATCGGGGTGATTGGAGCACATGACCTAGCCCCAAATATCGGGGTGATTGGAGCACATGACCTAGCCCCAAATATCGGGGTGACTGGAACTCATGACCTAACCCCAAATATCGGGGTGATTGGAGCACATGACCTAACCCCAAATATCGGGGTGATTGGAACACATGACCTAGCCCCAAATATCGGGGTGATTGGAGCACATGACCTAACCCCAAATATCGGGGTGATTGGAACACATGACCTAGCCCCAAATATCGGGGTGGTTGGAACACATGACCTAACCCCAAATATCGGGGTGATTGGAACACATGACCTAGCCCCAAATATCGGGGTGATTGGAGCACATGACCTAGCCCCAAATATCGGGGTGACTGGAACTCATGACCTAGCCCCAAACATCGGGGTGATTGGAGCACATGACCTAACCCCAAATATCGGGGTGATTGGAACACATGACCTAGCCCCAAATATTGGGGTGATTGGAACACATGACCTAACCCCAAATATCGGGGTGATTGGAACACATGACCTAGCCCCAAATATCGGGGTGATTGGAACACATGACCTAGCCTGCTAAAAATTAAAAATCTACAACTCAGGATACATCAGTGTGATGGTCAATGGGAAGAATGCTCCTCACACTTGTGGTCAATGGGAAGAATGCTCCTCACACTTGTGGTCAATGGGAAGAATGCTCCTCACACTTGTGGTCAATGGGAAGAATGTTCCTCACACTTGTGGTCATTGGGAAGAATGCTCCTTACACTTGTGGTCAATGGGAAGAATGCTCCTTACACTTGTGGTCATTGGGAAGAATTCCCCCCTTACAGATAGATAAAAAGATCAATGGTGTCATTGGGAATTTATCTGAGAGGTAGAAATTGACCATTGCTCAAGGAACCCCCAGCAACCTCTGGAGGAACCCTGGTTTGGGAAACCGTGACCTAGAGGATGAGTCTGATGAACGATGGCATTCAGAGAATGAACAAAACAAAGGGTTTCTCATTTCTTCCCATGCTCCCCTGGTACTGCGGAGCTGAGTGCCCTCTGTGCCCCCCGCAGGCTCTGCCAAATATCCCACAACGCCGTTCCATTAAAGTTCACCGTTCCCGGGATTTTCTCATTTCCACAGAACACAAAATATCCATTTCAGAGCTCCGTTACCTCTTGGATCTTCTCCCCTCGCATGGAGTTGATTTTGGCTCTGGGATTTTCCCCCAATTTCCTTTATTTTCATTCCTCGCTCCGCCGCTTCTTACAATGGTTGGGAGTTTCGCCTCGAAGGCTTCACTCAAAATTTCTCCCGACTTCCTGAGTCCAAGAATTCCCCCCGCGCTGCAAATCCCCCGCACACAACCCCCTCTACTTCTCATTTCAAACTTTCAATTCATTATTTACAAAATGTATTTATTTATTCATTATTATTTTATTTGTTTTAAGAAACTCATTAAAAGCTGAAATCCGATCTTCCCTTTACATTTGTACCGCCTCATTGTGATTTCTTACAAAGTTACAATGTACAGTCTGATCACTGGGGGAGGGGAGACTGAGCAAATGTCTCCTCCCCCTTCTACAAAGTTACAATGTACAGTCTGATCACTGGGGGAGGGGAGACTGAGGGAATGCCTCCTCCTCCTTCTACAAAGTTACAATGTACAGTCTGATCACTGGGGGAGGGGAGGGGAGACTGAGGAAATGTCTCCTCCTCCTTCTACAAAGTTACAATGTACAGTCTGATCACTGGGGGAGGGGGGACTGAGGAAATGTCCCCTCCTCCTTCTACAAAGTTACAATGTACAGCATGATCACTGGGGGAGGGGAGACTGAGGAAATGCCCCTCCTCCTTCTACAAAGTTACAATGTACAGTCTGATCACTGGGGGAGGGGAGACTAAGGAAATGCTTCCTCCTGCCTGCAGCAGACTGATGACTTCAGCCTAGACACAGTCACTGATTGGACCACAAGGGGAGCTATTTAATGATAGGCGGGTCCTGTATATTATGGGATGTCGGCTCTTCGGTGATTATATCCGGGGGTCACATGACACCTGGAGAAAACATTGCGCTAATTTCTCATCCATCAGCGGCGCGCTGGACGAGGAGGCGATCGTGCGGGGAAACCTCATTATTCACCGTTTTCCCAATAAACTGAGAAACCCAACCCCCCCCCCCCAATATTTCACCATAAACACCCCCCCCCCCCCGCCGCTCGTTACCGGGTCACCCGCCTGTTTATTGTGACAGATCAGGAATTCCGCAGCTGCTGAACCGCGCCGCCACCTAAAGGGGAACCCCGGTCCTCCCTCCCCCTTCAGGTGTAGCGGCTCCTCCCCTGGACTGACGGCTTCCTCTGATGTCACCGCACACTGTGAGCTCCTCACCATGTGCATGAGAAGCTGCAGCAAGTCAGAGCCCCGCCCTCATTACATTCACCTGGTGATCCTGCCAGTAACACACTTCCTGTCCTGGGGTGACAACGCTCACCATATTATATCCATGGAGGAGCGGCGTTGTCACCCGAGGACAGGAAGTGGGTTACAGAAATGTCATCCCTGGGTATAAAATGAGGAAGACGGGAAGGTTTTGTTTGCAATGTCATTAGGAAGGGAGGCCAATTATAAGATTAACCTTTAACCTTAGCAGTTGTCACCGGAATTGGTGTCCCCAATAGGAGATTTTCCTCACTTCCTGCCCCGATATCGACATTGGAGCAGGAATAATGGTGAAATGCCTCCGGCTGGGACACAGAAGTCCTGGCAGAGCTTCTCCCGCATTCCTAAGATAAAAAGAAAACATTTTTCCACTTTTAATGATATTTTGTGTCAAATTATTCCCGGAATTTATCCTAAATTATTATTTTTCCTCTTTAGGTTCATCCAAGGATCTGGTTGAGTCGTGCTGCGCCGCCGGTCAGCAATGGTCCATCGACCACGGAGAATGCGAGAACATGGCGCTCGACGCTTCCGAGGACTGCCGGTACCCAACTCCCCTCCCCCTCTTATCTTTTCTCCTGATTCACAAAATTCCTGATTTTCAGAGCTTGAAAAATCCTAATCTCTGCGGAAAACCGCGCTTTTCATAGAGATAAGATTATCGTTCATTCCAGAGGACGCCGAGCGCAACGGCGTTCATCCTGTGCGGGATTATTGATGTTTAACTTTCTGTTTTATCGCTGAAAGTTTCCTTTCCCCCTATAGGGGTCAGTGAGGGCCGGGGACACGGGGTGAGCGAATAAACCAATGGCAGCCGAACACTAAAGTAGGACCTCTGCAGATTCAGATGTAAAGGGGGACTCTGCGGATTCAGATGTAAAGGGGGTCTCTGTGGATTCAAATGTAAAGAGGGACACTTTTTTGGCAATAATACGGTGTGAGTGGATGGAGAGAGCAACAGGGGGAGATAGAGAGCAGCAGGGGGAGATAGAGAGCAGCAGGGGGAGATAGAGAGCAGCAGGGGGAGATAGAGAGCAGCAGGAGGAGATAGAGAGCAGCAGGGGGAGATAGAGAGCAGCAAGAGGAGATAGAGAGCAGCAGGGGGAGATAGAGAACAGCAGGGGGGATAGAGAGCAGCAGAGGGGATAGAGAGCAGCAGGTGGGATAGAGAGCAGCAGGGGTAGATAGAGAGCAGCAGGGGGGGATAGAGAGCAGCAGGGGGGGATAGAGAGCAGCAGGGGGGGATAGAGAGCAGCAGGGGGAGATAGCGAGCAGAGGGATCAACCAGGTATTTTTGCAGAATACAGAATAAGAATGTCATAGTGATGAGTGAGTATGACCAGCATGGAATGCAGCATTTATTCATCGTTTTCTATGGTGGGGGGGACTGTTAATAGTTCTGGCAATTTTCTAGAATAACAGGCAGGGGCCGGTCAAACAAGTGGCATGGGTGGGGGGGGGGGCACTGCCCTTGGGACCAAAATCAAAGCTTAAAATGTTTTATTACATTTTTTTTTTATTCTGTTTAGCGGGGAGCAGCGATTGTGATAAAACATTAAAAGCGCAAAATCCCTTTAAATAACGCGCCTGGGGGGGCCCCCTGCCCCCGGATCTGCACAATGCATACAACCCACACCCATACAAATGATGTTTAAATTGCCAGTAAATGACATTTCCCTGCTTTGTTTTTTCTTTGGACCCCCCTCCCCCCATACATCTGGGAGGCATTCTGGAGAACCTTTCGGGGGTCCCCATAACATTAAAAAAAAAAAACAGTCGCTTGGGAAATGTAAATTACTGACAAGCGTTGTTTATTTTTCTTTTATTGGGGTTTATCCTATAATCGGGGTTCCCCCCTACAGACCTTTATCTCTCATAGTCTGGTATGGATTTCAAGGGGGGAACCCCACCTGCAAAACACAAAAAAACTGATGTACCCCCCCACCCCAAAAAAAAATTATATCAAGCCTTTATCTAAAAGGGGAGGAGAACATTTACAAGCCACACCCCCTTCCAATGTTAATGAGGACAAGGGCCTCTTCCCCACAACCCTGGCCTGGGGGGGGGGGTTGGGGGTCTGCAAAGCACGCTGGGCTCTCTAACTGGCCCGGCAGCGGGGTGAAGGAGGAGAGAGGAGGAGGGGGCCAAACTTCTGACGGCTCCAAGGAGATCCAACGGAAGTGAGGATGAGTACCTGTCAAAAACAGGGACCTTCCCCCCCCCCCCCCCGAAAGGTGCCGGAGGGGGAAGGAGACTTTTGGGTGGAACTCCGCTTTAAGTCTTTTATTGAAAAAAATGATGCCCCGCAATGTAAATCCATCTTAAATCACGACATTCGGCCAGGCGCGTTCACATCAATCACAATGAACGACAAATAACGACCTGCCGACCACCATGATGATCCTCCCCAGTCACTGCTCCCCACCAAATGACAGATTCCTGCCTGACAGGTGAATGGAAACAAAGAGGCGGGGATAGCAGCTGCTGTCATTGACCAAATATAGCTGGGGTGCCACCTGTCCAGGATTTACCCGGACATTTCAGGTTTTGAATAATGTGCCCGGGTTTGAGACTGCCTGATACCCGGACACATTATTCAGCCTGGACTGTGGATCCCCTGGAAGGGCTGCTGGCTGCAGTTGTGACCTGAGAGGGTCTGTGACACTGCCCAGAGCCACCATTGACAGTTCCCCCCCTCCTGCCCCTACAAGAACTGGAGAGGAGGGAGAGCACTCAATGTGCTCCTCCTCCTCCCGCCCCTCTCCTCCTGTGTCTGCCCCGCCTACACGGTAATCCCTGGCAATGCTGTGCCTACATCCTGGGTGCTCATCATCCATCCCCTGTCTGTGACTGAAATCTGCATCTTTCCCCCTTCTCTCTCCAGCCTCTGAGTGACTACATTAATGTAAAGGGAGACTCTGCAGATTCAGATGTAAAGGGAGAACTCTGCGGATTTCGATGTAAAGGGTGAACTCTGCGGATTTCGATGTAAAGCGGGAACTCTGCGGATTTCAATGTAAAGGGGGGCTCTTTAGATTCAGATGTAAAGGGGGACTCTGTAGATTCAGATGTAAAGGGGGACTCTGCAGATTCAGATGTAAAGGGGGACTCTGCGGATTCAGATTTAAAGGGGGACTCTGCTGATTCAGATGTAAAGGGGGACTCTGTGGATTCAGATGTAAAGGGGGACTCTGTAGATTCAGATGTAAAGGGGGACTCTGTAGATTCAGATGTAAAGGGGGATTCTGCAAATTCAGATGTAAAGGGGGACTCTGTGGATTCAGATGTAAGGGGAGACTCTTGTGATTAACGCCATATGATTAGAAATGTTATTTAATCACAGAATATATGAATAGTGCATTGTATACTATGAAAAAAATCAGAAATTGCGCTGAGCTGCTAACGTTGGGTTTGGGTTTGTAGAAAAGGTGGAATCCCTAAATATCGCCATCCCTGACCCTTTACTGATCACAATTCATCCCTAATCACTCAAATTCCTGCATTATAACGCATCTCAGCGCTCCACCTTCACTTCTTCAGGGAGGTCGGTCACCTGCAGCCCCATAACACTTAGACAATCGTTCCCATCCTTGTGGGCAGAGGTGTCACCTGGCAGACAATCGTTCCCATCCTTGTGGGCAGAGGTGTCACCTGGCAGACAATCGTTCCCATCCTTGTGGGCAGAGGAGTCACCCGGCAGACAATCGTTCCCATCCTTGTGGGCAGAGGTGTCACCCGGCAGACAATCGTTCCCATCCTTGTCAGCGGGGTGTCACCTGGCAGACATTCATTCCCATCCTTGTGGGCAGAGGTGTCACCTGGCAGACAATCATTCCCATCCTTGTGGGCAGAGGTGTCACCCGGCAGACAATCGTTCCCATCCTTGTGGGCGGGGTGTCACCTGGCAGACAATCGTTTCCATCCTTGGGGGCAGAGGTGTCACCCAGCAGACAATCGTTCCCATCCTTGTGGGCAGAGGTGTCACCCGGCAGACAATCGTTCCCATTCTTGTGGGCGGGGTATCACCTGGCAGACAATCGTTCCTGTCCTTGTGGGCGGGGTGTCACCTGGCAGACATTCGTTACCATCCTTGTGGGCAGAGGTGTCACCTGGCAGACAATCATTCCCATCCTTGTGGGCAGAGGTGTCACCCGGCAGACAATCGTTTCCTTACTTGGGGGCAGAAGTGTCACCCAGCAGACAATCGTTCCCATCCTTGTGGGCAGAGGTGTCACCCGGCAGACAATCGTTCCCATCCTTGTGGGCGGGGTGTCACCTGGCAGACAATCGTTTCCTTACTTGGGGGCAGATGTGTCACCCAGCAGACAATCGTTCCCATCCTTGTGGGCAGAGGTGTCACCCGGCAGACAATCGTTCCCATCCTTGTGGGCAGAGGTGTCACCCGGCAGACAATCGTTCCCATCCTTGTCGGCAGAGGTGTCACCCAGCAGACAATCGTTCCCATTCTTGTGGGTGGGGTGTCACCCGGCAGACAATCGTTCCCATCCTTGTGGGCAGAGGTGTCACCCGGCAGGCAATCGTTCCCATCCTTGTCGGCAGAGGTGTCACCCAGCAGACAATCGTTCCCATTCTTGTGGGTGGGGTGTCACCCGGCAGACAATCGTTCCCATCCTTGTGGGCAGAGGTGTCACCCGGCAGACAATCGTTCCCATCCTTGTGGGTGGGGTGTCACCCAGCAGACAATCGTTTCCATCCTTGTGGGCAGAGGTGTCACCTGGCAGACAATCGTTCCCATCCTTGTGGGCGGGGTGTCACCCGGCAGACAATCATTCCCATCCTTGTGGGCAGAGGTGTCACCCGGCAGACAATCGTTCCCATTTTTGTGGGCAGAGGTGTCACCCGGCAGACAATCGTTCCCATCCTTGTGGGTGGGGTGTCACCCAGCAGACAATCGTTTCCATCCTTGTGGGCAGAGGTGTCACCTGGCAGACAATCGTTCCCATCCTTGTGGGCGGGGTGTCACCTGGCAGACAATCGTTCCCATCCTTGTGGGCGGGGTGTCACCCGGCAGACAATCGTTCCCATTTTTGTGGGCAGAGGTGTCACCCGGCAGACAATCGTTCCCATCCTTGTTGGCAGAGGTGTCCATGGCAGACAATCATTCCCATCCTTGTGGGTGGGGTGTCACCCAGCAGACAATTGTTTCCATCCTTGTGGGCAGAGGTGTCACCTGGCAGACAATCGTTCCCATCCTTGTGGGCAGAGGTGTCACCCGGCAGACAATCGTTCCCATCCTTGTGGGCAGAGGTGTCACCCAGCAGACAATCGTTCCCATCCTTGTGGGCAGAGGTGTCACCTGGCAGACAATCGTTCCCATCCTTGTGGGCAGAGGTGTCACCCAGCAGACAATCGTTCCCATCCTTGTGGGCAGAGGTGTCACCCAGCAGGCAATCGTTCCCATCCTTGTGGGCAGACTGCTTGGTTTTCAGAGAGTTACACGGTTTATAAAACCCAATATGGCGGCCCGCGGGTTTTATGTCCAGACATGTAAAACCGCGGTAAGATTTATAGCGCAGACCACAGAGAGATACTTTGTTACCTTTCCCTCCCCCGAATGTCTGTCTGAAAGGTTACATTGTTGCAGGTCTATGCTGGGTGCCAGGGGGCGGTGCTGGTGGGTGAAGGTTGGGGCATTCACATGGCGTCAGATGTGTGGCAGATGTGAGCGGCAGTGAGAGAGTGCGGCAGATTTTCTTCATTGGGGAATTGCCGATTAAATCAGGAAAATGGTAAGCTGCCCACGTTCATGC
Organism: Glandirana rugosa; assembly: GCA_018402905.1. Lineage (NCBI taxonomy): Eukaryota > Metazoa > Chordata > Amphibia > Anura > Ranidae > Glandirana > Glandirana rugosa. The sequence goes on from BLSH010312134.1 coordinate 50,844, forward strand.
CATGACATTTGACAGCGGGCGCCCCAATCATACTATGACATGTGACAGCGGGCACCCCAATCATACTATGACATGTGACAGCCGGCACCCCAATCATACTATGACATGTGACAGCGGGCGCCCCAATCATACTATGACATGTGACAGCGGGCGCCCCAATGATACTATGACATATGACAGCGGGCGCCCCAATCATACTATGACATGTGACAGCAGGTGCCCGTTCATACTATGTCATGTGGCAGCGGGCGCCCCAATCATACTATGACATGTGACAGCGGGCGCCCCAATCATAATATGACATGTGACAGCGGGTGCCCCAATCATACTATGACATTTTGACAGCGGGCGCCCCAATCATACTATGACGTGACAGCGGGCACCCCAATCATACTATGACGTGACAGCGGATGCCCGTTCATACTATGACATGTGACAGCGGATGCCCGTTCATACTATGACATGTGACAGCGGGCGCCCCAATCATACTATGACATGTGACAGTGGATGCCCGTTCATACTATGACATGTGACAGTGGATGCCCGTTCATACTATGACATGTGACAGCGGGCGCCCCAATCATACTATGTCATGTGACAGCGGGCGCCCCAATCATACTATGACATGTGACAGCAGGCGCCCCAATCATACTATGACATGTGACAGCGGATGCCCGTTCATACTATGACATGTGACAGCGGGCGCCCCAATCATACTATGACATGTGACAGCGGATGCCCGTTCATACTATGACATGTGACAGCGGGCGCCCCAATCATACTATGACATGTGACAGCGGATGCCCGTTCATACTATGACATGTGACAGCGGGCGCCCCAATCATACTATGACATGTGACAGTGGATGCCCGTTCATACTATGACATGTGACAGCGGGCGCCCCAATCATACTATGACATGTGACAGCGGGCGCCCCAATCATACTATGACATGTGACAGCGGGCACCCCATTCATACTATGACATGTGACAGTGGGCGCCCTGTTCATAATATGACATGTGACAGTGGGCGCCCCGTTCATAATATGACATGTGGTGGTGGGTGCCACATTCATGCTTTGATATGTGATGGTGGGTGCCACGTTCATGCTATGACATGTGACAGTGGGCACCACGTTCATAGTATGACATGTGACAGCGGGCGCCAAGTTCATGCTTTGACATGTGACAGTGGGCACCACGTTCATACTATGACATGTGACAGTGGGCACCATGTTCATAATATGACATGAGACGGTGGGCGCCATGTTCATGCTATGACATGTGACAGTGGGCACCACGTTCATACTATGACATGTGAAAGTGGGCACCACATTCATAATATGACATGTGAAAGTGGGCACCACGTTCATACTATGACATGTGACAGTGGCACCACGTTCATACTATGACATGTGACAGTGGGCACCACATACATGATATGGTGTGATGGTGGGCACCACATACATACTATGACATGTGACAGTGGGCACCACATTCATGATATGGTGTGATGGTGGGCACCACATTCATACTATGACATGTGACAGTGGGCACCACGTTCATGATATGGCATGATGGTGGGCATCACATTCATACTATGACATGTGACAGTGGGCACCACGTTCATGATATGGCGTGATGGTGGGCACCACGTTCATAATATGAAATGTGACAGTGGGTGCCATGTTCATGCTATGGCATGTGACGGTGGGCGCCCCGTTCATAATATGACATGTGACAGTGGGCACCATATTCATACTATGACATGTGACAGTGGGCACCACATTCATACTATGACATGTGACGATCCGCGATCTTGCAGCTGCCGTCCTTTGATGGCGGTTTGTGATATCGAACCACTTTGCTGCTGTCAGATGCCGGCGGGCAGTGGCAAGTGGTTATGGACCTTGCTTTGTGCACCGGTCCAAACCATTTGGTGGAGGGGGGATTATGGTGTGGGGTTGTTTTTAAGGGGTTGGGCTTGGCCCCTCAGGGGTTGGGCTTGGCCCCTCAGGAGTTGGGCTTGGTCCCTCAGGGGTTGGGCTTGGCCCCTCAGGGGTTGGGCTTGGCCCCTCAGGAGTTGGGCTTGGCCCCTCAGGGGTTGGGCTTGGCCCCTTAGTTCCAGTGAAGGGAACTCTTAAGGAGTCAGCACACCAAGACATGTTGGAAAATTTCATGCTCCCAACTTTGTGGGAAGAGTTTGAGGATGGCCCCTTCCTGTTCCAACATGACTGCTCCCCAGTGCACAAAGCAAGGTCCATAAAGACATGGATGAGTGAGTTTTGGGGTGGAGGAACTTGACTGGCCTGCACAGAGTCCTGACCTCAACCTGGTAGAACACTTTTGGGATAAGACTGCGAGCCAGGCCTTCTCATCCAACATCAGTGCCATCAAACATTCCCATAGACCAGTGTTTTTCAACTCCAGTCCTCAAGGCACACCAACAGGTCATGTTTTCAGGATTTACCTCAGATGAAACAGCTGTGGTAATTACTAAGGCAGTGAAACTGATCAAATCACCTGTGCAAACTCATGGAAATCCTGAAAACATGACCTGTTGGTGTGCCTTGAGGACTGGAGTTGAAAAACATTCCCATAGACACTCCTAAACCTTGTGGACGGCCTTCCCAGAAGAGGTGAAGCTTTTATAGCTGCAAAGGGAGGGCCGACTCAGTACTGCCCCCTACAGACTGAGACTGGGATGCCATTAAAGTTCATGTGCGTGGAAAGGCAGGTGTCCCAATACTTTTGACAATATAGTGTACATACAGAAGTGCATTTGATTAGTGGGCTGGTTAATAGCTGACGTCTCATAGACTTTAAATATCTTAATGAAATGCATAGCCGGGCTGAAGGGCGTTTCACTCCCATCCGCCTGCGTTAGTCTTCCATTCGCTCGCTCGGTTATTTCCGTATTCCTCAGGGACGCTCCGCAGATGTTTCTGGGTTTCGTGCCGCAGACATTTTATCACGGAAAGAATTCCCCGCGCGTTCCAAGCGTCCGGGAACCAACAATTCCAACTTTATTTATTTTTTCCCCCTCGTTCCGCGCTACAACGCCGGGAATTCTTATAAACAATTTTTTTTTTTTTTTTTACGCTCTGAGCTGGAATTTCAGAACCAGCGCAGGGTTTTTTTTTTTTTTACGACCTCCGACGTGAGCGAATGGAAAGCGCAGAATTCACTTAGAAAGTTTCCACCACTCTCCGGCTAATCTGATTTCCTCCTGCGCGCCGGCGGAGCGGCGTGGAAGCCGAAGGCTGCGCCCGTGTCACCAGTTGTGTTCAATTATCCCCCCCCCCCCCCAACCTATGCAAATCTTTAACAGAGGCCCTTTGTTTGTAAAACGGCGTTTTTACGACCCCGGCGGCGAGCGTAAGATCGGCGAAAGTGAAGTCTGTTTCCAATGAGACGCTTTAAATGGAGGAAATGTTTGTTATGGAAGTTTGCTGCAATGTGGGGGAAAAAAAATCCCGGGATCTCCAGTGCCCTGCAGACCGCGCCTATTTTATACGTCGGAGGAGCGGGCAGAACACCGACCCCAAATATGCCATCTAAATGCAGCCCATTGTTTTTATCAGGCCTGAGAAGGCCGGGGGCATGGGATCTGCTTGGGCTTCACCAGAGTTCCTAGTGGTAGAACTACCAGGGTCGCAAAGGTCGCACTTGCAACTGGGCCTTGGCATTCTGCCAACGTGGGGGGAGGGGGGCACTGCAGGACCGAAAGGTTCAGGTCACACTCCTGTGACCCCAAAGTCCTGCAACTTGCTTGCAATTTCCTTGCGACTTCTGATGATGACCAAAGCTTTGTCCATAATGTGTGAAAACAAGGGAATTGCACCATGGGGCACCACCAGGGTCGGACTGACCAATCGGGCGCTCAAACACCGCCTGGGGCCAGTAGGGGCCAATCATGGACAGTCCTGGTCCAGTGGTAGCACTTCAGGTGCGGGGAGCGGGGCAGTGAAGTCCTCAGATCCAGCTAAGCCCAATCCGGTGCAGACAGCAGGGTCCTCGGGGTGCAGGCAGGATGACAGCTGGGGGCCAACTCCACACAGCGACCCCGGAGATGGAGGCCACGGGGAAGCGACCAAGACCAAGAGCCCAGAAGGGTGAAGACCTCTCCCTCTCACCCCCTTCTCTCACACCCCCACCCCATCTCTCTGTTTCTCCCCCCTCTCCCTCTCTCACTCTCCCTCACCCCCTCCCTCTCTCTCACCCCCCTCTCCCTATCACCCCCCTCTGTCTCTCACTCCACCCCAACCCCTTTCACCCCCACCCCTCTCTCTCTCTCACCCCCCTGCCTCTCTCTCACCCCCTCTTCCTATCACCCCCCTCTCTCTCACCCCCCCTCTCACTATCACACCCCCTCTCACCCCCCGCTCTCTCTAATTCACCGCCCCCCCACCCCCTGTGTCTATCTCTCACCCCCAACCCCTCTCTCTCTTCCCCCTCTCTCTCACCCCTTCTTTCT
>BLSH010312134.1:61584-73359 GCA_018402905.1 Glandirana rugosa
GGAGATATTGAGAGGCGAGGACTTTATGAGACGTGACGACCGTCCTCCAGCAGTGCAGAGTATTTCAGGAGCGGAGAGTTATAGAGGAAGGAGCAGAGTCCTCCAGCAGTGCAGAGTATTTCAGGAGCGGAGAGTTATAGAGGAAGGAGCAGTGTCCTCCAGCAGAGCAGAGTATTTCAGGACTTCACACTGGAGGGATCATCTGAGGAGAGGGCTGTCAGGTGACCATGTCTCCAGCTCTCAGTGGTGTAGGACTTGTGTAGGTGGGGCGCCTGTCCCTCTGGCCCACCGCTTGTCCTGGCCCAGTCGGTCACACTGGAGGGATCATCTGAAGAGAGAGTCCCATTTCCTAGGCTTCTCGAATCCTCCCTTTGCCTCTCTGTATCGCTGGTGGATTAAGTGCCTGGCCTCAGGAGCCCATTTCTGCTCTGCATTCACAATGATCATCTGAAGAAAAGGCCACGCCCAATATGGGTGTGAAACGCATCCCATGGGAGTGGCCAAGGGCGGGGTCTTACAGTAATATATTTGTGGAATGACCATTACTGAAGTGATCAGTGGGTGGATGATCACCAAGGAAGGAAGGCCACACACAGACGACATCTCCAGCTTGAATAGATTTATTTAGCCACACCACCCATGTTGCAAGTCCCCGCCTGCTGACCGCCCCCTCCCACGCGTTTCGCCCTTACGTCTGAAGTTGCACTTCTCTCTGTAAGAGTGAATCCCATCTGGGAAGCGGGGTCTCCACGTGGGGGGTTTGCAGCATGGATTGTATGGCTTGAAGCTGGTGACGTCGTTGGTGTGTGGCCTCTCTTTCATGGTGACGTCCACTGTTGATGCATTTTGCCCTCAATCTGGACTTAGGGGGACCTTTTTGTGATGCAAGCAATGGGCGGGTTCTTGGGAGGAGTCATGTAAATTTCAAAATACCTTGATGGGTGGGTGTTAGTCTGGAGAAGTGGGCGGTCCTAGGAAAGTAGCATTTCCATGATAACACCCACATGCTGAGCTTCTATGATTGGAAGAACTGAAATCCAATAAATGAAAGAGGCGGGCCTGGGACAGTGAGTGTGGGGAGGAAAGGGCTAGATGATGCTGGTGTCCTCCAGCCCGGAAATGAGGGCGGGGCTCTATCTGACTTGCTGCAGCTTCTAATGCACATGGTGAGAAGCTCACAGTGTGCGGGGAAATCAGAGGAAGCCGTTTCAGTCTAGGAGAGGAGCCGCTACCCCTGTGCAAGGCTGAAGGGGAGGCCGGAGTTCCACTCTGACATTAGAAGATGGAGAAGTCACAGAAAATGTGGCAGTGGAGGGTGGGGCGATGAGTTCATCATTTTGGGAATTGTTCGGTATAAGGAGCTCAGACAGATCGGAAGTCCTTTTGTTCTTTGGAGGAAGAAGCCAAAATTCTGTCCAAGTGCAACGTGAGACTTCCACTGACGGGAGCCAAACCCCATCACTGCGCTGTGATGTCATCCGCCAAATCATCGCTCGTACAGCTGTGCAGGAACCGCGTGACGCCCCCCCAAGCAATGAATATAAATAAAGACTTTTCTGATATCGGGATTGAGAGGTATGGAATTGGAAGCAGCCAGGCCCCCCCACTTGCAAGTTCAGGGGACAATTTACATACCCTAATGTGGGAGGATCTTATAGGAATCTAGAAGCCCCCTTTAGGAGAAGGGGGATCCCCAGATTTCTGCCCCTTCCCAAAGGAAAGGGTACAGGGGTGTATTTGTACCCTCATACGTTCTCAGTAAAAGTAAAAAAAGAAGGTAAATGATGTCCAGACGCTTAATTAAGGATGTTTCACGACCACTAGGATGACCCTCTTCCCAACAAAGCTTTACCACCACCAGGATGACCCTCTTCCCAACAAAGCTTTACCACCACCAGGATGACCCTCTTCCCAACAAAGCTTTACCACCACCAGGATGACCCTCTTCCCAACAAAGCTTTACTACCACCAGGATGACCTTCTTCCCAACAAAGCTTTACCACCACTAGGATGACCCTCTTCCCAACAAAGCTTTACCGCCACCAGGATGACCCTCTTCCCAACAAAGCTTTACTACCACCAGGATGACCCTCTTCCCAACAAAGATCTACCACCACCAGGATGACCCTCTTCCCAACAAAACTTTACCACCACCAGGATGACCCTCTTCCCAACAAAGCTTAACTACCACCAGGATGACCTTCTTCCCAACAAAGCTTTACCGCCACCAGGATGACCCTCTTCCCAACAAAGCTTTACCACCACCAGGATGACCCTCTTCCCAACAAAGCTTTACCACCACCAGAATGACCCTCTTTCCAACAAAGCCTTACCACCACCAGGATGACCCTCTTCCCAACAAAGCCTTACCACCACCAGGATGACCCTCTTCCCAACAAAGCTTTACGGCCACCAGAATGACCCTCTTCCCAACAAAGCTTTACTACCACCAGGATGACCTTCTTCCCAACAAAGCTTTACCACCACCAGGATGACCCTCTTCCCAACAAAGCTTTACCACCACCAGGATGACCTTCTTCCCAACAAAGCTTTACCACCACCAGGATGACCCTCTTCCCAACAAAGCTTTACCGCCACCAGGATGACCCTCTTCCCAACAAAGCTTTACCACCACCAGGATGACCCTCTTCCCAACAAAGCTTTACTACCACCAGGATGACCCTCTTCCCAACAAAGCTTTACTACCACCAGGATGACCTTCTTCCCAACAAAGCTTTACCACCACCAGGATGACCCTCTTCCCAACAAAGCTTTACTACCACCAGGATGACCTTCTTCCCAACAAAGCTTTACCACCACCAGGATGACCCTCTTCCCAACAAAGCTTTACCACCACCAGGATGACCCTCTTCCCAACAAAGCTTTACCACCACCAGGATGACCCTCTTCCCAACAAAGCTTTACCACCACCAGGATGACCTTCTTCCCAACAAAGCTTTACCACCACCAGGATGGCCCTCTTCCCAACAAAGCTTTACCGCCACCAGGATGACCCTCTTACCAACAAAGCTTTACCACCACCAGGATGACCCTCTTCCCAACAAAGCTTTACCGCCACCAGGATGACCCTCTTCCCAATGATGTTTCACCACCACCAGGATGACCCTCCTCCCAATGATGTTTCACTGCCACCACTATGACCCTCTTCTCAACTATGTTTCACCGCCACCAGGAAGACCCTCTTCTCAATGATGTTTCACCGCCACTACTATGACCCTCCTCCCAATGATGTTTCATCTCCACCACTATGACCCTCCTTCCAATGATGTTCCATCCTCTTCTCAACAACATTTCACCGCCACTAGGATGACCCTCTTCCCAATGACATTTCCCCGTTACACTACCGTTACTAAATGAGAAATCCCTGGCATGTCTTTAATGTAAACAGCCCCAGAGATCCTGGGTGACATCATTGACCAAACATAGTCATGGCCATAGATGGTCAATGGCAACCCTTGGATCCCAGGCTGTTTGTTTGCATACATCGGGCAGGGATTTGGAAGGGCCAACTTTGACCATAAAGCTGATTTCTTTTTAGGGTTGAAAATGTTCTTTAATGAGCATACATCTGGATGAAGTAGTAAACCTTTTGGCGTTCAGATGAACAAAAACATCGCCCGGCATTGACCCTTTTCACAGAGAACGAGGTGAGTCATAAAGAGACGATTGTGAAAATATTTGGGGATCAAATGAAAACAAAGTATTCGGCCAGAACATACAAATGAAGACTTTCCAGAAGATTTACTGGATCATAAAATTCGCTTAAAGGTCAGCGAGGTCCAACTTACAGAAACATGGCGGCCGGCGGCGGTGGAGCTGAGGGAAAGCTTTGATATAAAGCCTCTTATTCAGATTAAATCCTATTGGGGGAGAACTGCAAAGTGCGCCCCAGACTCTCAGCTGTGCCGGAGATGCCAAGACTCTGAATAAATATCAAAAATATGCGCAAAAAATACATTAAAATGTCCGCAACAACTTAGAGCTCTGCTAGGAGCATAAGGGGTTAACACTGCAGGCATCAGCAGCCTCCTCTCCGAAGCAGCATTGGGATTTCCTCCTTACCGGGACCAAATCAAAGCACCAAGAAAGACACAAAAGCACCACTAATTGTGGTAAATTTGTTAAAAGTGAATTAAAAAAGGAAAATATGCACAAAGATGTACGCCAAACATCACTTATATCCCCAGCCAGCAGATGGCAGCCTCTCCACAGCCAGGCCGAGTGTGTCCTGCAAGCAGCCTCTTGTCCTTAATCAGCAACCAATCAGACACCGTGCAGACTGTCCGGGTGGAAGCCAGGCATCCGGAGAGCGTGATGACGTCACAGAGGGAGTGGCAACACATTTTGGGGTGGTTCTACCTCTTTTGTCAAGCCAATAGGATCTGTAGCTGCATCAGGCTATAATATATACACATAACGTGGCCACTATGCCACCTGATGCAGCTCCACATCCTATTGCCAGGCATCTGGAGGGCGTGATGATGTTACAGAGGGTGTGGCAATGCGTTTCAGGGTGGTTTTACCCCTTTGTCAAGCCAATATGATGTGTAGCTGCATCAGGCTATTTATATACATACTTTGACCACTATGGCACTTGATGCAGCTCCACATCCTATTGCCAAGCATCTGGAGGGCATGATGATGTTGCAGAGGGTGTGGCAATGAGTTTCAGGGTGGTTCTACCCCTTTGTCAAGCAAATAGGATGTGTATCTGCATCAAGCTATTTATATACATACTTTGGCCACCATGGCACCTGGTGCAGCTCCACATCCTATTGCCAGGCATCTGGAGGGCGTGATGATGTCACAGATTGTGTGGCAACACATTTCAGGGTGGTGGTACCCCTTTGTCAAGCCAATAGGGTATGGAAATGCATCAGGCTAATATATATATATACACACTTTGGCCTCCATAGCACCTGATGCAGCTCCACATCCTATTGCCAGGCATCTGGAGGGTGTGATGATGTTACAGATGGTGTGGCAAAGCATTTCAGGGTGGTGCTACCCCTTTGTCAAGTCAATAGATAGGATGTGGAGATGTATCAGGCTATTTATATATATATATACACACACATTGTGGCCACCATGGTGCCTAATGCATCTCCACATCCTATTGCCAGTCATCCAGAGGGTATGATAATGTCACAGAATGTGTGGTAACACATTTCAGGGTGGTTGTACCCCTTTGTCTAGCCAATAGGGTGTGGAAATGCATCAGGCTATTATATATATACACACTTTGGCCAAAATGGCACCTGATGCAGCTCCACATCCTATTGCCAGGCACTCAGAGGGCATGATAATGTCACAGAGGTTGTGGTAATGCATTTCAGGGTGGTGCTACCCCTTTTTCAAGCCAATAGGATGTGGAAATGCATCAGGCTATATACACACACACACTGTGGCCACCATGGTGCCTAATGCATCTCCACATCCTATTGCCAGGCATCCAGAGGGCATGATAATGTCACAGAATGTGTGGTAACACATTTCAGGGTGGTAGTACCCCTTTGTCTAGCCAATAGGATGTGGAAATGCATCAGGCTATTATATATATACACTGTGGCCACCATGGTGCCTAATGCAGCTCCACATCCTATTGCCAGACATCCAGAGGGCATGATAATGTCACAGAGTGTGTGCCAATGTGTTTCAGGGTGATGTTACCCATTTGTCCAGCCAATAGGATGTGGAAATACATCAGGCTATTATATATATTTACACACTGTGGAGACTATTTGGGTTTAGACTGAAAAAAATTGGATATTAAAGGCACTGTACTAAAGGATCAATACCAAAATTATATAAAAAGTATACATTTTATTAGAACGATTAATCATAAAAACATCATATGGTATAAAAAATAGTTGTGATAGGTACTACCAGGACAAACTGCACAACAATGGTGGGTCAGGCTGGGACCCCTATTCATAGATAGCCTGACCCACCATTGTTGTGCCTTTAAAATCCCATTTTTTTCAGTCTAAACCCAAGAAGTCTCCACAGTTAACCCGGGAAGTGGCACAGAATTCTTTACTCTTGTCCACGGTAGTCACACTGTGTGGACATAGTCTCTTTAATATACACACTGTGGCCACCATGGCGCCTGATGCAGCGCCACATCCTATTGCCAGGCACCCAGAGGGCGTGATAATTTCACAGATTGTGTGGCGACAACACATTTCAGGTTGGTGGTACCCCTTTGTCAAGCCAATAGGGTGTGGAGATGCATCAGACTATAATATACATACATATATACCATGGCCACCATGCCACCTGATTCAGCCCCACATCCTATTGCCAGGCATCAGAAGGGCATGATGATGTCACAGGCCAATAGAATATGGAGCTGCATCAGGCTTTATATACATATTACGGCTGCCATGCAGCCTGATTCAGCTCCACATTCTATTGGCTTGACAAAGAGGTAGCACCACCCCAAAACATGTTGCTTGTGGCATCATCATGCCCCCCAGATGCCTGGTTTCCACCCTGAGAGTCTTCACAGTGTCTGGTTGGTTGCTGATTCAGGACAAGAGGCTGCTGGCAGGACACACTGGCTGTGGAGAGGCTGCCATCTGCTGGCTTGGAATATAAGTGCAGTTTGGAGTGCACCTTTGCCTTTAATTCACTCTTAATAAGTTTACAACTCTTCAGTCAGTGGAGCTTTTGTCTCTCTCGCTCTTTGAGTTCTTATTCAGATTTCATGTCAAATAAAGACCTAAGAACCCCGGCGGTGTGGTCACGTCGAGGTTTGGCAGAGTATCCGCTCTGCTTTCATTGGAATTACCGATCAGCTATTACCTCCACCCAACGCACAATTACCGGAGACCGGTCAACGCTTTTTTTTTTTTTGCCTAACATAAATATTTTTGTAAATCCTCCACTTGGAATTCTCCTGCATTGGACACGCTGTACATGGCGGAAATTGTTGGCGCTCGGGAACTAAGTGTCGATGTTTGATGCCTTTAAGCGTCATTCACATTATAGCAGCAAGCAAATGCGTTCAAAATCACACAATTTTGTATGCGTTACAAAAACACCAAAACACTCTGTATTTTTTTTTTAATGAATAACATTCGACCTATAGAGGACTTAGCCTAAGGACATTTGCTTTCCCCCCATTTACACAGAAATAATGTAATAGTAGTTCCACTGCGTTTTATAAAAAAAATACACCCCTTGGTGTCAAATGTATCATTCCTTGAATGTAGCTAAAGCCCAAACTTTTATTTGTTCATGTTGTAGAGAAGGTTTGGAACCAAAGTGATTTTTTTTTTCTTCTCTGGGTCCCATTGTGGAGATTTTTCATCACTTCCTGTCCCAGTGACACAACAGGAAATGAGTGCAAATCGCTCTAAAGTGAAAAAAAATCCCTTGTTGTGCCCCTTTGGGAGATTTCCTCTTAACTTCCTGTCCCAGTGACTCATCTGGACTCCTGGAAACTCCATAACATCACAGCACGGACCAATCAGAGCCGCCGTGCAGCTGTAATAAGTTATACGTCGCAGTCACTTTATATTTATGCAGTTGTAGATGTGAATGAGCCCCGGGTTATAGGCATGTAACGATTTTTCGTTGTGTTGCAGGCTGGCACAGAGGCAATGCTGCCAATCCTACATCAAGGAGAACACCTGCATCGCCGGGATGATCGACGCCAAGGAAGGCGGGACCTGCTTAGCAATGGAGAACGACCTTTGTGAGCGATCGCACTTTAAGGTGAGATTTATTAACTTATAATTGTCAGGTTCCTATTACATAAAAATGCAATATATAAATTAGCTTAGCAGAGATCGCCATCTGGTGGTGAGTTGCGATGCTGCGGGATTTAGATTTTTGGTTAGAATCTCATTGTCCTATACCAGGGGTCTCCAAACTTTGTAAACAAGGGGCCAGTTTGCTGTTCTTCAGACTTTAGGGGGGCCGGACTGTGGCCATTGGGAGTAGAAAATGCCCCAATGCCACCAGGAAAAAACAACGCCTCATCTCTGCTGCCAGTGGGAGGCATTGTGCCCCATTGCTGGTGTCATTGGGAGGATTCATTCCCCATCATTGGTGTCATTGGGCCCAATTGTGTAATTTGGGAGGACTTGTGCCCCATCATTGGTGGCCCTAAGCCCAATAGCTGGTGTCTTTGGATCATTAGGAGGATTTGTGCCCCATCATTGGTGGCACTGAGCCCAATAGCTGGTGTCACTGGATCATTAGGAGGACTTGTACCCCATCATTGGTGGCATTGAGTCCAATAGCTGGTGTCACTCGATCATTAGGAGGACTTGTGCCCCATCATCGGTGGCATTGAGTCCAATAGCTGGTGTCACTGGATCATTAGGAGGATTTGTGCCCCATCATTGGTGGCACTGAGCCCAATAGCTGGTGTCACTCGATCATTAGGAGGACTTGTGCCCCATCATCGGTGGCATTGAGTCCAATAGCTGGTGTCTTTGGATCATTAGGAGGACTTTTGCCCCATTATTGGTGGCACTGAGCCAAATAGCTGGTGTCTTTGGATCATTAGGAGGACTTGTGCCCCATCATTGGTGGCATTGAGCCCAATAGATGGCGTCGCTGAATCATTAGGAGGACTTGCGCACCATCATTGGTGGCACTGAGCCCAATAGCTGGTGTCTTTGGATCATTAGGAGGACTTGTACCCCATCATTGGTAGTATTGAGTCCAATAGATGGTGTTATTGGATCATTAGGAGGACTTGTGCCCCAATAGCTGGTTTTAGTTTGGGGGGGGGGGGGGATTGTGCCCCATTGTTGGTATCGGTGGATGAAATAGAGCCCCAAGAGCCAGATAAATGCAAGCACAGGGCCACATCTGGCCCACGGGTTGCAGTTTGGAGTCCACTGTCCTATGCAATGAAATCAAATGCAGTGACTAACCAATCAGAGTTTAACTGGCTATGAATTTAAACTGCTGGTGGGGGGGGTGGGGTTGTTTCTAAGTGATGGCACCTTTGCTTTTTACATTTCTTCGGAAAGTCTTCCAAAATCATCGGATGCATTTATGAAGTGTCTATCAGGTGCCCTCAGCTAAAATAAAGAAAATAAATAGCCACTCTTTGACCAAAGGTTTGAGGACCACTGACCATCACACTTCTATGCTTGTTGGTGGTGATGTTGGATGAGAAGACCTGGCTCACCGTCGGCATCCCAGCTCTTCCCAAAGGTGTTCAGTAGGATTGAGATTGGCATTGTAGGTGAGGAACACCGTGCAGAAACTCTAGCCAGTTGGAGAGTTATTACTAGATTAGTGTATAACCTGAAAACATGGTCAACACATCTCAGGGAATTGAGGCTCCCCCTTCTTCAGGACTTTGGTAGCGTTGGATCTGTTGGTTAAGGGAACCACGGTCCCAAACATCAGTCCAAGAAGGAAACACGGCTGCTAGTAAATCCAGACTGGATATCTCCTTACCCAGGTGCTCTGACCCATGGGAGCCTCCCAACTCCCATATACAGCCGTAGCAATTTTCCAACACGATTGAGTCGGCACTCCGCAGACGCATTTCGGCAGTTACGCCTTGTTCACCGCTCATCCCAAACATCCCAAAGGTGTTCAGTAGGGATGAGGTTAGGGCTCTGTGCAGGACACTTAGGTTACTCCACACTAAACCGGTCAAACCATGTCTTAATGAAGTTGGTCTATACTGGTCAAGCTATGTCTTTATGGGGCTGGTCCAAACTGGTCAGACCAAGCCTTTATGTACTGTAGCTTGTCCAAAGCAGTCAAACAATGCCTTTATGGAGCTGGTCCAACCTGGTCACCCCATGTCTTTATGGAGTTGGTCCAAATTGGTCAAACCGTGTCGTTATGTGGCTGGTCCAAACTGGTCAAAGCATGACTCTTTGGGGCTGGTCCAACCTGGTCAAACCATGTCCTTACGAAGCAGGCCCAAGCTCGCCAAGCCATGTCTTTCTGGAGCTGGCTTTGTAGACAGTGGGGCACAGTCATGGTGGAACAGAAAAGGGCCTTCGCCAATCTGTTTCCACAAGGCTGGAAGAGTACAATGGTCTACAATGTCTTTGAATGATGGAGGATTACCGGGACCCTTCACCGGAGACCCCTGAGCTTCATCATTATGAGGGGTTCACAAACATTTATATATTTATCCTTCCTCTTGGTTTACCATGGTTGTTGGCCGTTGTGCTTTTTTCACAAACTTCAGAAAAGTGAAGCCTTCCCTCCCACCCGTATTTCTTTCAGGAATCGAATATCTCTGGCAGTGCCGATCTCCAGCCTCCCCATCCCTCTGACACCACATTTCTCAGGCTTGCTGTCAGGTTATATAAAATACAGAGATATAAAGGACCTTCATTTATTGTTGTTGGCCGAGGGATATAATATTTTCATCTGGATGTTGGCTCCTCGGGTCACAGAAGGGCGATGTGGGAACTCCGCAAGGAACTCCTTCTTCTCTGCCCATCCTGGGGAAAAACAAGTTAACCCCGTGTTGGCCTAGGATGGGAAAGTTGGCGGCACGCTGTTAATATTCAATGCAGGGCCCAATTTATAAGGGGGCAAAAGGGACAATTGCCCCAGGCCCCCCAATATAAAAAAATATATTTATGTAAAATAATAAAATAATATAAAATGTATAATAATCATATATATAAAATAATTTTTAAAAGTATTTATAAAATAATAAAAGAATATATAGTAATAAAATAATATAAACTGTATAATAAACATTTATATAAAACAATTTTAAAAAAGTATTAATAAAATAATAAAAAAATAAAATAATGATGAAATAATATAAAATGTATAATAGACATTTATATAAAACAATATAAAAAAATGTATAAAATAATACAAAAATAAATAATAATAAAAAAACTTATAATAAAAATTATATAAAACAATATAAAAATGATATATAAAATAATGAAAAAATAAATAATGATGAAATAATACAAAATGTATAATTAAAAAAATTATATAAAACAATAAAAAAAAATGATAGATAAAATAATAAAAAAATAAACAATAATAAAATAATATAACACGTATAATAAAAACAAGTTAACCCCCGTGTTAGCCTAGGGTGGGAAAGTTGGCGGCATGCTGTTAATATTCAATGCAGGGCCCAATTTATAAGGGGGCAAAAGGGACAATTGCCCCAGGCCCCCCAATATAAAAAATATATTTATGTAAAATAATAAAAAATAAATAATAATAAAATAATATAAAATGTATAATAATCATATATATAAAACAATTTTTAAAAGTATTTATAAAATAATAAAAAATATATAGTAATAAAATAATATAAACTGTATAATAATCATTTATATAAAACAATTTTTAAAAAGTATTTATAAAATAATAAAAAAAATAATGATGAAATAATATAAAATGTATAATAAACATTTATATAAAACAATATAAAAAATGTATAAAATAATACAAAAATAAATAATAATAAAAAAAGTATAATAAAAATTATATAAAACAATAAAAAATGATATATAAAATAATGAAAAAATAAATAATGATGAAATAATACAAAATGTATAATTAAAAAAAATCTAAAAAAAATGATAGATAAAATAATTTAAAAAATAAACAATAATAAAATAATATAACAGTTATAATAAAAACAAGTTAACCCCCGTGTTAGCCTAGGATGGGAAAGCTGGCGGCACGCTGTTAATATTCAATGCAGGGCCCAATTTATAAGGGGGCAAAAGGGACAATTGCCCCAGGCCCCCCTTAACAGAGGAGCATCCCCTTCTATAC
>BLSH010312134.1:75267-96907 GCA_018402905.1 Glandirana rugosa
AAAAAATATAACAAAATATATTTACAGATAATATGTAAAATATAATAAAGTAGTAATAATAAAATAATAATAAAATATTTATGAAAAAATTTTAACAAAATATATTTACAAATAATATGTAAAATATAATAAAGTAGTAATAAATAAAAAAATAATAAAATATTTATAAAAAAAATTTAAACAAAATATATTTACAAATAATATGTAAAATATAATAAAATAATAATATATAAAAAATTTATGAAAAAATTTTAACAAAATATATGTATAAATAATATGTAAAATATAATAAAATAATAATAAATAAAAAATTTAATAAAAAATATACCAAAATATATTAAAAACATATCTTCCCCTACACATTTATATAAAACAATTTTAAAAAAGTATTTATAAAATAATAATAAAATAATAATGATGAAATAATATAAAATGTATAATAGACATTTATATAAAACAATATAAAAAAAGTATAAAATAATACAAAAATAAATAATAATAAAAAAGTATAATAAAAATTATATAAAACAATATAAAAATGATATATAAAATAATGAAGAAATAAATAATGATGAAATAAGACAAAATGTATAATTAAAAAAATTATATAAAACAATCTAAAAAAATGATAGATAAAATAATAATAAAATAATATAACACGTATAATAAAAAAAATGTATATAAAAATATAAAAATAAGTATTTATTAATAAATAATAAAAACAATAAATAATGATGAATTAATATAAAATGTATTTAAAAAATTATATAAAACAATATATTTTCTTTTAAATGTATCTTGGGAAGTAATATTTTGCCTGGCATCGCCTGTAAATCTCTGCACTGTGTGTCATGCATGCAAAAATGTGAGAATGTAAACCACTTCTATGTGTAAGGGGTCCCTCGAACCTGAAGTGCCCCCCAAGGTCTAAATCTGGCTCTGCGGGGCATTGCAGGGGAGCACTTTGCCACCTTTTACCCCCCGATGTCCTTTGCTTTTCAGCTGTGCTGTGATTGCTGCTCCCTGGGGCTGAAGATCAGGAAGGAGGGTCACTCCTGTGAGTCCAACCTGAACCTGGGCTACCCCTGCAACCATATGATGATCCTGTGCTGTACCGGAGAAGAGCAGCTCATCCCACCGGATCTAAAGTTCCCACCAAAACCGGAACCAACACCGAAGCCAGACAAAGGTAGGTGGCCCCCCATCAAACCGGTGTTACCGCTGAGGCCTCTGCCTAGGGGTCTCCGGGTTCTTGGGGGCAGAAAACGGTTCTGTCTAATTGGATGGGGAGGGAACAATTGTGTCCACTCTTTGAATTTGCTATAAATCACAACCGTTTTATTGTTGTATTTCATTGGCAGATGTGGATGAATGCGCTCTGGACACTCACAATTGCGCTAAAAACGAACGCTGCGTCAACACGGTTGAATCCTTCGTTTGTGTCCCAGAGGTGATGTGCCAGCCCGGGTTCTTGTTGGAAGAGGGAGTGTGCCAAGGTAACTTTTAGGCCCCAGAATAGGTGGGGGGAGGGGCATAGTAATGCCAATGTAGACTCTCTGACCGGTTCAGGAAAAATGGATCACATTTAACGACAACGTTTTTGTAATCTTTTTTGGATGGATTGGTGATTTTGAAGGGATCTTCCTTCACTTCCTGCCCCAGAGACACAACAGGAAGTGAAGGGAAAACTTTCTTAGTTGTCACCAGCACAGGTGTCCCCGCTGGAAGGTTCCCCTAGAAGTGATATTTGTAACATTTTTAGATTTCTCATCTCTTCCTCAGTGACAGTCAAGGCCCCAACCCCCTCCCCCATTGCCACACCGATCACCCTCCCTGCTGCCCAGGCCCCCCTGAGTACCCCCCCCCCTCCAACCATTCAGTGCAGCCGGCGTCCCTCCTTTCCTTCCTGCTGGCAGCTGCAAGCACACAATAAAGAGCTGCCACCTTTTCTTCAAGTCAAACCCCAACACTTTAGCAGTGCACAGCAATTTTTTTTTTATAGTATGAACTATACATAAATATTTTACTATTAAATAACATTTCTAATCAAATGAATTTTGTAACAAGCATCTCCCTTTCCATCAAAGTCCACAGAGTTCCCCTTTTACATCAGAATTTGCAGAGTTCCCTTTCACTGTAATGGGGAGCTCTGCAGACTCTGATGTAAGGGAGAACTCTGAGGACTCTAACATAAGGGATGCTACTGAGAATCCTGATTTAAGGGGGAACACTGAGAGAGGACTCTGATGACAAGGGAAGAGGGGAGACACTGTGGCCTCCGGTGTAAAGGGGAACTCTGATGTAAGGGGAACTCTGATGTAAAGGGAACTCTGATGTAAAGGGTGCTCTGATGTAAGGGGTCCTCTGATGTAAGGGGAGCTCTGATGTAAGGGGAACTCTGATGTAAGGGGCGCTCTGATGTAAGGGGTGCTCTGATGTAAGGGGAACTGTGATGTAAGGGGTGCTCTGATGTAAGGGGAACTCTGATGTAAGGGGTGCTCTGATGTAAGGGGAACTCTGATGTAAGGGGAACTCTGATGTAAGGGGTGCTCTGACATAAGGGCAACTCTGATGTAAGGGGCGCTCTGATGTAAGGGGTGCTCTGATGTAAGGGGCACTCTGATGTAAGGGGAAGTCTGATGTAAGGGGAACTCTGATGTAAGGGGTGCTCTGATGTAAGGGTAACTCTGATGTAAGGGGAACTCTGATGTAAGGGGTGCTCTGACATAAGGGCAACTCTGATGTAAGGGGCGCTCTGATGTAAGGGGTGCTCTGATGTAAGGGGCACTCTGATGTAAGGGGAACTCTGATGTAAGGGGTGCTCTGATGTAAGGGGTGCTCTGATGTGAGGGGAACTCTGATGTAAGGGGAACTCTGATGTAAGGGGTGCTCTGATGTAAGGGATGCTCTGATGTAAGGGGAACTCTGATGTAAGGGGGGCTCTGATGTAAGGGGTGCTCTGATGTAAGGGGAGCTCTGATGTAAGGGGTGCTCTGATGTAAGGGGAACTCTGATGTAAGGAGGGCTCTGATGTAAGGGGTGCTCTGATGTAAGGGGTGCTCTGATGTAAGGGGTGCTCTGATGTAAGGGATGCTCTGAGAACCCTGATTTACCTACGTGTTCTCACTCAGAGGCAGGAGAGAGAAGGTCATGGGCAGGGATGGATGGGGAGCTCACTCACCCCTTGGCATTCAGCACCTCTCATTCAGATTTATCTGCGGCTGCTGGGATTCAAATTCCCCACCCCCCACTTCCCTTTTCTGATGCGCAGTGCCAGGGATTGGAGGGTGGGAGGACACAGAGGGGTGGGGGTGGGAGGAAGAGGAGCAGATTGAACCCCCTCTCCTCTCCTGTCAGTGTGGGGGGATTCTTAGTGATGGCTTTGAGAGGGTAACAGAGACTCTCGGCTTAGGCAACCCTGCTGGGAAGCCACGGCCCGGTCTGAATAAAGTGTCCGGGCTTCAGGCAGTCTGACACCCGGGCGCATGACTCCAAACCCGAACTGTCTGGGGGAATCCTGGGCAGGTGGCAACCCTAACACAAGAGGATCCTTCAGGATGGAGATCGGGGGAAGGGGCAGTTAAATATTTCATATATACCGGCCTCTTCCTTTCCTGAATGAACACAATGATTGATTGGTACTGATCGTCACCGTGTTCATTCATAACTGAAGAATAGTAAACTGTGTCTTCTGTTGGCTCATTGTGATGTCATCACCGGGTCTCTGCGCTTCTCTATGCAATGCAGGCAGATCATGGCTGGTGGGAGGGGCCAGCAGGGGGCGGTGCATAGCTTCCCGATGACATCACTCGCTCTTATTTACATTGTTGCAGTTTATGAAGTCAGGACTGGACTCAGGGCCGGTGCAAGGATTTTTGACACCCTAGGCGGAACCTCATTTTGCCGCCCCATTGGCTCCACCCCCTTCGCACTGCCCATGTGACAGGAGGCGGGGCTATACAGGAAGCATCGGCTCTGCTCCGGTGCTGCGCCTCTAATTGCACTACCGATGGGAAGGAGCAGCTGCCTTAGACTGAGTTAGCGACATGCCTGCAGAGCAGGAGGGAAACCAGCAGCAGGGCGCCCCTAGGCGGCTGCCTAGTTTGCCTAGTGGAAGCACCGGCCCTGACTGCACTTTGCTACAACAACAGGCGCTCGCCGTTCCTCTCTCTGACGTTATTTTGTGACTCCGGATTTCCATCTCAGGAAAAGTTTCTCTGAATTGTTTTTTTTTTTTTCTTTCAGATATTAACGAATGTGTGGCAAGCCCCGCCCCCTGCAAGCCTGGCTTCACTTGCGTCAACACCCTGGGATCGTACGTGTGCCAGAGGAAGCACCTCAACTGCAACCGCGGGTACCGACCCAACGACAACGGCACCGCCTGCATCGGTGAGGATGATGGGGGTTCTAGTCTTAGGGCTGCCCTTCCAGGGGCCCCCGTGGAGGTCTGGGGGGGGTCTCCGGCACTCCTCGCTGCAATCAGTGAGGATGATGGGGGTTCTAGTCTTAGGGCTGCCCTTCCAGGGGCCCCCATGGAGGTCTGGGGGGTCCCTGGCACTCCTCGCTGCAATTGGTGAGGATGATGGTAGTTCTACTCTTAAGGCCTCCATTCCAGGGGCCCCGTGGATGTCTGGGGGGTTTTCTGGCACTCCTCGCTGTAATCGGTGAGGATGATGGAGGTTCTACTCTTAAGGCTTCCCTTCCAGGGCCCCCCCGTGGAGGTCTGGGGGGGTCTCCAGCATTCCTCGCTGCAATCGGTGAGGATGATGGGGGTTCTAGTCTTAGGGCTTCCCTTCCAGGGGCCCCCATGGAGGTCTGGGGGGTCCCTGGCACTCCTCGCTGCAATTGGTGAGGATGATGGGGGTTCTACTCTTAAGGCCTCCATTCCAGGGGCCCCGTGGATGTCTGGGGGGGTTTCTGGCACTCCTCGCTGTAATCGGTGAGGATGATGGAGGTTCTACTCTTAAGGCTTCCCTTCCAGGGCCCCCCCGTGGAGGTCTGGGGGGGTCTCCAGCATTCCTCGCTGCAATCGGTGAGGATGATGGGGGTTCTAGTCTTAGGGCTTCCCTTCCAGGGGCCCCCATGGAGGTCTGGGGGGTCCCTGGCACTCCTCGCTGCAATTGGTGAGGATGATGGGGGTTCTACTCTTAAGGCCTCCATTCCAGGGGCCCCGTGGATGTCTGGGGGGGTTTCTGGCACTCCTCGCTGTAATCGGTGAGGATGATGGAGGTTCTACTCTTAAGGCTTCCCTTCCAGGGCCCCCCCGTGGAGGTCTGGGGGGGTCTCCAGCATTCCTCGCTGCAATCGGTGAGGATGATGGGGGTTCTAGTCTTAGGGCTTCCCTTCCAGGGGCCCCCATGGAGGTCTGGGGGGTCCCTGGCACTCCTCGCAGCAATCGGTGAGGATGATGGGGGTTCTACTCTTAAGGCTTCCATTCCAGGGGCCCCCATGGAGGTCTGGGGGGGTCTCCGGCACTCGTTGCTGCAATCGGTGAGGATGATGGGGGTTCTACTCTTAAGGCTTCCATTCCAGGGGCCCCCATGGATGTCTGGGGGGGTCTCCGGCATTCCTCGCTGCAATCGGTGAGGAAGATGGGGGTTCTAGTCTTAGGGCTTTCCTTCCAGGGGCCCCCATGGAGGTCTGGGGGGTCCCTGGCACTCCTCGCAGCAATCGGTGAGGATGATGGGGGTTCTACTCTTAGGGCTTCCATTCCAGGGGCCCCCATGGAGGTCTGGGGGGGTCTCTGGCACTCCTCACAGCAATCGGTGAGGATGATGGGGGTTCTACTCTTAAGGCTTCCCCCCTCACTGCAATCGGTGACTTTTAAAATCATCAACTTAAAGAAATAGAATATTGTAATAAATCAGAGAAAATGAATAGCAAATGGGACCTTCGAGGAACGAGAAACTCCAACATCGCAACAAAGGTCCAAAATCATTGCCATCTTTTATTACAAAGTTACAAAACGAGTCGATGTGAAGAAGACAAACATTACAAATAAATACATTATATGATGGTAATAGACCCCCCCCCCCCCTCCATAATCCTCCTTCCGGGGGTAGACATGGGCGAAAACTGACTCGTTCTCCGTTATTCAGAGATTCGGAGGTATCCAAATTACAATAGCAATGATTTTAAACGAATATGAAATACTGAAACGAAGTGCCGACCAAAGTTCTAATCAAATTTGAAAATTAAAATAAATTTGAAAAAAAAAAGAAAGGAATAGAATAGAAAATAAAAGAATAGAATAGAATAAAATAGAAACTAATGAAGTAGAATAGAAAATAAAGGAATAGAATAGAAAAGAATAGAAAATAAAGGAATTGAATAAAATAGAAAATAAAAGAATAGATTTGAAAATAAAATAATAGAATAAAATGGAATAAAAAATAAAGGAATAGAATAGAAAAGAACAGACTAGAAAAGAATACAATAGAAAAAAACCTATATAAAAGAAAAGAATAAAATAGAATATAACCATCTTGGTGAAATTCGATTTTGAATAGAATAGATTAGAATAGAATAAAATAGAAAATAATAAGATAGAATATAACATAAAGGCATGGAATAGAAAATAATATAAAATAAAAAAATAGAATAGAAAATAAAATAGAACATAATAGAAAATAATACAATAAAACAGAACTGAATATAAAAGAAAAGAATAGAATAGAATAGAAAAAAAAGGAATAGAGAAGAACAGATTAGAAAAGAATACAATAGAAAATAAATGATATAATAGAAAAGAATAAAATAGAATATAACCATCTTGGTGAAATTCGAATCTTGAATAGAATAGAATAAAATAGAAAAGAAAAGAATAACATAGAATATAAAATAAAGGAATGGAATAGAAAAGAATATACAATAAAATAATAGAATAGAAAATAAAATAGAATAGAATAGAAAATAATACAATAAAACAGAACTGAATATAAAATAAAATAACAAAGCGGCACTGGGAATCGCACGCCAATTGGATCACAGCAGTGTCTTACAGTCTTGTATTTCATATCTGATATTTAAATAAAGCCAAAGAGAGCATTTGCCCCCCCCCCCCCTCCCCCGGTGTGTGAGATCAGGAGACTGAAAAGAAATGATAATGATTTTTACATATTATAATTATATATTTCAGCAATTACAATTTTTTAGGCGGGTAATTTGCACATTTATATCATTTCCATGCCCAGCACTAGGACTCTGTCCCCTTGCTAAAATGCAGATCTGTTGGAGTCGCCATAGGTGTGCGCATCCTATTCCATTAGGGTGTGCACCCCAAAGCTCAAACACAATGTATTTGTATATACAATATATATATATATGGCAGTGCAGCAGTGGATGGTGTTAGTAGCTTATTTTTATTATTTTTTTATTATTCCTTTTTTACAATTTTTTTTTTTTTTTTTTACAATTTTTTTTAACAATAATTTTTATTTATTATTTTTTTTATTACTACTTTTTTTTATTTAATTTTTTTTTTTTTTACAATAACTATTTATTATTTTTATTATTACTTTTTTTACAATTTTTTTGTTACAATAATTATTTGTTATTATTTTTTTAATATTTATTAGGAGCGGTGTGTGAGATCAAGGTGGACTCTGTCCTTTGCTAAAATGCAGATTTGTTGGGGTCGCCATAGGTATGCGCAACCTATTCCATTAGGATGTGCACCCCAAAGCTCCAACACAATGTATTTGTATATACAATATATATATATGGCAGTGGAGCAGTGGACGATGACGATGGTGTTGGTAGCTTATTTTTATTATTTTTTTTTATTATTACTTTTTTACAATTTATTTTTTTTTTTTACAATTCTTTTTAACAATAATTTTTTATTTTTTTATTATTAACTTTTTTAATTTAATTTTTTAATTTTTTTACAATTATTTTTTTTTATTATTACTTTTTTTACAATTTAATTTTTTTATTTTTTTTTTACAATAATTATTTGTTATTATTTATTAGGAGCCCCATTGGGGGGCTTTGGTGAAATATCAAGGGTCTCTAAACTCTCACTTTTAAGACAGATAAAGGGACTAAGGACAGAGATTCCCCAGTCTCTTTCTCTGCAGCCAAGCAGCAAGGGAAATCCGCACAGCACAGGGTGATTAGGGTGTGCCCAGGCACACCTGGCACACCCTGTGCGCACGCCTATGTGGGGTCCATTGGGGTGTGTTGGGGTCCATTGGGGTGTTTCAGGGGTGTGGTACCCACACATTGCATTGGGTGTGAGTCTGGTTTTAGCATTCTTCTTCTTTGTTGCAGATTTTGACGAGTGCAGCGCTGGCATCCACAACTGTTCCGCTGAACAGACCTGCACCAATGTGCCCGGAACTTATCGCTGCAACTGCAAGGCTGGGTATCGCTACGACACATTCAGGAGGACGTGTATCGGTAAGATCTGATCACTCACACTGCACACCCCCCATCTATCCAAGGTCACATAGTAATTCTTATTAATTTTCAATAGTTGTCAGATCAGATCTGCAGTCAATGCCATCTGTGCCCATTTACAATTATATCTGCATGGAGCTTCTATCTCTTTATCCACAATTCAAAAACACTTTCTCTGCTGAACTTGTCCCTGGAGGATGTTTGAAACTATGGTGAGGCTGGAACATTGTGAGCTCCTCGGGGGGTGAGGGAGAACATTGTGAGCTCCTCAGAGATAAGGGAGAACATTGGGAGCTCCTTATGAAGCATATTGTGAGCTCCTCAGGGGTGAGGGAGAACATTGTGAGCTCCTCAGGGGTGAGGAAGAACATTGTGAGCTCCTCAGGGGTAAGGAAGAACATTGTGAGCTCCTCAGGGGTGAGGAAGAACATTGTGAGCTCCTCAGGGGTGAGGAAGAACATTGTGAGCCCCTCAGGGGTGAGGAAGAACATTGTGAGCTCCTCAGGAGTGAGGAAGAACATTGTGAGCTCCTCAGGGGTGAGGGAGAACATTGTGAGCTCCTCAGGGGTGAGGGAGAACATTGGGAGCTCCTCAGGGGTGGGTTTCATGATCTTTGAAAAAAGCTGGTTCTGGTAGCTTTTGCGTGCATCTACAGCGTGAATCTACAGGTGAGATGTAGTAAACCTTCAGCTATATTTTTGTAGCATATCCCTATTTTATCCTTTTTCTTTTGTAGATATAAATGAATGTTGGACCTACCCGGGGCGCCTGTGTCACCACACCTGCGAGAACACGGTGGGCTCTTATCGCTGTTCTTGTTTTGCGGGATTCCGCTTGTCCCAGGATGGGAGACACTGCGAAGGTAATGACGTCCATCAGCTCCTCTTCCCTGCTTGTAGATAATATTGTGTACATATAGGATTATACAGTATCTCACAAAAGTAAGTACACCCCTCAGATTTGTGTACATATTTTATTCTATCTTTTCATGTGACAACACTGAAGAGCTGACACTTTGCTACAATGTAAAGTAGTGAGTGTACAGCTTGTATAACAGTGTAAATTTACTGTCCCCTCAAAATAACTCAACACACAGCCATTAATGTCTAAACCGCTGGCAACAAAAGTAAACTCACCACTTTACATTGTAGCAAAGTGTAATTTCTTCAGTGTTGCCACATGCAAAGATAGAATCAAATATTTACAAAAATGTGAGGGGTGTACTCACTTTTGTGAGATACTGTTTATATACTAGGCTGTATATATATATTAATACACTGCCTGCACTGACTGTATGTATAATTGACACTGAATGCACTGTATATATAGTCTACACTGAATGCACTGTATATATAATCTACACTGAATGCACTGTATATATAGTCTACACTGAATGCACTGTATATATAATCTACACTGAATGCACTGTATATATAGCCTACACTGAATGCACTGTATATATAGTCTACACTGAATGCACTGTATATATAGTATACACTGAATGCACTGTATATATAGTCTACACTGAATGCACTGTATATATTGTCTACACTGAATGCACTGTATATATAATCTACACTGAATGCACTGTATATATAATCTACACTGAATGCACTGTATATATAGTCTACACTGATTGCACTGTATATATAATCTACACTGAATGCACTGTATATATAGTCTACACTGATTGCACTGTATATATAGTATACACTGAATGTACTGTATATATAGCCTACACTGAATGCACTGTATATATAGTATACACTGAATGTACTGTATATATAGCCTACACTGAATGCACTGTATATATAGTCTACACTGAATGTACTGTATATATAGCCTACACTGAATGCACTGTATATATAGTCTACACTGAATGCACTGTATATATAGTATACACTGAATGCACTGTATATATAATCTACACTGAATGCACTGTATATATAGCCTACACTGAATGCACTGTATATATAGTCTACACTGAATGCACTGTATATATAGTATACACTGAATGCACTGTATATATAGTCTACACTGAATGCACTGTATATATAGCCTACACTGAATGCACTGTATATATAGCCTACACTGAATGCACTGTATATATAATCTACACTGAATGCACTGTATATATAGCCTACACTGAATGCACTGTATATATAGCCTACACTGAATGCACTGTATATATAATCTACACTGAATGCACTGTATATATAGTCTACACTGAATGCACTGTATATATAGTCTACACTGAATGCACTGTATATATAGTCTACACTGAATGCACTGTATATATAGTCTACACTGAATGCACTGTATATATAGTATACACTGAATGCACTGTATGTATAGTCTACACTGAATGCACTGTATATATAGCCTACACTGAATGCACTGTATATATAGTCTACACTGAATGCACTGTATATATAGTCTACACTGAATGCACTGTATATATAGTCTACACTGAATGCTGTACACTCACTACTTTACATTGTAGCAAAGTGTCATTTCTTCAGTGTTGCCACATGAAAAGATAGAATCAAATATTTACAAAAATGTGAGGGGTGTACTCACTTTTGTGAGATGCTGTATATCAGTGCTCAGTAATATATATCAGTGCTGTTGTGTTTTCCATAGACTAACCTAGAAAGCAAAAATATATTCTACATATATCCTATATATTCAGCTCTAGCTAGTGGCCAAAAGGCGGTATAGCACTCTGAAATAACTGAATGAGAAAATATACTGCATTTTGGTCACTAGATGGCGCTAATGATCATAGGAATTCATCTAATAAAAAAAATAACAGAGACATTTCAGCCAAATGCTTCTAACATTCGGCCAATGAATGTTTCTTTAGAAGATCCCTAAATTCATCATCGGATTCAGCTTGTCAGCAACCACGCAAAAGCCTCATTCCCAGGTGGATTTCAGCGTTAATCCTCGTTTTTTACATGCTTCCTCTACAGACGTAAATGAGTGCGATCAGAACCCGTGCAACCAGGAGTGCAGCAACATTTACGGCTCGTACCAGTGTTACTGCAAGGAGGGCTACAAGCTGGGCAACGACGGCCTTTCCTGCGAAGGTAACAACCAATCCGATCCGCTTCCTGCCTGAAAGACAGCGGAGCCTAGAACCCCTTCGTAAATGTTCCTTCTCCAATTCCAGATATAGACGAGTGTCAGCAGAGCATCGGCACCCTGTGCGTCTTCGCCTGCGTCAACACGCCGGGGAGCTACCAGTGCGCCTGCCCCGAGAACGGCTACACCATGACTGCCAACGGGCTGTCCTGCAAAGGTACAAAAAAAATAAAAAAATCGCACCGACGCAATTTAACCCCTTCACGACGACAATACGCAGGTAGGGGCAGCATATCTGTCTTTATGCTGGGAGTGTTCCCAGCACAGAGACCGGGGTCTCACCAAGAGCCCCAGGTCCCCTACTAATGATCGAGACCTGGAACATCCAGTTCTGGGTCACCTGATCGCTGGGATAGCTTCTGATTGGCTACCACAGTGATCAGTCACTGTGAAGCCTGCCCCTGTGTTTCTCTTTCTGTTAATTGAGAGGAAGGATACATTGTATCTCTCTCTGTGAATGGAGAGGAAAGATACATTGTATCTCTCTCAGTGAATGGAGAGGAAAGATACATTGTTTCTCTCTCAGTGAATGGAGAGGAAAGATACATTGTATCTCTCTCTGTGAATGGAGAGGAAGGATACATTGTTTCTCTTTCTGTGAATGGAGAGGAAGGATACATTGTATCTCTCTTGGTGAATGGAGAGGAAAGATAGATTGTATCTCTCTCAGTGAATGGAGAGGAAAGATACATTGTATCTCTCTCAGTGAATGGAGAGGAAAGATACATTGTATCTCTCTCGGTGAATGGAGAGGAAAGATACATTGTTTCTCTTTCTGTGAATGGAGAGGAAAGATACATTGTATCACTCTCTGTGACTGGAGAGGAAAGATACATTGTATCTCTCTCGGTGAATGGAGAGGAAAGATACATTGTATCTCTCTCAGTGAATGGAGAGGAAAGATACATTGTTTCTCTCTCAGTGAATGGAGAGGAAAGATACATTGTTTCTCTCTCTGTGAATGGAGAGGAAAGATACATTGTTTCTCTCTGTGTGTGAATGGAGAGGAAAGATACATTGTTTCTCTTTCTGTGAATGGAGAGGAAAGATACATTGTATCTCTCTCTGTGAATGGAGAGGAACGATACATTGTTTCTTTTTCTGTGAATGGAGAGGAAAGATACATTGTTTCTCTCTCTGTGAATGGAGAGGAAAGATACATTGTTTCTCTTTCTGTGAATGGAGAGGAAAGATACATTGTATTTCTTTTTGTGAATGGAGAGGAAGGATACATTGTATCTCTCTCAGTGAATGGAGAGGAAAGATACATTGTTTCTCTCTCTGTGAATGGAGAGGAAAGATACATTGTATCTCTCTCAGTGAATGGAGAGGAAAGATACATTATATCTCTCTTGGTGAATGGAGAGGAAAGATAGATTGTATCTCTCTCGGTGAATGGAGAGGAAAGATACATTGTTTCTCTCTCAGTGAATGGAGAGGAAAGATACATTGTTTCTCTCTCTGTGAATGAAGAGGAAAGATACATTGTTTCTCTTTCTGTGAATAGAGAGGAAAGATACATTGTATCTCTCTCTGTGAATGGAGAGGAAAGATACATTGATTCTCTCTCTGTGAATGGAGAGGAAAGATACATTGATTCTCTCTCTGTGAATGGAGAGGAAAGATACATTGTATCTCTCTCAGTGAATGGAGAGGAAAGATACATTGTATCTCTCTCGGTGAATGGAGAGGAAGGATACATTGTATCTCTCTCGGTGAATGGAGAGGAAAGATACATTGTTTCTCTTTCTGTGAATGGAGAGGAAAGATACATTGTATCTCTCTCGGTGAATGGAGAGGAAAGATACATTGTATCTCTCTCAGTGAATGGAGAGGAAAAATACATTGTTTCTCTCTCAGTGAATGGAGAGGAAAGATACATTGTTTCTCTCTCTGTGAATGGAGAGTAAATATACATTGTTTCTCTCTCTCTGTGAATGGAGAGGAAAGATACATTGTTTCTCTTCCTGTGAATGGAGAGGAAAGATACATTGTATCTCTCTCTGTGAATGGAGAGGAACGATACGTTGTTTCTTTTTCTGTGAATGGAGAGGAAAGATACATTGTATTTCTTTTTGTGAATGGAGAGGAAGGATACATTGTATCTCTCTCAGTGAATGGAGAGGAAAGATACATTGTATCTCTCTCAGTGAATGGAGAGGAAAGATACATTGTTTCTCTTTCTGTGAATGGAGAGGAAAGATACATTGTATCTTTCTCTGTGAATGGAGAGGAAAGATACATTGTTTCTTTTTCTGTGAATGGAGAGGAAAGATACATTGTATTTCTTTTTGTGAATGGAGAGGAAGGATACATTGTATCTCTCTCAGTGAATGGAGAGGAAAGATACATTGTATCTCTCTCAGTGAATGGAGAAGAAAGATACATTGTTTCTCTCTCTGTGAATGGAGAGGAAAGATACATTGTTTCTCTCTCTGTGAATGGAGAGGAAAGATACATTGTTTCTCTTTCTGTGAATGGAGAGGAAGGATACATTGTTTCTCTTTCTGTGAATGGAGAGGAAGGATACATTGTATCTCTCTCTGTGAATGGAGAGGAAGGATACATTGTTTCTCTTTCTGTGAATGGAGAGGAAGGATACATTGTTTCTCTTTCTGTGAATGGAGAGGAAGGATACATTGTATCTCTCTCTGTGAATGGAGAGGAAGGATACATTGTATCTCTCTCAGTGAATGGAGAGGAAAGATACATTGTTTCTCTCTCAGTGAATGGAGAGGAAAGATACATTGTATCTCTCTCTGTGAATGGAGAGGAAGGATACATTGTTTCTCTTTCTGTGAATGGAGAGGAAGGATACATTGTATCTCTCTCTGTGAATGGAGAGGAAGGATACATTGTTTCTCTTTCTGTGAATGGAGAGGAAGGATACATTGTTTCTCTTTCTGTGAATGGAGAGGAAGGATACATTGTATCTCTCTCTGTGAATGGAGAGGAAATTTACATTGTCTCTCTCTCTATGTGAATGGAGAGGAAATTTACATTGTATCTCTCTCTGTGAATGGAGAGGAAAGATACATTGTATCTCTCTCAGTGAATGGAGAGGAAGGATACATTTTATCTCTCTCAGTGAATGGAGAGGAAAGATACATTGTATCTCTCTCGGTGAATGGAGAGGAAAGATACATTGTATCTCTCTCAGTGAATGGAGAGGAAGGATACATTGTATCTCTCTCAGTGAATGGGGAGGAAACATACATTGTATCTCTCTCGGTGAATGGAGAGGAAGGATACATTGTATCTCTCTCGGTGAATGGATAGGAAAGATACATTGTTTCTCTCTCAGTGAATGGAGAGGAAAGATACATTGTTTCGCTCTCAGTGAATGGAGAGGAAAGATACATTGTTTCTCTCTCTGGGAATGGAGAGGAAAGATACATTGTATCTCTCTTGGTGAATGGAGAGGAAAGATAGATTGTATCTCTCTCGGTGAATGGAGGGGAAGGATACATTGTATCTTTCTCGGTGAATGGAGAGGAAAGATACATTGTATCTTTCTCGGTGAATGGAGAGGAAAGATACATTGTTTCTCTCTCTGTGAATGGAGAGGAAAGATACATTGTATCTCTCTCAGTGAATGGAGAGGAAAGATACATTATATCTCTCTTGGTGAATGGAGAGGAAAGATACATTGTTTCTCTCTCAGTGAATGGAGAGGAAAGATACATTGTTTCTCTCTCTGTGAATGAAGAGGAAAGATACATTGTTTCTCTTTCTGTGAATAGAGAGGAAAGATACATTGTATCTCTCTCTGTGAATGGAGAGGAAAGATACATTGTTTCTCTCTCAGTGAATGAAGAGGAAAGATACATTGTTTCTCTGTCTGTGAATGGAGAGGAAAGATACATTGTATCTCTCTCAGTGAATGAAGAGGAAAGATACATTGTTTCTCTGTCTGTGAATGAAGAGGAAAGATACATTGTTTCTCTGTCTGTGAATGGAGAGGAAAGATACATTGTATCTCTCTCAGTGAATGGAGAGGAAAGATACATTGTTTCTCTCTCAGTGAATGGAGAGGAAAGATACATTGATTCTCTCTCTGTGAATGGAGAGGAAAGATACATTGTATCTCTCTCAGTGAATGGAGAGGAAAGATACATTGTATCTCTCTCGGTGAATGGAGAGGAAAGATACATTGTTTCTCTTTCTGTGAATGGAGAGGAAAGATACATTGTATCTCTCTCGGTGAATGGAGAGGAAAGATACATTGTATCTCTCTCAGTGAATGGAGAGGAAAGATACATTGTTTCTCTCTCAGTGAATGGAGAGGAAAGATACATTGTTTCTCTCTCTGTGAATGGAGAGGAAAGATACATTGTTTCTCTCTCTGTGAATGGAGAGGAAAGATACATTGTTTCTCTTTCTGTGAATGGAGAGGAAAGATACATTGTATCTCTCTCTGTGAATGGAGAGGAACGATACATTGTTTCTTTTTCTGTGAATGGAGAGGAAAGATACATTGTTTCTCTCTCTGTGAATGGAGAGGAAAGATACATTGTTTCTCTTTCTGTGAATGGAGAGGAAAGATACATTGTATCTCTCTCAGTGAATGGAGAGGAAAGATACATTGTTTCTCTCTCTGTGAATGGAGAGGAAAGATACATTGTATCTCTCTCAGTGAATGGAGAGGAAAGATACATTGTTTCTCTCTCTGTGAATGAAGAGGAAAGATACATTGTTTCTCTTTCTGTGAATAGAGAGGAAAGATACATTGTATCTCTCTCTGTGAATGGAGAGGAAAGATACATTGTTTCTCTGTCTGTGAATGGAGAGGAAAGATACATTGTATCTCTCTCAGTGAATGGAGAGGAAAGATACATTGTTTCTCTCTCAGTGAATGGAGAGGAAAGATACATTGATTCTCTCTCTGTGAATGGAGAGGAAAGATACATTGTATCTCTCTCGGTGAATGGAGAGGAAAGATACATTGTTTCTCTTTCTGTGAATGGAGAGGAAAGATACATTGTATCTCTCTCGGTGAATGGAGAGGAAAGATACATTGTATCTCTCTCAGTGAATGGAGAGGAAAGATACATTGTTTCTCTCTCAGTGAATGGAGAGGAAAGATACATTGTTTCTCTCTCTGTGAATGGAGAGTAAATATACATTGTTTCTCTCTCTCTGTGAATGGAGAGGAAAGATACATTGTTTCTCTTTCTGTGAATGGAGAGGAAAGATACATTGTATCTCTTTCTGTGAATGGAGAGGAACGATACATTGTTTCTTTTTCTGTGAATGGAGAGGAAAGATACATTGTATTTCTTTTTGTGAATGGAGAGGAAGGATACATTGTATCTCTCTCAGTGAATGGAGAGGAAAGATACATTGTTTCTCTCTCAGTGAATGGAGAGGAAAGATACATTGTTTCTCTTTCTGTGAATGGAGAGGAAAGATACATTGTATCTCTCTCTGTGAATGGAGAGGAAGGATACATTGTATCTCTCCCTGTGAATGGAAAGGAAAGATACATTGTTTCTTTTTCTGTGAATGGAGAGGAAAGATACATTGTATTTCTTTTTGTGAATGGAGAGGAAGGATACATTGTATCTCTCTCAGTGAATGGAGAGGAAAGATACATTGTTTCTCTCTCAGTGAATGGAGAAGAAAGATACATTGTTTCTCTCTCTGTGAATGGAGAGGAAAGATACATTGTTTCTCTCTCTGTGAATGGAGAGGAAAGATACATTGTTTCTCTTTCTGTGAATGGAGAGGAAAGATACATTGTTTCTTTTTTCTGTGAATGGAGAGGAACGATACATTGTTTCTCTTTCTGCGAATGGAGAGGAAGGATACATTGTTTCTCTCTCAGTGAATGGAGAGGAAAGATACATCGATCATAGGAAATGAACAAGAGACATTATGGAGATTTGCTGCAGTGATAAAAATCCAAAGCAGATAAGTTGTTTAGCGGTTGGTCCTGATTATGGAGATGAGTTGTGATGGCTGGGCAAATCCTGAGACCTTCACGCTGTGGGCGGCTCTCCTGTAGCCGGCTTTTCCTCAGCTTGGTAAGGATCGGAGGTGTTGCTTGGGTGTATTTTGCTGAATTTGGCATCCTTAAATCCTCATCTGACGTTTGAAATGAGACGATGATATTCTCCTCTCCTCAGATATCGATGAATGTGAAATTGGGACACATAACTGCTCGGCGTTGGAGGAATGCTTCAATATTCTGGGGAGTTACAAGTGTCTGTCCTTCGAATGTCCTGAAAACTACCGAAAAGTCTCACACATGTAAGATTTGGTTGAAAATGGTGGGAACTCCTCATAAGCTCAGCGGTTGTACAGACCGGGGAATTCAGCACAGGAATGGTGGGAACCCCTCATAAAGGGCACAGCAGGTGTACAGACCCAGGAACTCAGCACAGGGATGGTGGGAACCCCTCATAATGGGCACAGCAGATGTACAGACCCGGGAACTCAGCACAGGGGGGGTGGAAACCCCTCATAATGGGCATAGCAGGGGCAGAACTGGAACTCAGCACAGGGATGGTGGAAACCCCTCATAATGGGCACAGCGGGTGTACAGACTGGGGAGCTAAGCACAGGGATGGTAGGAACCCCTCATAATGGCCACAACAAGTGTATAAACCTGGGAACTCAGCACAGGGATGGTGGGAGCCCCTCATAATGGGCACAGCAGGTGTACAGACCCAGAAGCTCAGCACAGGTTTGGTGGGAACCCCTCATAATGGGCACAGCGGATGTACTGACTACAGAGATCTCACCGATAGAGCCCCCTAGAGATGGTGACGACCATTAAGTGGTTTGACCATCCAGTGACGGAGCCCCAACAATAATTTCTGTGCCATCTTCCCTGGTTCTCACCATAGTCGTTATTTTTAATTTTGCAGGAAATGTGAGCGGGTCCAATGCTTCAACTATCAGGACTGTCAGAACACGCCGGTGCGGATCTCCTACCACCGCCTCAATTTCCCCACCGGCGTGGTGGTCCCGGCACAGATCTTCCGGATCGCCCCGTCGCCAGCCTACACGGGTGACAACATCCTCATGGACATCAAAAAGGGGAACGAGGAGAATTTCTTCAGCGTCAGGAAATTCAACCCCTACACGGGAATCCTCTACCTCCAGAGACCCGTCAGGAAGCCGAAAGACTTCCTTCTGGACGTGGAGATGAAGCTGTTCCGTCAGGGGACGGTCACCACCTTCCTGTCCAGAATCTACGTCTTCATCACCGCCAACGCTTCCTAATCCATACATGGCGCCAACTAGAGATATATCATGTACCGTGTTATATATGAGGGGCGATTGGTGATAATATGGACAGTCTATGTAGCTCATATACTGGGATGTGTGGTACCTCTGGCTTCATCTCCAGATTGCTGCGACTAACCTACCTACTCAAAGCAGGGATTTCAAGGGCTACTCCACCAATCTGTAACTTCCACCTATCTAACTTCACTCTGGAAGCAGGTGCAAGTTATTTCTCACACATCTACCTTGTAATTCTCTCTACCTTTCCATTCAGTAGTCTGACCAATATGTACAGGACAGGAAGTGATGGGGAGTCTATCCTGTGGGGACACCAATAGAGCGAGGAAGGGTTCTGTTTCCGGGGGACAACTACTCCACCCGTCAGATAGGCATTGAACTTACAACCTCCATTCTTATAGTCTCACCTCCAGTTTCCTGTTCCAGCAGTTTGCAGGGTATCTACCTGTGGCTCCACAATCCAAAAAGCAACAGAGTGAGACCCAGCGCACTCAGTAATCAGCACTCAGTAACAGAACTGGTCAGACACAACCACTCAATGGTCAGACACACCCCCTCAATGGTCAGACACACCCCTCAATGGTCAGACACACTCCCTCAATAGTAAGACACACCCCTTTAGTGCTCAGACACACACCATCAATGGTCAGACACACCCCCCTCAATGGTCAGAAACACCCCTCAATAGTAAGACACACCCCTTTAGTGATCAGACACACACCATCAATGGTCAGACACACCCCCCTCAATGGTCAGAAACACCCCCTCAATGGTCAGAAACACCCCCTCAATGGTCAGAAACACCCCTCAATAGTAAGACACACCCCTTTAGTGATCAGACACTCACCATCAATGGTCAGACACATCCCCCCTCTGGATTAAAGGACCACACCATAGTTATAGTCTGCTTGATAAATAAAGACACCAGTCCACTCAGTTCAACCAGGAAAGAATTCTCCAAGAATATAATTATTCCAGTATGGATTAGGAGGAGGGGTGGAGCCAACGCGTTTTGAGAGCCTCAAAATTCCCCCTTCATCAGGGCTTAAAGATGGGGAATGATATATACAAAACAGTAGGTGTAAATGAAACAGGAAGAGTGGGGAGTCTATCGGAAGCTCGCATAGGCGTGTGCAGGGGGTGTGTCGGGGGTGCCTGGGCACACCATAATCAGTACGTGCAGTGCAGGCCAGGCTTCCCCACGTGTTGCAAAACAATGACCCCTGCACAATAGTATGATGAGGGATGAGTGCTTCCCAGGGATGATAGAGTTGGCCTTGCTGCCTTCCGGGGGTAGGGGTGTCCCAGATGCCACTATATATGCCCCGTGTTGGCTTCCGTCCTCTCCTTCTGTCTACTGCGGGGGATGTTTTAAATTGGAGAGTGGGGGAAGGGGCTAGTAAATATGTCATTTACCAGCCCCTTCCTTTTCTAAGTGAACACACTCACTCACTGTGTTCATTCATAACTGAAGCATAGTAAGCTGTGTTTACTGTGTTTCAGTTTGTGAATGAACAGGAAGCAGCTCAGCACAGAGCATTTCCCATTCATTCACTGTCCGTGGCAGCTGAGGGTGCAGAGAAAATGTGTGTTTGAGCTTTGGGGTGCAACACCCCTAATGCAATGGACTGCGCACACCTATAGTAGCTCGTTATCCTCATTTATATTAGAATGAATATTTACCCGGACAGTTCATTCCTAGTGTGGCGCTTCAATCTCAGATCCATTCAGGCACAAGTCAGGGAATCTGTGGAAATCCTTTGGCGTCAAAAATCTGTCAGCCAAGAATCCAAATACTCTGTCCAAATATCACCTCAAACTCCCATATCATTAGGATAGCCCCCGAGGGTCCCAGTGCCAATCTCCTGCCTTCCCAAGGTTCCTCTCTGGTTGGACACACCCCCTCTCTGGTCAGACACACCCCTCAGAGGTCAGACAGCACCTCTCTGGTTGGACACACCCCCTCACTGGTCAGACACACCCCCCTCTCTGGTCAGACACACAACCTCTCTGGTCAGACACACCCCCTCAATGGTCAGACACAGTCCGTCTCTGGTCAGACACACCCCCTCTCTGGTCAGACACACCCCTCAGTGGTCAGACAGCCCCTCTCTGGTTGGACACATCCCTTCAATGGTCAGACACAGCCCCCTATCTGGTTGGGCACACCCCTCAGTGGTCAGACGGCCCCTCTCTGGTCAGACACACCCATCAGTGGCCAGACGGCCCCTCTCTGGTCAGACACACCCATCAGTGGCCAGACGGCCCCTCTCTGGTTGGACACATCCCTCAATGGTCAGACACACTCCCTCTCAGAAATGACCCCTCTCTGGACAAACACCTCCCCACTCTTCTTTTGCAATTTAGGCCTGTGTGAGGACATGTGATGAGGGGTGTGGCTATAATGAGGGGTGTGGCTGTTACTCAGCTCTGCCAGCACAGAGCACTGGAGGGGGAGGAGCAGAATTTTCAGAGAGAAAAACATGGATTTGAAGGCATTTCCAATCACAAATGATAGCAGAGCAGGGTACCGGGCTATACAGGGATAGAAAGGCGTGGAAGCTGTAGGGGGTTCATTATCATTATATGCTTCTTGTAGGGAAATAAAAAATACTAATAAGCCCCTTTTCTTGGAAAAGTAGAAACACGATAACTACGAGTATCGCTCTCCCCATATCTTGTCTTGAATGTTTGGGGTTAAAGGAGAACCCCCCTCGATAAGCCTTCTCTGTATGTAAAACCGCCAATGACAGCACAGAGACGAATCTCTGTTTCTAATGTCTTCCTATGTTTGTCATCCACACATGCAGAGATTTCTGTGGCCCCTCCCCTCCTCGGC